>VZTU01019621.1:563865-750105 GCA_013400835.1 Zapornia atra | reverse complement strand
GGGGGGGGGCGAAGGGTTACTGCTGGGCCCTGGGGAGTGAGTGTGGGAAGGAGGGACTGTCACAGGAGTCACTGGGATGGGTGAGGTCTGGCAGGGTACACACACAGAGATCAGAAGTCGGTGTGCTGGGAATTTGGAGGCCAGGGCAGTTTCCCATGGAGGAAAAAGTCAGGGAAGGAAGAGGGGGCATCCCAAAAAATGGCTTGATTGGAATGAGGTGCCTGGATTTGGCTCTGGCATGAGAAATGGCAAGTGCAGGCAGCCCCTGGACAGGCACATGCAGCCCCTGGGGCTGCATGCATGGGGTCAGGCTACGCTGGGGAGTCCTTTCATTCCTACTCGTGCTCTTTGTAAGCCCCCCTGCCCGTCAGCCCAGCCCGCTCCCTTCATCCCCCGGGGCCGGGTGCCCCTTCCCGGGCTGAGCCACGGCTACAGGATGCAGAGGCGAAGTGGTGTGTCCGCGTGGTTGTGAGTCTCAGAAGCCATGCAGTTATGGTGCAGCACCGCACAGGGACCAGAGGGCACTAGGCTCAGCCACCGTCATTCCCAACGCGGCGGTTACAGGGAACAAGCAAGGGCAAATACAGACACAAAAACAGCAGGTCGGCGAGGGAAGCCGCACCGGCACCCACCCCCCCACAGCTCACCCCATCCCAGGGTGGCTCACGCTGGGATCGCTGTCCCTCTGCTTGGAAAGGGATGGATCCTGGGTTCGCGCACCTTCCTGTAAGTGGGCAGGGTCTCTCCTGGTGCCATCCAGCCAGAGCCTGGCCCTCGGCTCCCTACACTGCCTTTACACCTCCCTCTGGCACAGGAGTGGCTTTACCCTAGGGAGATGCTCCCAGGATGGTTGGGCTTCACTCCCCCCAGTTTTGTCTGCCGTGGACCCTCAGGTCCCAGCTGAGCCAGCTCCTTCTCCCAAACATATCTGGACCGACGAGCGGTCTCACACCGCTGACCCTGGCTCTCCTTCCGCACAAAGCCCTGGCCCACGGCACCTCCTTCCCTCTGCTGTGGGCGAGTCTGGCCAATGCTCCTCCCTAAAACTGACAACTTGAAGCCTTTCCTGCTGTAGGAGGGCATTAATACTTAATTATTAATTAATGCTCCTCAGTGGTGATTTGTTTCATTCATCTGCATGCCCACTCAGTCGTTGCTGCAGCAGGTGGCAAGAGCTCAACAGCTTTAGTGCCATCCCTCTCCCTCGGGCTGGTCTCTGTCCCACGCTGGGGACATGTCGGTTGCCTGACCCTATGAGGCCGCTTCCTGCCCCTCTCTGCCAAAATCCCACCCTTAAGCATCTCCCTCTCCTCCTCTCCCGGCTGGCTGAAAGCCGTGGGTGCTGGGGAAGGTGCAGCATCCCTGGGGAAGCACCAAAACCTCTGCCTTGGCTCCTGCGTACTGGCTCTCGGGCTCAGCACAGCAAATCCATCTCCACAGCTGTGGGACCACCATGAGCCCTTCCCCCAGCACGCCTTCTCCCTGAGAGCTCTCTGGGGGAATGGTCCCTGGTGTCAGCCAGCGGACCCCCAGTTAGGCAGGCTGGCAGGTTAATGCTGGTTAGGGCTGGGAACTCGCTGAAGCCCACCACGGTTGCCTGCAGCCTGGCCACAGTAGCACTTGTATACCACCACCAAAACTGCTCCTCCAGAGCTGGGTGACCAGCCTGCAGCCCTCCACCGGCTGGGAACTCCCCCTGCACAGCCGCAGAGGTCCAAGCAGCACTGCCCACAGAGCCCTCCTGCGGCGCTGTGGTGAGACCTGGCCACAAGCCAAACGTTGCCTCCCAGCACCCGAGGAACCAGCCAAGCCACACCTGAAGCGCCCGCAGGACTGAGCCCACTCTGCTAGCACCCCTGTGCCCGAGCACCCCTCCATCTCCCGGAGAACACCTTCTCTCAGTCTTCAGCCACCCTTGGGTTGCCCAGCGCTTGTACCTCGAGGTTATCGGGTGCTGCTCTCACCCCAGTTTGCTTTTGCAGCCAGCTCCTGCAGCCTGCTCAGCCCACACTGGCACAGAACCCGTGTCCTACCTGGCCCTTTTGCTGCTGCTCTCCTGCCCATCCACGGGTGACCACAAGGTCCCACCAAGAGTAGGGTGCTCTCTCCTGAGCACGAGGTTCACCTTGCTATAGATGAACCCTCTGTTGGCATGAGACGGCCAAACCCCGCTTGGCTTTTAACTTCTGCTCAAACCTTGACAGGCTTTCTGGGGAATTAAGACTGTGTTGTGGGGCTTCAGCCTCCCAGCAAGCATTATGCTCAGGTCTCAGGGCAAAAGGAAAAATGGAGATGCTGGATCTCATGAGTCTCCTGCTCTCCATGGCTGAGAGATCTGGAGGGGATGAGACATGGAACAGGTATATGGAGAGTTACCTGCTCCGGTAATCGCCGGCATATTGAAAATCTCTGTCCCAGGCTGCCCAACATCTGGAGAAAAACAAAGAAGCCCTTCAGTACAGAGAGCAACAGCAGGGAGGGACCTGCCGTGCCAGCCACAAGAAGATCCCGGCGTCACTGTCACTGCACTGAGCTGATGCTGGGGTGGGTCTGCGGGTGCTGGCTGGCACCAGCAAGATCCACAGCTGGCATGTGTCAGCAGCTGGGAAAGGGCAGAGAAGGCCCAGAGAGCCAGAGGATGTCTTTGTGCTCAGTGCTGACATCCTTCCCTCCAGCCCTTTGGATTACAAGCTCCGAGGAGTTAAACCCCTCCTTCTCCTCTCCTGCGTAAGGGACTTCCAAAGGCTCAAATCCCCGTACCCAGGGAGCAGGTCTGGGCAGTGTGGGGGGGAAGGTGTGAGGAGAAGAAACGTTAAATCAATATTTTCCCTCTTAGCAGAGCTGTTTGACTTGGATATCACTTTCCTTACAAAAACAGACATTCTCATCAAATAAGAGGCGTTTCCTATTTCTATATATTTTCTCTCGATAAGAGAAAGTGTGGAAGGTCACAGGGTTCAGCCACGTGTCCCCAAAGGGGCATAACAATACTGTTGGCTCATGGTAACATCATCCTGGGGATGGGGCAGCTCGGTCCCACTTATCCGATGCAGCTGTTGCAAGATGGATTCAAATTGAATTAGTATTGACTGCATAATGCTGGGCTAAATTAAATTATGATCCTATCTACTCTATTAGCGGTTAATGAAGGAACGGGCTGAATTTCTAATCCAAGCCAGCCCGGTTAGTTTTCCAGAGCTATCCCAATATTGGTGTAGGGCTTAAGGCAATGTTGGAGGGAGAGGCATCTCAAGGAGGAAGGATCCAGCTCAGCTGGCCATTCGTTAAAGTATTAACTGCTCTGAAGTCTCCTCCTTGCTCAGCGCGTTATTTCCTTCCCACTGAGGTTACCTGGTGCTGCCACGTGGGTGGGATTGACAGCCACAGAGCAAGGAGACGTGGGGCTTGGAAGCCCCCCCCACCGCCTTCCCAGATGCACACAGCCACCACTGGCACGAGCACAGCTCATCCCTGGAAGCATTTGGCCCACATGCTCCCCAACAACCCACAGCAAGGTGGGGAGCTGGGAGCTCCCAGCAGCACCCCTTCCCACATCTCCTTTGCTTCACTGCCCTCAAGCCTTTTCTCCCCCCCTTCCCCGCCCTCCCTGTGCCTCCCCACATGTCCTTACTGTACTCCGTTTCATTTTTGTTGGTCGTGCTGAGCTTCTTGATGATCTCCTGCTTCTTGGATTTCACCATGGCTGAGTTGCTCTCAGTCAGCTTGCTGAAGAAAGCTGGAGGCTGAGTGTTGTTTCCTGGGGATTTAGACCCCATCCTGCAAAGCAAAAAAAACATTAAAAAAACATTGGAAAACTCGGCAACACCCAGTTCACAAGGTCCTACCTAGAGAGCCTGAGCCACCCAAATCAGCCCTGGGGGTACCTGAGATAACCTGGAGCTCCAACCTCTCCCCCCATCCCTGCCATAAACGCACCCCACGGGGTCGAAAATCCCTGACAAACACACAGGGAGATGGAAGGTGACATTGCTTCTGGCTGCAAGGAAAGCAGCCTGAGCCAAGGTGAGGGTGGGCATGGGGAGGTGAGGGGGAGAGCATTCCCCCCACTGTCTTCACCGTCCCCTCCCTCGGCGTTACCTCTGGTCGATCTGCTCGCCCTCGCGGTACAGGAGCGGGTACGTGGCGCTCTTGGCGTGCTCCGCTTCTCCCACGCCGTCTGGTGGAGACACCGGCTCGATACAGTTGTCCGACCCGCTGCCGGAGGAAGCTTTGCTCTGCTCCGGGGACCTGCGGGGAGCGATGGGGAGATGCCATCGGTTTATTGCAACATCTTCTGCCTCTGCACAGCAGCCCCCGGGGTCGAGGCAGGTGGGGAAGGACTAAAATAGCTTTCCTAAGGCAGAGAAAGAAGCCAAACCTTCCGCACCCCTGTGACATACGGTGCCTTTCAAGGCGAGCTGGAGGAAGGGCGCAGCTCGGGCAGTTTTCTGCACAGCTCAGCAGGACTGGGCTGAGACGTGGCCCAGATTTCCAGGCAGTGGGCCAGCCGGCAGCTGCCCCAAACACAGATGCCCAGGAGGGACAGTGGGACCAGTCCTGGGACTTGCTGGCTCAGCCCAAGCATCCTTCAATGGCAGGGACATGATCTCTGTGGAGCGCTGTGACATTAACCCTTCGGGGACACGCCTTTCCAGTCTCCCCGGTATTCTGTCAACATGGGAGAGGGGCAGCACCCACCACTTCCCATCCACCTTGTCTGGGACCACGCAGGGGCATGCTGGCTGCAGACATGAGATGCTGGGGCAGCCTGGAGAGGACAGAGGCAGCGCCCCAACGCTGGTCTGGGAGATGGCCAGGCTCGAGGAATTCCTCACAGCTGAGTTCTGGGAACTTACATCTTTGTTCTTTCTGTGGTTTCTTTTTTCTTACCCCCTCCCCCCCCCTTTTTTTTTTCCTCATCGCTGGTGGCCAGGGCTCAGCTTCCTCCCCTGGTGTTCTAAAGCCACTTCTAGGACCAGACAGAGCTGGGAAGAATAATCACGTTTACTGACAAAGAACCATCAGCTTGGAGATAAAGCTTCTTCCTGGGCATGGCTGGGGCTCTGTTGGTGTTGGGGTAGGAGGACAGACCCTGTTCTCACACTTCCCATGTTTAATTCAGTACAACAGCAACCAGACCTGGCTTGTGCTGGCGCCAGCACAAGGATTTCAAAGTGGCTTTAATAGAAAGGTGTTGCCTGCAACACACGTGTCTAACGAGCTTCTGATCCACTGACAGCCATGAAGATAAAATTAACTTTGAAGCAATGGAAAACACGTTGCTTCGGGGGTTTTTTTGGAACCATCTGTAGTTTGAAAGGGACTACAGGCTTTTGAAAACCATCTGTGATCTGTCAGGGACCGAGGACAATGACAGAAGAGGCAACAGGCACAAACCAAAGCACGTGAAATTCTACACCCACACTTTTTGGACTGTGAAGGTTCTCAAAGTTTGGCACAGGTTGGCCAGAGAGGTGTAGAAGTCTCTATGAGTGGAGATGCTCAGACCCCAACAGGCTGTGGCCCTGGATAACATGCTCCAACTGACCCTGCCTGAGCAGGGAGTTGTACCGGATGATCAAAAGAGGTCCCTTCCCACCTAAGCAATTCTGTGGTATCGGCCAGATTAGGGAGGGAATCAAGCACGGACTCAGAGGAGGTCTGGAGAGCATCTCTAGGACAATACAGATGGCAAGAGAGATGTCACCACAGACAGCAGAAGTTTTACACTGTGGCCCATGTAAGCAAGCAGTCCATGTGATCCCCAAGCTGGGGAGCATCATCAACACCAAATGCCAGCCTGCCTTATGCACCACCTTCCTGGGGTGCCAGGTAGCCAAGGGCACCTGCCTGGGTCCTCAAACTGTGTTGTGTTGGTCTGTCTGAGCTCAATTTGGCACAGCAGGTGGGCAGAAACCCACCTGCACCAGCTTAGGTTGGACTCTTCAACCTCACCTCTTGCCACCTTCGTTCTGCGGGGAGATCCTGGCGGCCATCGCGTGCTCCTGCTGCTGCAGATAGGCCTCGCTGGGGGTGCGGCGCAGGTCCAGCACGGGGCACGTGGCCCCGGGGAAGGAGTACACCGGGGTCTGGATGTGGGAGTTGAGCTGCTGTGGGTGATGACGTGTGTAGTCCTGGGTGATGACCTCCTGGAAGAAGAAACCCTTGAGTTAGAGATGGTTTCACCTTCTTGTTTTGCTGGGCTCAGGGCAAGGAGGAGGGAATGAAGCTGGTTTGTCCCTGTGGGAACATAACTTCTGCCTGCAGTGGCACTCATGCGGGGGTTGCTGGGGATGCAAATGCCCAGGCTGCCCAACCCGATGCCCTGTGCTCACTAGAGCCCCACACCAGAGTGCTGAGGTCTCCAGCATCACCCCCAGCCCTTCCCTGTTTCATATCAGCTCCTCCCTCCTCTGCAGAGCCCCGGTGGGAAGGCAAGGCTGAGGTTAATTACACTGATGTGCTGGGCCAGTGTGACCACCCGCTGGTTCATGCCCTTGACGCTCTGGCTGGACTGCAGGGGCTGGCACTGGGGCTGGGGGCCGTCGGGCTGCCGGAGGTGCTGCAGGTGGGCTGCTTCAGGAGCTGAGGCCTTCAGCGAGCCTGGGTGGGGAAACAAAGCAGAGAGCAGGCATGAGAGAACGCCTGTGTCCCCTCCCTTGAATGCCTCCCTGCCATGGCAGTGGGGCATGGCCAGCAAGAGCCAGCTGACAAAGCGCCCCACGCACACCCCGTGCTGGCTGGCATGTTCAGCCCATGCCCTCACCTTGCTGCTTCTGCCTCAGGTCATGCTCCCCGTGCCCCTTCTCTGCATCCTGCAGCAGCTTGGCCCCTTTCTCATGGGAGAGGCTGGGCGAGCTCACTGGACTCACTGCTTCCATCCGCTCCGGGCTGTAGCCTCCGTGAAACCCTGGGGAAAACAGGGAGGAGGGAATTAAAGGCCAAGAGCTCACCTGGCCTTTCCCTCACGCTGTGGCAACCATCACTTGCTTTCAGCAAAGGGGGAGAAAGAAGAGATGAGGGAAGACCTGGCAGGTCACAGCGCAGGGACCCCCAGAACCACGAGTCAGGAACCAAGTTCCATCTCTGTGGGTTTATAACTTGTTCCCCCCACCCTTCCCCTCACTGTGCCAGGAGGGAAAGCAAAGCTCTGCAGGAGCAGAGGTGGCTGCACAGGAGGTCTCAGTGCCCTGCAAAGGAAAGCCCCAAGCCCAGCAAGGGCAACAGCAGTGACTTAAAGTTGGGCATGAGGCCCTGTGGCCTCCAGATCCTGCTCCAGAGACAGCAAGTTCACAAACCACAGGGGCAAAAAGGCTTCTTGACCCTTCTCTGCCTTCTAAGCCCTTCACACAGACTTGAGATGCATCAAAGCAAGGAGACCTGGAAGGAGGAACCAACACTATCCTTCAACAAAGAGGGGAAACTGAGGCACGGACGGGTCACGCTTCCACAGCCGAGGGGTGGATGGGTGAGTCCCGGAGGAGGCACATGCTGCCTCTCGCCAGCTCAGCACATTTGGTAATCCTCAGGACTTCTGTCCCCACAGACCTTTACCCTCCTGACAGTTCTTAGAAACTACCCACTGCAGGCAAGTCTGGCAGGAGACCCAGAGCCCTGCCAGAGGGTCCCGGGTGCCCAGGCACGGACACACTGACCTTGCACATACTCAGGGCCCAGGGAGGGGAGGAACCTGTGGAGAACCTCCCCACGCTGGCGATACAGCACCCACCATCACCCCATCACCACCCGCATGCCAGCGCCCAAGAGACCACACTGGGATCCACCCAGCAAAGGGTCCTGTTCTGGAAATATCCCAAAGGAGCTGCTAAGTTCAGGGAACACCAACTCCCTTCTCTGAGCTCACAGCCTTAGGAAAGCCGCATGACAGCACTCAGCTGGAGGAAACACTGGCACCAGGACAAAATTTAGAAACCAAGCTCAGCCAGAGGCATGTTCTCAGCCCTGGAGCCATGCTGCTACAAGGAGCTGGGACCAGGCATGACCAAGGGGTGGGATGGGTGGCTCGGGATGCACTGGTGAGAACAGGTCTCCTCCCTGGTCACACTGCTGCATCCTTCCCACCCTTGGTTTACAGGAAGGAGAGCTGGTAGCAACCCCCTCAGTGCTGATGGCCAACGTGGATGCTTCAGCTTGGCGATAGGGTCCCATCAAATCCCTGTGGTCTGCCTGTTGCTTCTGTACACTGGTTGGAGGAATGCTCAGGGTGAAGGTTGGTCCTCATCAAGAATGACCCAGACCTTGAATCCATTCCATCCCTCCACTTTCTTCTGGAGAGACGTATCCCTGCACTTTTGTGTCCTACACAAGTGGTTCCTGAGGTCTGCTCTGGAAACGGGTGCTGAGCACTGCTGCGCTGAGTGATCCCCAGACAGCCACATATGTGTTGCCTCTTGTGCATCACCCAGCACTTGGGACCGTGAGCAAGGTCACCCCAAATGTGGAGACCCTGCCTGAGCTGCATCCTGCTCAGTGACAGAATCAGACAGAATCACAGAATTGTAGGGGTTGGAAGGGGCCTTGAGAGATGACCGAGTCCAACCCCCTGCCAAAGCAGGTCGGTGTCCAGATGGGTCTTGAAAATCTCCAGAGAAGGAGACTCCACACCCCCCTGGGCAGCCTGTCCCAGGGCTCTGTCACCCTCACCGGGAAGAAGTTCTTCCCATATTGGTGCGGAAGTTCCTGTGCTCCAACTTGAGGCCATCGCCCCTTGTCCTGTCCCCACAGACACTGAGAAGAGGCTGGCCATTTCCCCTTGTGTCCTGCACTTGAGATATTTATAAACATTGATCAGATCCCCTCTCAGTCTTCTTTTCTCAAGGCTGAACAGCCCCAGCTCACTCAGCCTTTCCTCATAGGGGAGATGCCTTTAATTATCTTTGTAGCCCTTCACTGGGCTCTTTCCAGGAGATCCCTGTGCTTTTTATACCAGGGAGCCCAGAACTGGATACAATACTTCAGGTGGGGCCTGACCAGGGCAGAGTAGAGGGAAAAACACAACTGTGAGCAGGGAGGAGAATGTCTGACAGCCAGCAAGCCCTGTCCTGCTCCCATTCCCGTTCTCCACTCAGTTGATTTATTACCCACACGTGTTCCTTCCAGGCTGCCCGGGAATTTCTAGTGATGGGGAAATCAGAATTAGCACATTGCTGCTGTCTGTAAAAACTGATACCAGGAACCCAGCGGCCTTTGCAAAACAGGACTTGGCAGCAGGAAACACCCAAGGAGGGAGGAAGAGAGGAACATCCCTAAAAACACACCCAATTAAAAGCTTCTGGACTAACACAAGGACCGGGAAGCAGAGGGATAAGTACACTCGGGAAGCTGACAAAGCCAGTAGCCAAAAATGTGCAGCTAAATAAAGTAGAAATAAGGAAATCAAATGGGCATCAGGCCACAGCTGTCCCGCCTCTCCCTCCCATGTCTTACCAGCGCTAGCGGAGTCGTTACTCAGCGAGCCTCTGCCTCGCTGCCCCTTATCGCAAGCCATTTGGCGCGTGATAATCACATCTACGAAGCTGGCCGCTGTCGTGGTGGTCTTACCGAGTGCTCGGAGATCCTGTTCCTGCATTGGAAAGGGTTTACTTTGACTCTTTTCTCTGCTGTGAGGCTCAGGGCCCGAGGCTGCGTGCTGCTGGTCCAGAGGGTGATGGTGCTGCTGGCTTTTCCCCTGTCCTCTGCTATAGTGATGAGAAGAACCAGGTCCGGAGGCGGGTAAAGGTCTCGATTCCATGGCTTTAATGGGTGAAGGTGACTGTTCGAGGTTGGCCCCACTGGGCAGTTTTGAGGTGAAGACGTTGTTGTCAGTCTGGGCTCGTTCTGCCTTGGCTTCCCGTCCCCTCGAAGCCTCTTTCTGCAGGACAGCTGGGTCCATCAGGGCTGCGTAGCCATCGGCCGCGCTGATGGAGGAGCGCAGGGTTGAGGCCGAGGGGAAGGCGGCGGAGCGGATTGGTGATGTGGTAGTGGTGGAGGAGGATCTGGAAAGCAAGAGAAGACATTTGTGAAGGTGAGAGAAGCATGTAAAGAGAGAGGGGAGTGCTGTTGCCAAGCCCTTGAGTTCAGCCCTGCCTGGCCAAGGTCCTCCCAGGGCTCCTGAGTGAAGGGCTGGCCCATGCTGGAGAAGATGAGGAGGAGCCTCCATCACAGCTGGCCGCTGAGGAACTGGCAATGGGCTGGAGAGAGCAAAGCCCATGGGACAGGTTCCCAGAGACCTTCATAACTCCACCACCACACAGCTTTCAGCAAGAGGAGTGATACCTATATTTGGGCGCAGCCAGCCTGGGGATACAGCAGTTAAAGTCACCAGGAAAGGAACAGCGCACCATCACAACTTCCCTGTAAGCCCCAATCCTGATCTTGACGAGACTGAAGGCCAAAACGACCCTTGCACCACCTCAGAGGTGCCCACCCCCCCAACATGATACTCATTAACTGCTGTGGCTGCCCCAGTGCAGGCATCCAGGCAAGCAGCAGGGACTGTGGTGGGGGGACGTACCGCAGGACGGAAGGGGTGGGGGTCTCCGAGGAGATGATCTTCATGCTCGTGTTGTGGAGCACACTAGGGCGCTGCTGGATGGTCTCGTGGGTGCGAGGTGAGACAGGAGAGTGCTGGTGGCTGTGAGAGTGTGAGGATGAACGGCTGCTGGACTGCTCTGTACCTGGGGTAAATACAACAAAGGGTTATTTAGCTCTTTGTTTTACAGTGCCAACCCTATCTTCACCCAGCACGGACCCCGAGACGTGGTGCTGAGCTCTTCCCCAGTCTACCTGGTCTCCAGATGGGTGCATGCTCCACTGTGGTGGATGCTAGGATGGATTTTTCACGCTCTCTCTCCCGTTCCCGCTCCCGCTCTGACACTGACGATCCCGACTGTTTGGTCATGTGCGTGGGGCCTCCTGAAAGCCAAGTGAAAAGCAGTGAGTGAGCTACAGGCACAGCCATTCCCACCCGCTCTTCACACTGCCCTGGTCTGCAGAGCAGGTAAGGAGTGGCTCCATCCACGATTGCCTGGAGCAGGACTGAGGGGGACACTGGTGTGACAAAACCCAAGCAAATCACAACGGCCAAACTGGTGACATCTCCGTGCATGACCTTCCACAAAACTGTTCACCAGCTGCCACTCTGGGGAAGAAGGGGGAGAAGCCCCCAACAAACAGGATTGGAGGAGCTGGTTTGAGGGAACCAGTGGGCTGGTCCCTGAGTGAGAAGGAATTTGGGGTCCTCCCCAATCTACCCCAGCAAGCTGAACTGGTTAATGGGTGTCTTGTCCAACCGCTTTCCCATGGGAAAAGCAACCTGTAGTGTTACCTGGGGAGAGCGGGGAGCTGCTGTGCCGGCTGCTGAAGGTCTGGGGGGGGCCAGGGATGTAGGTGATGCGGTCCATGGTGGTGGCGGAGGTGCCAGGGGTGGGGGGCATGAGGACAGGCAGGTGTGGCACTTGGGACAGGTCAATGATGCCTGGAGAGAGAGAAACCAGAGGTCTGTCAGGATGACACAGAGCTGCTGGAGCAGGGAGTGATGATGGGGCGTGGGGGTGTCAACCCATCCTGTTGCAGCATGGGTGCCAGCACACGCAGGGGCCCCAGGTGCTACTTGTCAGGGAGGGGACCCTGAAAATACAGCTGCTGGGGATAAGGGGAGGGAAAATGGGGAGATCTCTCCCTGCTGAGCTGGGGGGCTGCAGGCAGCATCAGCCGTAGTTCCCCCGCAGCCAGAGACCAAGGCTGCCCTGCCTGTGGAGGGGTGGGAGCACCGCACCCCCCAGCATGCTCTGCTCCCTGCAGGAAGCCAGGTATCCTTCTGGGAGGGCATTTTAACCTCCAAATCAGGGCCAGGCTGGGAAGCACTCCCATGACCCCAGAGATGCACATAAGGAGCCTCAAAGATGGGGAAAGAGCATTAAATCCTGCCCAGCTGTCCCCCACGCTGACCAGGTCCATTCCCACACTGCTGGGTGACACCGTGGCCCCTGGCCCCAGTGCTGGAGCTGGCAGTGCTGGTCTGACCCAGCCTCCTCCTCCCCCAAACTGCCCCTGAACCCTCAAGTGCTGGGAGGACCTGCTGCATAGTTGAGGGCAAGGGAGGGCTCTCGGGGTGACAAGCCGCGGAGCATGTCTGCGCGCTGTGCCATGGCCGTGGCTGCGGCATTGTGGTGCATCTGCTGCGACGTGATGTAGTCGTTGATGATGGTCTGTCTGTTCTCCATGGCGGCCGTGTCCGGGTAGCCCCGGATTAGGTAGGGGGGGTAGAGATGGGGGTACGTGGGGCTCGGAGCCAGGTGCCTCGGCAGGTAGTAAGCAGCTGCTGCGGGATACAAAGGATGCAGAGATGAGGTGGCTTTCCCCAGAGAGCTGGGGCTTTTGGAGCATAACAAGTAAAAAAATGATCCCAAACTGACCGTGCCCCCACCAGAGGTACCTGCTTCCAGTTGGATTCCCCTCGGGATGGCCGCGGGGTCAAAAGCCAGCGGGATGTGCCCTCGGTACAGGTCGACCCCGCTGACGCCACGGAGCAGATGCTCGTACGGGGAGATGGGGTGGTGGTGGTCAGCCACGGGTGCGTGTGGAGACTTGGAGTTGGTGAGCTCTCTCGATGTGGGGGTGATCTTTCTGTCCTGGGACACTGGCTTCCCAGCAGTGATGCTCCCTG
This sequence comes from Zapornia atra, assembly GCA_013400835.1. Taxonomy (NCBI): domain Eukaryota; kingdom Metazoa; phylum Chordata; class Aves; order Gruiformes; family Rallidae; genus Zapornia; species Zapornia atra. Next base: position 737,438 of record VZTU01019621.1, on the reverse strand, counting down.
CAGCAAGCAGAAGGAAATGAGTCAGAGACACAGACTGTGGCCAAGTTGCGTCCCTGAGGGGTGTCTGCAGCCAAGCGTGTCCCCCGGGGACGCTTGCAACTACCCTGAACTCAGGGGACTTTTCTCTCCCTGCTGCACTGCCATACCATGTTACACCACTGAGGCCGAGGTGGAGGAGGCGAAGCCAGTCCCAAGCCATCTCTCCACCCTGGTGCATCTACCACAGCCATGCTTGGTGGTCTGAGAGCTCATCCTGGCCCCCACAAGCAGCTGGCGGTGGAGCCTCTGCCGTGCTCCTTGGCATGAGGAGGTCACTGCTGCAGGGCAGAGCTGGGGACCCCAAAACTCCTTGGCAATGGTGATGAAACACAGCTCAGAGTCTCAAGCACCTGCCAACCCTCTGGAGCCAAAATCTCTCTGCCAGCACACAGAGGGGAGGCTGGATCATGTCAGATCCCTCCCCACATTGTGCTCACCATATGCGCCAACCGCAGAGAGTTGCCAATACCTGAAGGCTTCCCCCAAAACGATAGATCTAACTGGGAAGTCAGCAGAGGCTGCGGTGATGGGACCCACCAACCCCAGAGAGTTGGAGCTGGCCCAGCTGTCAGTGAGCAACGGAGGAAGCTTTTTGGAGGAGCTCAGCACTGCACAACCCCATTTCCTGCTCCTCACTGCGGAGACGTGTGGAGATGTGTCCTGTGCTATGTTTTTGGCAGACGGCAGTGTCTTGCACCCCACACCGCAGCTCACAAGGCTCTTGGGTTAGGACAAGGATTTGCAGGTGGGAGATGCCAAAGGGCCTGAAGCAGATGCCCACAGCTAGCAGGCTTTCTGGGACACGGTGTCTCAGGGACTGGCTCCAGCACTGCTCCTGCCCACAAACACGCTGTGAAGCAAGAGGGGGGTTTGTGCTCTGCATCTGAGCATATCAGCAGATCACTCAGCCCAGCCCAGGCACATGCCTGGTCCCCAGGAGCCCCGGGTCTGGCTCTGGGGGTGGGAGATGACTGATGCCAGGGGGTGTGGGCAGACGTGCTGGGGAGATGGCAGACCCCAAAGCCAAATGCACTGCCCGGATCTGCCAGCTCCAAAGGGATTAGGTGTTCCTGGAGATGAAGCACTTGGGTGCCCAGTGATAGATGAGACATAAACACACAAGGTAGGCAAACACACCGCACCAGGGAACAGCCCAAGGAGTCCTGCACCCAGCACACCCAGCACTGCTTTCCTGCCCACCTCCAGATGCAGGAGTACTCTGGTCCCACATCAGGACAGGGGAGAAAGATTTCTAAGCACCATCAGCTTCACCAGCCATGGTCCCACTCTCCCTTCAGTCACCCCAGCGCAGATATGGGGTGCCCTCACTGCAACTGTGTGAGCATCCCCAGGAAGGAGCTGAGCCTTTGCTGTCACTGGCGGCTGCCCCAGTGCTGTGAGTCAGCGGCTGCTGCAGGCAAGAGTGGGTGCTGGGGAGAACGGGTTCAACGGGCACCTGCCGGGAACGGCTGGGGCAGGTGGGGTCAGCAGCCACCTCCCCCACGCTCTGCCCGCTTCGGCTCACTGGAAAGAACAGGTTTGCCAAGTACCTTCGTGCTGCCGCGGCGTGGACTCCCGTGTGGAGACCGGAGACCCTCGGTGCAAGTGACTGCCAAATGCCGTGCTGTGCCCTGCCTGGTGGTCCTCATAGGCGAGGGCACTTTGGTGGGGCTTGCCTGGCTCGGGGACAATGACAGGAGCCCCTCTGGCGATGGAGCCACCCGAGTTTGTCACCGGGCTTGGCCTGTTTTTCAGGCTCTCTTCATAAGCTCTCTCCAGATTCCTCGGGTCCTGGATGACATCCAGTGAGTGCACAGAGTGAAAAGTCCTGCCGGGACTGCCGATGATGGACCGCACATCGTGCTTTTTGGTACTCGAGGAGGAAGAGCTGCTGTCATACTTCAGTGGGGTACCCTGGGACAGAAGGCAGAGGGGACATCAAAGGGGTGTAGTGCAGTAAGGGATGTGGGAACGGCATCCCACCAAGTTCCAACGGGACTCGTGCCTCCTCCTTCAATGGGGCAGTACACTGGATGGCTTGGTGAAATGGCAGTGGCCATGGGCAGAGCAGAGGTAACAGCTCCGCAGGGCACAGGGCAGGGTGGAGTGCCCATCTTGTGTGTCTTGTTGTGCTCCAGCAAGATGATGATGAGTCACTGCCGAAAGCTGGCTGTGCCCATCACGCCTCTCTCCTACACACAACTGTGAAATGAGGTAGCACTACGAGGTGCTATGGGAACCCTCCAAATATTTGGAGCCCAACAGGAGACAGCACGCCACATTTCATCCTAACCACTGGCCTCGCTGGGTTGACACTTGCCCATGAAGGGAGGAGACCAAGATTATGTGCACCCAGAGTCACAACTGCTGAGGGCACTGAGTTGACTCTGGCCTTGAACAAGAGCCAAACGCATCCCCTTCCATGCAGACACGTGGATGGAGCATCGCTTTCTTCATGTGGCGGGGGTGCTGAGCTCCCATCCCTGGGTGTTGCATTTATCCACTGGGAAGAATCATAGAATGGTTTGGGTTGGATGGGGAAGGGCAACCTGTACCCAAGCCAAGTCTTAATCCTGGTCAGTGATGTGTTTGCAACCTGAAGCCCCTTTTGCTCTCCTTTTACCTTGGGAATGGTCCCCACGGTCTGCACAAGAACAGCAGCCCGAGTAGAACCCATCTCACCTGCTGTTTGCCCCACACTCACCTGGGTGATGGAGCCCTCCTTCAGAGGTCTCGTCAGAGAGATGTCTGGTGTCCGCCTCAGCTCCTCCCGGGGAATCTCATGGATTGATCTTCCTGCTTCTTTCACTGTGGCCACCAGGCCTTCATGGGCTGGTTTCATTTTCAGAGGAGTAAGGCCCTCATGAGACCTGACCTTGTAGGCATCAGATAAGTCCCTCGGTGGAGTGTTTTCCCTCTTGAGCTGCTTGGCTTCTCTTCTGAGGTAGTCCTCATGGGCCTCCACGTAGGACCGAGGTATTCCTGCAACCCCCAAGCATACAACGGATGCAGAGGGTGATTCTTCAGCCAGACACTGGACTCCCAGTTTCCATGTGGATGCTCAGTTCAAGGGTGTCTCTAGTTAATGCATGCAACTCGGGGACTGGTACCCAACTGAGCATGCAGAGCACCTATATCACTAACACAGGTGGACCGCCTAACATCTACTACCACTTGCTGGACTCGTTTCACACTAGTTTCAACCCAGGTTCATGCGAATCACTATTTTATCCCTGACTTTGGTGAGAACTTAGGTTGTAGAATCATACAATGGTCTGGGTTGGAAGGGAACCCAAGGATCATAGAGTTTCAACCCCCCTGCCACAGGCAGGGCCACCAACCTCCAGGCTTGGATCTACACAAGGCTGCCCAGTGCCCCATCCAACCTGGCCTTGGCAGAAGCTGAGCAAGACTGAAAACCTCTCTGTGTAACAGCCCAGACTGCACAGATCTGCAGCCGGACCTTGATGTGTCCACCCCTGTTCCCTCCTGCTCTAGTCTGACAACATGAACGAGTGGCCATGCATGTGAGACGCTTCCCCCCGCTACCTCCAGCTGTGGCCATCCTCTGGCTGCAGGCTTTACCTTGTGTAATTGAGCCCCGCATGTGATGCTGCTCCTTCAGATTATGGGGACTGTGGCGGTCTGGAGGGATTGCTCGACCCATGAGACCTAGAACAGATCCAGGGGGGAACATTGGGTTGTGACACAGGAATTCATTGACACCAAATACAGGACAGTGTTCCCAGGGACTCCTGGGAGGACAAGGGAAACCAGCAACAAGTTCTAAATTACTTGAGTTTTTTTTTTTTTAAAAAAGAGCCTTTTCTTCTTTTTTTGCAGTCCTGAAACTGGTCTGCCAGAACAGAAACCAAAAAGCAAATGGGCCAGTCTGTGTCCCTTGCATCCCCTTGCTGCTGTCCTGCTGGGAGGTGCTGCAGGGTCCCAGCTAATCCTTGCTGAAGCATGGTCACGGGAAGGTGCAGCGTGTAGACAAGGGGGGGGGTTCTGTGGGTCACAACTCCAAAGTAAGGGTGAAAGGTTTCACCCAGACCCACCTTCAATGCTGGCAGACAAGGTATCGCGGGCGGATAAGCCCCGGCTGATCCTCCCCTCCATCATATCGTAGGTCCGCTTGGTTCCTGTGGTCTCATGTGAAGCTCCTGAGCTCCTGCTGTCTTCTTTGGGACACTGAGAAGCAGCAACTCCACCTGGGGAAGGGAACACCAAGAAACACCATCAGAAGCACGGCAAGTCAGGGAGGGTGTTTACTGCTGTTTGCGTGCGTTGCCGAAAGGTCAGATCTCATCCCAGCATCAGCCACCACTCAGCAACGCCAGAAAACATCACACGAGGTCCGCTTCCAAGAAATTCAGCTGGTGTTTTCTCCCCTCCCTCCCTCCCTGCCTGCTTCAGACTCCAGATCCGTGCCTCCCGCTCGGGTAAGGAGCATCCGCCCTGCCGTGTCCTGCTCCCCCACCGCCCCGCGGAGCCAGATGGAGCCAGCACGGCGCTGGGGCGAGCAGCTGCGGTTCCACTCAACTTGGCCCTGTGGGTCTGGAGATTTTCCTAATTTTTTTCCCCCCTGTTTGTTTGGATTTTTGCTAGACACCTACTGTTTGGGATCTCAGCCAGCCTCAACGTTTGCTGAGACACTCCCTGGGTGAGAAAACCAGGGAAAAAGGCAGGAGAGGCAGAGCTGAGAACAATCCCTTAGAAACAGGGCTGAGGACACACAACTGGGAGAGGTGGACGGCATAAAGTCCCACTGATGGAAAGGGCCCATCAACCACCTCCTCATCCAAACATGCAGCAGGTTCTTCTGCAAACAAACAAGGAACAGCTGTCCTAAGCCACACCCCTCTCTGCCCCCCTATCCTGCCCGTGCCTAGCAGCATCATGCCCACCCTGGGCGCTGGGCATCCATCCCTCACAGAGCTGTGTATTTTGCAGGCAGCTTCTGGTCCAGCCAAATGCCTCACGTTTATGTGACAAGTTCCAAGCAGGTATGTTGGCTTGGAGAGATAAATGCCTCTGCCCATCACCCCTGAGCTGGCTGCCCCTGCCAAGGATTGCCAGTGCCCTGATTCTCCTCTTCCCGGGCAGAGATGGGGGTTAGAACATCAGAGAAAAGGGAGGAGAAGTTAAAAGCATTCATTCCATTGTGGACAATAGGGAACAAAAGACCTCCTTGGAAAAGCAGTAATTAATAAAATGGGATTATTACAACTTCCCACCCACTACCGGTTTCTGCAATCAGCACCCACTCCATCCAGAAAGGGTTTGGGGCTGTGTGTAAGGAAACAAGAAGGGGGGATATGTCCCCGAGCCTTCACCTCAAAGTCATCTGACAGGAGAAATCCGGGGGCGATGTTCGGAATGAGCCAAGCACCTTGCAGCAGACGTGGGGCGATGCGCCCGCACCCTGTCATCAAGGCACATCTGTTGCCAACAGCCCTTCTGCAGAAGGGGACGCGGTCCCGGGCACCCTTTGTACCGCTGGGAAGCAGGGGGAGGGCACGAGGGAGAAGAGAGACTAAACAGAAAGAAAATTGCTCCAAAACCACGTCCCTTGCCTCGCAGAAGCCATCAGCAATCATATGCAGAATGAGAATAACCAATCTAGCACAATTCAGCTTGCACATGCTACAGGATCTCGTCTCATTACAGCTCTTTTATTTTAAGCACCCTCATGACACTAAAGAATTTGCAATTTTTTTCCTGCTTGCCAAAATTCATAATCACTAACAATTTCAGTTTTCTTATTTAATTTTTTTTTTTAATTTTTAACTCTTTTGCTCCCAGGCTCTGAAGCCTTGCAGGGCTGTACAGCAGGCAGCAGGGCCGGCTGGGCTGTGGGAGCTCTGGGGAGGCTACTCAGGGTGCAATCAATGCTATGAAGCATGTAAAAGGCTGCCATGGTGAGGAAGGAATTAATTCCTCTTCCCTGTCCATGGGGAGGTAGGACAAGAGGTGATGGGCTCAGGCTGGAGTTGAGAAGACTCGGGGCTGACATCAATGTGTACGCAGCGGGTAAGAGCGTGGTCTGCAGCTCTCCTTCGCAGGACTGCACCTCGGCACGGGCAGCCCTCCTCGCCAATGTCTTCCCCATCGTTTCCCTGCTGGCACCATTTCTGAGATCAACCTCACTCAGCTCCAAGAGATTAGAACAGCTTCTTGCTCAAACAAGTCCTGAAATGCTTCCTGCGTCCTCCCTGCTTCGAGCCCTGCCAAGTGTCCCAAAGGGCGCCTGGACACAGGTCTCCCGTGGTGACACTTCTCATCTAAGCTAGAGTTGGGAGAGAATGCAGGCAGATGTGGGACGAGCCGGTCTCCACGTGGCAGGGGAGCGGCACGGTGTGGAGCTCTGTCTTGAACGGTCCCTGCGGTCCCGGAACGCACAGAGGTGGCATCAGCAGAAGCTCAAGAGTTGTCCTGCGGGGTTGGATCTGAACACTTTGCCTCCAGCCTCAGATGAAACAACCAGCATGAGATGAGACCAGGTGCCTGCACTTCTGCTGGCCACTCTCTGCCTGCAGGACTGGCATCAGGGCCTGGGCTGCCAGGCAGCCTAAAGGGGATCCTCTGTCTCGGGGAGGGGGGATGCAGACACCCTGGGGTGGGGTGCAGAGTGTTCAGGCAGCACAGCAGTCAACCAGAGATAGCTGCTGAAGCAAACATTTGTGGCTAAGGTTAGGATCTACTAGTCATGTCCAAACTCAGCTGAGAAGAGAGGTGACACAAGAGGATGGCCATCCCACGTGCACCAGAGCACACACCAGTATTTTACCCGCAGTGGGGTCCGTAACTCAGCTCTTCCCAAGGAGGAGCCCGGCTCTGCACCCGGCCCAGCACATATAAAAGGCAGCACAGAGGAGTTGTTTCCACCTTCGCTGGTGGGGAACATCTGCTGATCTCTTAATGGAGCCACCGGGACTCACGGAAGGGCTGTGACGGCCGGTGCTGCGAGGGGATGAGCAGGCGCAGAGGAGGCAGGAGCAGACGGTGACTGCCTGCTGACACTGCTAATGCAGTGAGGTACCATTGGCATGGACTGAGGAAGTGCTGCCGTGCAGCAGGGGTGTGAGCTGAGCTGCTACCTGGCTGTCAGGTCTCTCCGGAGCCCCTTTGGGAGCAGCCCAGCATCAGGAGTGCTCTCAGCCCCTTGCCTGGGTGTGCTTGGCCACGCTCTGCTTCCCGGCAGGGCAGGGTCAGCCCAGTTAATGAGTGACACCGTTACCCCAGATGGGGCTCCAGGCAGGCCCCTCAGGGTCCCCAGCACCTCAGGGCAACAGCAGCCAGCAACAGGCCAATGCACGCCCAGGCAGGCTCCTTGTGGGACACGGGAATGGCTTCACCCCCTTCAACAGCTCCAGATGCTGTAACAAAGCTCACAAGATACAGAGGCACAGAGCTGCCAGGCCCAGGGGGATTCCTGCAGCACAGCCCGTGCAGGGAAGGCTGCACGATGCCCAAGATGCCATGGATAGGATCTGATGCCTGAATAAACCTGTACACAAAACTACCTGACTTGCCTCCACCCTGCAGGTTCCTGAGTCCCACCTTGGCCTAAGAGCCTGGGGATGCTCTCGTAACGTTTTTGGACAGTCCCCTCCTGCCCAGGGTGCTAGGGATGAAGGCAATACTTTCTCATCTGGTCTTCTCTTCTCCCCTTCTCCCCAAAACTGACCAAAACCAGAAACCCTGTCCATGGCCATGGCCCAATCATGCCCCCACCTGCCGGCACAGCCGCTTCCAAGGCAAGATAATCACGTGGGACAGAGAGGAACCCAGCCAGGCTGCAGGCAGGTGGGGTGGGAAGGCAGAGAAGTGATGCTGGAAGCGAAGACACAAGGCTGGCTCATCACACTCCATCAGCCTCTCCTCAAATAGCTCCTGACTCCCAGCTATGGCAGCACAAACCCCTGTGCCTGCCCTAAAAAGGCAGAGGATTCTGACTTACCCTCGTAGGACAGCACGTGGCCTTTCTTCCCTTCGTAGATGACATGTCCTTTGGGCATGGCATCCTCTCTCGCCTTCTCTGCTCTGCTGGGGCTGTCTTCTCCGATTATCCTGGTAATGGTTCCTTTGTACAGCACTTCTGCCGGGGTGCCCTTGGAAAGCCACCAAGATCCATATTTAACAGTGTCACAAGCAATTAAGCAAGCACGCACACGGGGACAGGCTGTTCCTCGCGGGAGGCTGAGCGGAGGGAAAACCGCCTGGCCTCTGCTTCCCGGTGCGGCCAACAGCGAGGGACCTGCAACTTAATTATTGATGAGGACGATAACAAGGAGCGGTAAAAAGGTACGTGATCTGTGTGAGGCTGCTGGGAAGAGCTGGGGGAGGGGTGAGAACAGACCTACAGAACAGCAGCTCTCTATCCCTGTGTGTTTCTGAGTAAGCTACCTGGCTCGCTTCCACCCCACAGGTTTGGGGGAACGGAGCTGGTGCCCTCCTGGGGACACCTCAGTGATGGCAGGGATGCTGGAGCGTTAGTGTTTTCCCTGCAGCCTGTTTGCCCAGCCTGGTCCAGGAGCCTCAGAGATGTCCTGCCCACCCAGGGTTTGTCTGCTGGCAGCAAGCATGACCTTCAGAGAGCTGCCGGCGCACAGGAGCTGGCAGCACGCCCAGGTGGGATTGCAGGCATGGATGAGACTGGTCCTGGAGCAGGTAGGGGAGCTCTCCCAACACCAACAGCATCAGGCTCCTTACATGACTGGTGTGAACTGAACCCTCTTTCCCCGGAGGCACACATGGACACAGCTCACAGCCACCTGCCCCCTCCAAAACACCCAGGGCTGGGTGTCCTTGAAGACACTGCTGTTGATTAACACCCCCCTGCCATCACAACCTGTCAGCACCAACCCGGAACAGCCACCGTGAGATGACACGTCTCCCACCCCATCGCAGGGAAGGCACAGTGTGCTCTTGATTGACGCCCTCCTACTTTGCTCATTTAACCCCACCAGTCCCCAGGACTGATGCTCCCGGGCTGCCTCAGGGAAGCGATGTCCCAGCCCATTGCTGGCGCTTCCAGGTTATGCCGGTGCCGATTGTTCCCCCGACCCCAGCCTGGAGATACCCCTGCTCTGTACAAGCCCTGCGAGCACCAGCAGTCCCCAAAGCCCCACTGTGTCTTCTGGGACGTGCCAGCACATGGGTTCAATGCTCTGATCATTCAAACCTCGCAGCTCACCCGGTGACGGCTTTCCCAGCCCCAGGTAAGTCATCTTCCTTCCGCGGACGTGCTCAGGGGGGATTTGAAAGCAAGTGATGACAGATGGCTTCAGAGCAGAGAGCATATATTCAAGATCTGCCTTCTGTGAACTGGATGACTAATCTGAGATCAAATATCAGCTCTGGTACCCGGAGCTGCTGCTGGAACCAGGGGGCTCCTTCTCCCCAACAGGAGTGGAGGGATGCAGGATGCTGGGGCAGTAGGAGGGGCAGATCATGCTCTGGGTCTGGGCTTGGTACCTTATTCCCAAGCCAAACAAAGGAAGCTAGATGGATCAATTAGCTGACGTAAAATAGCGTCTCAACAAGCTCTGTTCATCTCCTGATCTCCGGCACACAGTGCTCGAGGCTCTTCGTGCACATCCACTGCTGCCCATAGCTGCTGCAGGGGCACATGAGGGGACAGAGCCTTCATTTGCTGTGATGGGTTATTTACAGCATCCCCCTGAGCATCCTCTCCTGGCAGCTGCTGGATGCAAGGCACCAGGCAAGTCAAGCCTTTGCTCTGGGTCAGGATTCAGGTTCAAATCCCCAGGGCCAAAGGGAACACGGTCACCCTCCTTAAAGGAGCCAGGCAAAAATCTGAGCACAAGTGGCTTTAAATATCTGAGTGATGGCCAAATAAAATCCCCACGAGAAACAGATTATTTTTTTTTAATGCTCTCCGCTCTGTTAACAGATGAGCAATAACTCACACTGCAAAAAACTCTCGCCCGCTTGCCAGCTGCTCTTCTGAAGATGGATGGTGGAGATTAAGGCCAAAGCATCTTCCTGCTCAAGAGAGCCTTTGGCCAGGACCCCCAGCGCAGCACACTCAGCCCTGGCAGGAGACCTCGCTACCTCACATGCACCTCGTAGCCTCCCCCTCTCCTCTGCCTGGCCTGGGCCCTCCACCCAGCTTCTTCTCTCCACTCCACTTGCTGGCACTGGCAAGATTATTTTCCCAGAGTCATTTAAAGCTGCTTTTGCCTCTGTTCCTGACAGCTACGAAAAGCATGGGGGGCGGAGGGGCGAAGTGCTGTAAGGATCTGCATCGCTGCCTGCCAAGCTCTGCTCTGCAGGCTCGGCTCATGGGACAAGGCTCATGTTCACCCCACAGAGGCTGTTGGCAAAGGCTCTGGACACAGACCTCTCTGTGGGGCTCTGTGGGACAGAAGCATTGCAGAGCCGTGCTGCTCAGCCCTGTGCCATATGCTCAGCGCACCCTGCAAACCCCCAATCCCCACGTCCAGCACCCAGGAACCAAAACCCACCAGAGATGAGTGACCTACGTGCGTGATGGATCCTCGGTAGGTGATGGGTGACTCCGGAGGGGGTCTGGATGTTGGTGTTCCCTTGGTGATGCTCCCTCCTGAGGCAGAGCTGAGGGAAGTACCTGTAGGACACAAAGCCAGTGAGCTGGGGGCTGGATTTGCTGTTGAGCACAAAACCCATGGGGCTGAGACTACTAAGCACAGGATTCAACTCAATCTCTAGCAAGCTGAGCTACTGGAGGGGAAGCCCTCCAAGAGATGACACTGCTAAATCCATGCCTTGCAGAGCCCTTTCCACCTTGTCCCCCATGGGACCCAGACCTGGGGTGGAAGGTGGGAATAAAAAAAAAAGGGTATTTTGAGGCTATCAGCTCCCTGCTGCCTTCATGGAGGGGCTGGGCAGATTTACAGGCCCAGGAGAAAGCACAGCGTGTCTCAGCCTCTCCTGATAGGCTCAGAGCAGATCTCCAGTGGGATGCAGCTCAGGGTGCTCTGAGCTCATTCTCAGCTATCTGTCCTGGGTTGGAGCCAGCCCTTCACACTCAGGCTTCTGACTGCCTTCGTGGCGGGGGGTGGGGGGTCACAAACCAGGGCATGCACTTAAAAGCAACCCTTTTGTGTTTATTTTCTTCTGCCTAGAAAATAAAAACACGGAAAGAAACATGGGGGGGGTGGGGGGGGGTGAGGGGCTATATTTAAACCAAACATGGTCCCTGCCCAGCTGCAGCAGCGACAGTGAAGAGCTGGAGAACAATGAATGGAACTCAAACAGGTCTTGCTTTGTCTTAGGGAACAGATTTTCAGCTGTCCCTTGAACACAAAACCTCCCCCAGCATTAATGCCCAAGGCTCTGACAGAGGGAGATGGCCAGAAACGCTGAGACACTGTATGGACCTATCTGTGAGGGGACCCCTTGGGCTGGGCACACCCGCAGAAATCAAACCTGCCATCACCAGGCAACTGCAGCCAGCGTGGCGCTGGCCAGGCCCAGCAGTGCCAGCATCTCTCCCCCTCCTGCCCCCGGCTCCTCACCCCGCAGGATGGAGCCCTCCTGGGACGGCTGCAGCACCAGACTTTCCAGCTGGCTGGCCTGGCTTCTAGGAGAAAGTTGTTCCTGCTTTACTCCAGGAAAAGGCACTGGAAAATATTAACCGTGTATCAGCAGAGGTGCAGGGCACAGGGCCACAGCCCTCAGCCGCTCGAAGCTTTCATCTCAGCCAGCCCTGGGTTGGCACCACTCAGGAGCCTCTCCCGTCCCCACCACTTTGGGATCTGGCAAGCAAAGCCAGATCCTTTGGCCTGGCAAAGGCGCTGCCAGGTGCTGCCCTCACTGGGCCAGGAGTCGGCGCTGGGAGGGCAGTGCTGGCTTGTAGCAAGGCCTGTACACCGAGGGCCCCGTGTCAGGCCTGGTCCCTCGCCCATCCCCTCCTGCTGTTAGGAAATGCTTCCAAATCTGCAGACTCAACACTTTCTTTGTTCACTTGAGGCCATTTACTCTTTATCCTGCCAGCAATACCTATCTCCTCCCTTCCATCACAGTGTTAGGCAGTGGGTATTTATAGGCTGGGACGCATCCCTGACCGAGTCGCTGCTTTCCTATACAGCGCAAATTTGTCTCCCGTGTCTGCTCTCGATGGACTAATCCTTTCATCCTCTTAGCAGGTGTCCCTGCCCTCCCTTGCCACATCCTGTGCTCCTCCCTTTCCCGTGGCCGCTGGCAAGCTCGCTCCCCGTTGCTCTCAGAGCCCTTGAGAAATCGCTTCCCTCCCAATTCCTTACCCAGTTTCTTGGGATCCATGGTCAGCGGCAAGCCCATGGTGATGGAGCCGACAGGGACCTTGGCGTGCTCGGAACTGTAGGGTGTGTGGAGCTGGATAGGCATGCCCTGTGGTGCAAGAGGAGAGGTCACAGAGTGGCTGCCGGTCTCTGCAAGGACATCCCTGGCTGCTCACCCCCCTCTGCCCCCGAACCCTACCTGGGAAATGGATCCGACGGGTCGTTCCAGCACGGAGGGGTGCTTGGTGGAGGAGATGAGGGGAGGAGGGTTGGAGATGTTTGCTAGTCTCTGCAGCCCCGAGCGAGAGCTCTCATGCAGGTTTAGCGGGATAGGGTGTCCTGTGCGGGAAACACAAGTGTGAGTGAGACGGAGGGATGTGGCTGCAGCTATGGGAGACAAAAGGGCAAGGGAGGGAGCAGGGGCTGGATGCACCGAACTGTCGGGCTGTGAGCCTGCACTGGGATCCAAGTCATACAATGATCGCTTTGGGAAGGACTGGAGTAGCTTAAATTACTGCCCTGCTCCTCCTGCAGCCAGAGGATGCTCTGGGTCTGACTCTGCTCTCTGGCTAGATAGGGACAGCGTAGCAAGGGATAAAACCTGCCTGATTTCACATGAAAGCAGCACAGGGAGTGCCCACGCTGTTCTGTGACAAACCACGTCCCCTGACCAGAGGTGGGAGACCAGCCCACTCATCCCCAGACCATTGTGGGGAGCTCTGTTCCAGGCTGAAGTGAGGTGTTGGCAGGTTTCTGCTGAACCCTGTCTCTCACCCCCAAAAAAACCCGCACCCTGATTTAAGAGCAAGGCCAGTGAGCCTGGCTGCAGCCACGGGTGTGCCCTCAGCCCCAAGTCAGGACAGGGACAGTTGCTTTTACTTGCCTGGTGGGTTATACTGAAACAAGTGGGGCTCTGCCTGGGGAGAGGTTTTTATCACATCCCGGGAGTAGGACAGGACAGGGGGCCAGCACGAGGCGGCCGTCGGCTCCGCACTCAGCTTCTGCGCCTCTGCGATGGAGGAGAAATGAACGGACTTTTCTGAAAGGGAAACAGAAAACAACCAGCTTGCTCAGTGCCCCCCACGGGCAGGCAATCCCACAGGCGTGGGCAGGGAAGCCAGAGCCAGCTACCAGCATGGGAAGTGGCTCCAACTCAGTCCGACCTCACCTGGAGAGGAGAGCTGAGTTCCCCAACCGAACTTAAAAAGGCCCCTGTTGCTGCCCAGATTCAACAGCGTTTCTCTTACTCAGATGCTTAAAACACAGCAGAAAGGATGGATGTCTGACCTTGCTGCCAGCTGGGACCTCCATGGACATCTTACCCTGCCCAGGAGAGAGAGCGTTTGGCCTGCAGGCTGTCCCTGGGACAAGTGCAGTGTCCAGCTCCTCGCCAGGCTTGGTCTCACCCGAACCATCCCAGGCAGATCCTGCCTGTGCCCACGGCTCAGCATCAGCCACCATGGCAGGGCTGTGGGGACTGACGATGGTCTTGCCAAGCCACCATGGCAGGGCTGTGGGGACTGACGATGGTCTTGCCAAACCCTTTGCGGAGGTTAAAGCCAAGAGGCACCAATGTCAGCATCCCTCCAGCACATGGGGGACACCCGGCAGGCACCAGCTTGCTGGTGACATCACTGTCTGCAGTGTGCAGATGTGCATGGGGTACTCAGGGAGCCCCAAACCACTGCCAGGGACCACTGTACGCTGGGAACAAGCCCATCCCCACATCGCTGAGCTGACATGAAAGCTCAGCCACTCTGAAAGGACAGCTGCCGGCTATAAACCACTCGCAGGCTGCGGGAAGTGGCCAGAAATAAAGGCATCAGCTTCTTGGACAGAAAGGGAATAACGCACAGTGCCTGAAGTGAGCAGATGTTCTCTGAGCACCTGGGACAACTGTGCTGTACGAGCCTGTCAAAGGCAAATGAAGATCAACACAGGCTCTGCGGGATGACCAGATGCCTCTGCGGGGAGCGGGTTTGGCTTTCTGGTCCTCTGCAAGGCATCAGGGCTGAGGGCAGGAAAGCTTCCTGAAACTGTCTGGCTTGGGATTGGGTTTTTATTGTACTGGATGCCAGGCTGGGTTCACCCCGGCTATAAAAAAGGCTGATCGGAGTCCAAGAAGTGCCTGACGATGAAGGAGCCGTGCTGGGAATGCCTGAACCCTGCCATGCTCTGCAGGGTGCCAGCTAAAATAAAAACCCAGGGGTTCATCCACGTGAGCATCCTCACGCTTTGCTGTGCAGGCCGATGAGCCAGCCTTTACTGGATGGATTACAGGCAGGTTTGTAGGATTTGCTTGGAATCAATAAACACTTAATTTTGCACTGCCCTTCTTCCCCAGACCCACCCGCCCAACGTCTGCGCTGACCAGAAATTAGAAACTGGGGAGTAAACAACAGCGATCACAAATGAACCCAGTCTTCAGCAATCAATTTTTGATAAAAATAGATGCCTGAATCCTGCTAAGCCTAATAATAGGGCAAGTAGATTATCAGAGGCCCAATTTAATGAGGCTTTACTGCATTATCATTATTAATGCTCAGTGTACTCAGAAGCTGGGAGATTATTCTTGTCCCCTTCAGAGAGAGAAGAAATCCATTATCAGCAGGCAGAGGTGTCCAGGCACACGCATCCCCCTCCACATCCTGGCTGCAGCCTCTTCTCTCCCCACGCCAAGATCGCAGAGAGGATGCTTTAGTCTGGGAAGTATGGGGGAACCCAGGCAGACCCGCTAGACCAACAAAGAGGCCCTGGCACGTACATGCTCCCTGATTTTCTCCCCTTCAGCTCAGTCCCCATCAGCTCCGCTCACATGGGGACAAACGGCACTGGGATGTCCCAGCTGAAGATGCTCTCTGACGCCAAAGCACTGTGAGCCAAGGCTATGTGCACCCTGGATGGCTCTTGGAGAGCCCCATCCTCCTCCCCTCCCCGTGGGAGCTGTCCCCTCCCCTGCGTGCCTCTCTAGCCTGTGAAATGTGGCCAGTTCCTAATTGCCCCCGCATTAGAGAGTGGCTATAACTCAGCCAGCTTTTGATAAAATAGCACTTACGCAGGGAAGAGAGAGTTCCTATTACCGTTTATCAAGCCCCTGGAATGGGAGCGAAGGAGTCAGAGTTTATATGATCCGTCATCCAAATTAATGCTCTTGGCTCCCCATTGCCTACAAAGGCCAAATGAAACACAACTAAATCAACACAAAACATCACGCTGGCTTTCAAACCGCCGAGCGATAACCAAAGATACGCCCGACGGCGACTCAGCAATGGCAAAAGGGATCCGTCTGCCCTGTCGCCGGTGAGATCCAGGCAGGGCTGCCTGCCTCTGCCAGGCCCTGTGATTAGCAGCTCGTCTTGGAAGGCAAGGGAGGGCAGTGCTCAGGAAGGTACGGCTCAGCTGGCTGCCCTCCAAGCCGATATGGCCCCAGCCAGCGGCTGCGAGGCAGCCAACGCCTCGGCCAGGATGTGTGCAAGACTTGGCTTTGAAGTGGATCCAGAGCAGCGTGAAGGATGTTAATCTCTGGAGCGGTTGCAAGAGTTCAAGCTCTCTTATCGAGCAGGGGAGGAACAGGAGTACCTGCTCCAGCGGAGCTGGCTCCGTGCTAGGAGGTGGCACGGGCCTGCTCTCCTGAAGGCTCTGCGGGCTGCGCTGGCCTCTCTGTTTAACATGAGGTCCATGTAGAGGTGGTGTGGCATGACATCTGCAGTCTGGATGCCTGCCACTTCACTGGGCCGCCTCAGAGAGCAAGGGAGGGAAGGGACATACACACATTTGCCAGGACTATCTGGCTATCTCCTTTCCAATCCCTGATTCGCAGCCAGGATGTGCTCTGAGAGGCAAACACAGCACTGAGCAGCTGCCCCAAGTCTGTACCCACACTGAAACCAGAGTTCTGGGCAACTCAATTTCTCCCCTCGAGGTGACTCTCATCATCAACCTGCTAACTGTCAAATAGGAGATGCATTCCCACCAGGAACAGAGAAGACTAGCCTGTGACTCCCTGCGCAGCCCATACACACATCAGTACCCAGCACGCAGGCACAGCTATGCACGGCTTGGAGATCACACAGCTGGAGCCCAAGACCTGCTGAGATGTTTGCAGGGGTACAGGGAGGTGTAATTAGCTTCATTAACATGGAAGAGTCAGAGTGCTACAGAGGTGCAAGAGTGCTTCCAATCACTTTGCGAACAAAGCCATAAAAAATCCATCCGGGTATCAGATCCTGGCATGCAGGAACAGTTCCAACAGGTCACAGAACGGCGCGGTTGATCTCCAAGCCCTACGCCCTGCCTTGTACCTGACACACAGATCTGCCTCACCTTACCCTCCCACTGCTGCAAGGAAGCTGGAGCTGCAGCACTGGTACACCAGCAACACAGAGCTCTGGGTTGGAGTGCTGATCGTGCCACCCGGCTAACCAGGAAGTGCAGCTCTGCCCAGTCAGTGCAGTCTCACCCACCTTCTCTATCCACCTATAAGCAGGTAATTTTTGCAGCTGCACCCATCCCCATGCAGCATCTAGAGCTGGGGGACACGGGACCCACTCAGCCCGACTTCCCTGCTCCTCTGATGTGCCCACAGCATCTCATCTTCACACGCAGGCTGGCTAAGAGGGCTGGCTAAGAGGGGCACAGACGCAGACTCTGAACTGGAACAGGCTCTGACACTCAGATTAAAAACACATTTAGAGGATGGTCTCATCAAGACTTCCCGTCTCTCCTTAACCTTGATCCCCAGGTGCTCAAGCTAATAACGCTTCAGATGCTCTATGGTGGGAAACTCTGAATTGTTCATTAGGCAGCCAAACCACATCAGAGCTATTCCGGGGAGGAAGCACTGGGAATCTTTATAGGAACCTTTGGACTCCGAGTCACAGTATTAGCATTGATTTTAAATGAAATAATGGTCCCCACTGAGCATTAAAAGCATTCTTTACAGAAAGCCAGCAAGGTAGAAAAGAGCCATTGTACCCGGAGCCCTGGCAAGCCTCCAGGCCCCTTTGCTCTCAAGTGAATGGCAGAGACGCTAATAAAGGTAATCTTCACGTCCTCAGAGCTCGACACTGGCCCTGTGTTTGCTGTAGGCTCAATGAGACATGATGTACTGTCTAATGAACATGGGAAATTAGCCATGCCGCTCTGGTCCTGCTTCAAGATGCTATTAAAGAGCTTTCAAGGGTTGAAGTGAGCTTCCACCTAAGAGGAGAGAAGCTGCTGGCTGAGTACAGCTGCACACATAGGGTATTTCTGTGCAGATAAACACGCTCCGACGCACGCACCCTCCTACCTTCCTTGTCACCAACAGCGGGGCTCCTGCTCTTTCCCCTGGGACTGCTGCTGGGCTGCTGCTGCTCCTTCTCAGCCTGCTGCTGCTGGGACTGCGATAGCTTGCTCGGGGGCACATCCTCACGGGCAGACTCATGGGCTTTAGTGATCTGCTGCTGGTAGAGAGCCAAGGCATGGGGAGGCACCTGAGGCTTCACACTTCCACTCTGCAATATCCCCTCAGAGAAACCTTCAGAAATCTGCAAAGCGATAAGAATTGGTGACACTTGTCACGTGCTGTTGACATCTGTAAGAGTCTCGGAGACATGAAGGTGTTAGGAGATGCGCTGCAAGTCTCACCAGCCCAAAACAAGGCTCCAAAGCTCCCCAACCACTGGAGATAAAAAAACCCACAACAAAGAGTATCAGCTCTCTGCTGGGGACACTACTGGAGAGCCTCACGCTCCCCTTGCTCAAAACCTCTCATCTAGAGTTACACAGCTTTTGTCAGAAGTTACATTACAGCAGCTACATCTTAAATGGTAAAAGGGGACCTGGAGAGCATCAGGAATGGGTCCTCCTCGAGTAATCAAGCCCCAAAAGAGATTCCCTCCCTGCCCACCCGGTGATGCTGCTCCTCCAGTGCCGACCCTGGAGGTACCAGGGTGCTTTGGGTCACAGCCCAAGCCACAGCACTAGGAAGAACGACCAGCCTTGGAGAACAGTTGCTCTTTCAGTACGCATCTACTGGGTAACTCAAAAGGGTACCCAAGCAGAGCTTCTGGATGGGGAAAAGCAGAAATGCTTCTTCTGCAGTATTCTCCCAGCACGAGATGAAGAGAGCGCAGGGCAGGGAAGGTGCACGCTTGCTTTTTAAAGCAACGGGAGGCAGCAGTCATGTGCCAGTGAGAAGCTTTTTCTGTCCAGACCTCCCACGACTTTCTGATAAGAGAGCTCAAGGGACATCCAAACATCACTGGCAGAGCCGCTCCAGGAACGCGCTCTGCACAGGGAGCACCTTCCCTGCTGAGGGCTCGCACTGCTCAGGCACAGCTCTCTGCAGACCAGCTTGGTCATCTCCAGGGACAAGGACACCCTTGTGCCCCTGAAGTACACAACACAGGGGACGCAGCGCGAGGGAAGAGCATGGACCAGGCATGTGCAGCTGCCATGCTCTCAGTCCCAGCTTTCTCTGGCAGGGTACTCACGATGGGAGGGATGGCAGCAGCACGCTGCTTCAGCTGCTTCAGGTCCAGCGGCTTCTGCGGCGAGGAGTTCAGCCGAGCATCGCTGGCAGTGTTGAGCAGGCTGGGCCGGGGGGACAGCAACCTAGACATAAAACATGTGGGTCAGCCAGGCAATGCCGTGGACAAGCTCCACATCCCATTGCTCCCCCATATCCTATTGCTCCCCCACATCCTGCATCTCTCTGTAAGGCTGCTGCCCTGGCCCCAAACCTGTTTAGATGGCAACCACTGTTCCAAAGGCCACCAAGAGGATGCTTGTCTGACAAGGAGGTTGCTCAGCAGGAAAATCTGCTGCACAACCCAAAGCAGAGGGAACCCACAGCCACTGAGGACGTGTCTCAACCTTGACCTTGGTGGGCTGCAAGGCGTCCCTGGGTCGCTTTGGTCTACAAGGGCAGGTATAGAGGGGAACACAACACACCCAGAAATACCCCTAGGAACTCGGGCAGCTTTGCTGCAGGATTACCAGGCTGAGGGGAGACAGAGAGTGGGACAGAATACAAATCCTGTTTTCCAGAGAGGACAACTCCATGGGGCTCCATGCTCAGAGACCATTACATCCAGCTCAACAGGCTCTCAAGCCCTCTTTTCCCCATCCCCTACGCTAATTAGTTACAGCAAATCTGCTACCATTGTCCAGAACAAACCTGAGGGAGACCTGGAGCCCAGAGCCGGGAGTTACAGAGCAGGATGACCAGTTCAGATTTCATTTGGGCATCATGCTGCTCTCTGGAGCGCACACATGGTGCTGGCTTGACCACGGGGGACAGGCCTCACGCTTGTCTCCATGGACTGTCTCTTACCAAGGTGCTAAAGTAACCGCAGGCATGCAGCCAGGATGCTGGTGTGGATGGGATTTGGTGGTCAGCCCAGGGCCTGGGTAGCTCCGCACCCTCCCCATCTGCTCTTCCCCTTGGCTGTTTGAGGTGCCTAGTAGATACTCAACCAGCCATGCCAAGCCCCCGTGCAAAGGGTGGAAGGGGGGCATCTCCACGGTGCCACCAAAGAGGGATGGGGATGGAGGCATGGAAGCCCACGGGTCAAACCCTTGGCACAGGTCAAACCCTTCTGAGCCTGCTCTGAGACACCAGGGATCACATCTCTCTGGGTCATCTCTGCTTTCTCTCCCTCCCAACTCCAATCTGTTGAAGCCAGTTCAGAGTTTTTAGGTTTTACAGCTGGATTTGTTTATTTTAGCTGTTAGTTCACTGCTCTCTTCAGCCTATAAATTTCAAGGTCACCCCATGCTCGCCCTTGGATGAATAAACAAGCGTGGCGGGGCCATGTGTGGGGAATAAACTCGTCGCGGTGCTGGGACCGCCCCAGCCCTCGCTCTGTGCAGTGCCTGGTGCCAGAGGGGAATGGGACCCACCTCTGGATTGGGACCAGGGTGCTCTGATCAGGCAC
This sequence comes from Zapornia atra, assembly GCA_013400835.1. Classification (NCBI taxonomy): domain Eukaryota; kingdom Metazoa; phylum Chordata; class Aves; order Gruiformes; family Rallidae; genus Zapornia; species Zapornia atra. The sequence continues at coordinate 717,208 of VZTU01019621.1, read as the reverse complement.
CCAGGGGAGACCAGGGGAGGGGCCGCCAATCTGAGCTGCTCCCCCAATATCACAATAACGCTCAATGCAGGGCCATGCGGGTGTTGTGAAGCCATGCTGCGGGGTACATGGGGCTCCTGGCAGGGTGCAACGCCCCAAAAGGCTGCTGAGACACATGGCTGGGGACCAGGACACCCAGCACTTGCTCCCAAGACCCTCACACTATGCTGAGCTGCCGCATTGTTTTTCTGGGGCTGCCAAGCTGGGGACACCCTGCATTCGCAGCTCCCCAGCCCTGGCCCCACTCTGATTTTGCCCCAAAGAAGCCAATCTTTTTTTTTTTTTTAATTTTTTTTTTTTTTAAGGGCAAGTTTTTCTGGGCCAGCCTCATCTAGGAGTCAGGGCAGCCAGTGCTGGCTGCCAGCACCACGCCAGCTTGGCTCCCTGTGCCAGCAAAGAGCTCCTCTCCCGCCGCTTCATCTCCACCGCCGGCACTACCAGGTCGGTAACACGTTACCCCAGGGATGAGACAGGTCCTGGCGCTCGCCAGGAGGTGACAGAACGGGAACGCTGGCCCAGCTCCATGTCACCATGGCCGCTAGCGGCATAGGACCGATCTCAGTGCCGCTCTCCTCCTCAGCAGCCGTTCTTGTGGGATATGTAGCCTGATTTTCCAGATCCACAAGTGGGGTCCTGCCAGTCCCGGCGGAGCAGCTGCCCTGTGTGCTCGTGGTGCTGGCCAAGACACATTTAAGCACGTTTAAGGTCCCTTTTAAGCACATTTAAGATCCTAAAGCTCCTCCAGGATCCTGACACTTAGGAAGCCAGAGTCAGTATTGAATTCATCAACATGCAAACTGCATAATTTATTACATTCCTTCCAGCAGATCCTGTGCCTGGCACAGGGCTGTCTGCTTTGCTCTGTAAAACACCAGATGAAGGACCCTCAGCATATTGCACCCACCCACTGCCAACCCAGGCCTTCCCCATCCATGGGTGATGGCGTTGGGAAGGATGGGAAAGGAATTTGCATATGAAGGGGTCAATGAACACATAGATGACCTTCAGCAGCATGGAAATGTCCCCTCTCAGGCATGAAGTTTTGAGGGTGACCACGCTGTGTTCCCCAAACTCCTTCACTTTCCACCACAGAGATGGGGACCAGTTTCATTGCCAGACGAGCTAACACACCAACACAAGATCCAACCAAACACGAGTCCCTGCATGCCTAGTGACTGTGCCAAGGTGACAGCTACCAGATTTCCTCAGTGGGCTTCCCCAAGCCATGGCCACTGTGGCGACATGACGCCAGCCTGACACAGCCCTTATGCCTGTGGCTGAGCCAGCGACCAGGCCGTGCAGCGTGGGGCGGGTGGATGCAATGCTCATGGCTGGGTGGATGCAATGCTCACGGCTGGGCATCTCCTCTCTGCGCTGCAGGGCTTCAGCGGGTGATTGTGCGTGTCCTTCCGTGTGCATCCCCATCCGGTGTGACCTCCCGCTGAACTGCAGCGCTGGCAGCATTAGCAGCAGCCCCCTCACAGCACACGCTGCGTGGAACCACAGACAATTAGACGCCTTCTTCAGCTTTGATGAGTTAAGGCTGCGTCTCCTTGTCCTGGACTTGTCTTTGTTAGTGGGAGCACAGGACGACATGAGAACTGCTGCTCCTACCTCTCACACCAACCCTGCACCTCTCTTCCCTCTCGCCATGGGGACGCTCCAGCCATCCTCCATCCCTTTCTGGGAGATGCTTGCGGACGGCTCGGTGCTTTTACAAGTGCAGGAAAGAGCACCCACGCCCCGCTGGTGCTGGGCAGGTGGGCGAGTATCGGGTGATGTGGTGACGGGGCGGCTCACGCGGCATCTCGGCAGCCTCGTCCTGCGAGTCACGCTGCAGCAGCGGGGCTGCGGTAACTGTCTGTGAGCCAGCAGCTCTCCATCGGTGGGAAATGCAAGGAAGCAAAGCTTCACCGGGGAAGAGCAGAGTCCCTTGGGAGCACAATGGTGCCAAAACCTCTGATCCAGCTGCAGACTGATCCCACCAGAGCTCCGGGGCTCGGCAGGCGCTGGTGTTGGCTGTAGCTTTCCCATGCCAATAGGCTCTGCTATCACCCGGGGCTTCACTGCTGCACCAGATCAGAGGAGCGTCCCAGGAGCTGCAGGACGTCTGTTTAATGTTTAATATTCCTGGAAACTGGTAACTGTTTGACAAATGAGATAGGCGCTGACTCAGCGAGGAGCTGGGGATGAAAAAGTCATTCCCAAGACGACTTGCTCCTTTAGCTGCTGGGAAGCTGGTACAAGCTGCTGCTGTCCCGCTTTCAGTTGGGTTAATGTTAAACTTGAGTAGCGCAGCCCCGCTGGCCTCACTCTCCCTGGCTGGGAGGTTTTCTCCTGTCTGGGAAGGAGGAGACAGTGGGGAGGGGTAGTGCTGGATGGAGTCCAGCACTGGAGAGGAGCACTGTGGCCAAGAGGCCTCAGCCCTGCCATGGGGCTGGGGCCAGCAGCATCTGCACCACCCCTCAGCACTGGGTAATGGCAGGGTGGACGCAGAGCTCCCTCCTGACCCAGGAGCCAATGTGGATGGAAGCAGGAGCCACACCAGTGCTACAAAGATGCACGTATTCATATATATTCTTTACAAACCAGGAAACCCTCCCCAGCTGTGAGGCTCTTGAGTGGTGAGGGCTCTGTGGGAAGGACCAGGAGGGAAACAAGACATTTCTCCAAGGAGGACAGTGTTTCCTCTCCCTGTTCCAAGAGCTATCCACAGAGGGGCAGAGGTGGCCTCAGCTGCTGGTCCCAGGGACAGGTGGAGGGCTTGGGACCACAGACGCTCAGGTGAAGGCCCAGCGGCATGGCCCCAGGAAAGCTGGCACATCCCACACCTTCCTCTTGCCACAACAGGTATTTTAACCCTACAAATCCAAGCAGCATCTCCGCTGAGGGAGTGACTCACCCCCTCTGCACAGGGAACACACCCCTGACATGGCTTCTCTCCTACCAGTGCCAACTCTGACAGAAACCGTTCTCAATCCTGGATGCTGGCAAACAAGCCTGCACCTCTGCACAACGATGCTGTCCCTGAGGACACATCCTGCTCCGTTGCATCACCCAGATGGGTTGTGGCCAGCAGACACAGCAGCTCTGCACCCAACACCTGCCCATGGCCATTGCCCAGTAGTACCGGTACGTTGGGACATCACGCTGCCCGTTGTGTCATGGCCCCTCTGCAAGCGATGGCCAAAGGGTTACGGCCATGTGGGGACACAGCTGGGCACGTCCCTTCACCCAGGGGAGTGCCTGAGCGGTGGTATTGCCACGAAGGAGCTCGCAAAAGTGCACATGGGCACTGTGGCACACAATGGAGATGTTCATCTGGCCCTCAGGCCACGCACTTGCCCACCTCACACCCTGGTCCTACCTGCTCTTGTCCACAGCATCCTGCTCATCCATCTCGTCTGCACTGCAGGTCGCACTGGAGTCACTGTCGGGGTTCACCCCGGGGCCTTTACTGACTTTATGGCTCTCCTTCTTCTCAGCCTTGGGCGTCCCCTCTGTCCCTGCTGTCCCTCCGCTGCTGACGCTGCTTTCCGCCTTCTTGTCATTCCCCTTGTCCTTCTCCTGGCTCTCGTCGCTCTCCTCCTTCTTCACCTCGCTCTTGCAGGGTTCTTCACTCACCTTCTCCTCCGGCTCCTCCGTTTTCACCACGTCCACCACCAGGTCCTCCTGCACCTTCTCCTCGCTGCTGGGCAGCTGGGGAGCTGCCTCTGGCGGAGGGCTGGCAGCGGGAGCGGGGTTGGCAGGGGGAGCCGTAGGAGCGTCGGGGGGTGTTGGAGCCTCTTCCAACTTGACTGCTGGTTCTGTGCCGGAGTCACCTCCCGGCCCGGGTGGTGCCTTGGCCCCGTTTTCGCCTCCTTCTTTGGCTTCGGGCCTTGGCGAGGGAATGCTCTCGGTGTCGGAGCTGTTATTTACTGCAGCTGAGAAAAGGGAAGAAATAAAAATAAGGATCAGCCCGAGATTCTCGCTTCCCATATCGCTGCCTCCGCCCCCTCCCATGGGAGGAGAACGCCCTCGTTCCTCCGAAGGGGAGATGATCCCAGGGCTGGGAGAGCTGTGCTGGGATCCCTGGATTCAGCGCCTACTAAGCAAAGGGATGCTCGCGAAGCCTTTCTGCTTGCCCAGTGTGGTGTCTGTTGTTAACCCCCACCCAAACACAAAACCACAAGCCCAAAAGCCCAGAGACTGAGCGACCAGGCTTTAAGGGAAAACCCTGGATCCACAGGACAGGATCTGCTCCCTCTTCACCCTCTCACCCATGGTTCTGGATCAGCTCTGCTGCCCCCGGGCCAGGCACCTCACTGGCACCCTGCTCGCTGACTTACGTCGCCCGCGTCCCTGGCTCTGCCACCCCCGGGGCAGCTGGGGACCATCCCAAAACACTGTGCCTGTTTGTTGATATTTAAGCTGCCAGTGACAAAAGAAAGGAGGTCAGGGTCAGCGAAAGAGAAGCGCTGGCAGTGCTGCGGGGCGAGTTAATTATTACACAGGAAGGATCATCCCAAATCCACCACCAATGGCTGGAGGTGAGCTGGGTGCATGAGCTGCAGATGGAGGTGCTGCCAAGAGAGAGTCTCTACAGCTGCAGAGAGGACTGTTCCCTCCACACCCCGGGGCCAGCAGCACTGGAGACTTCCACAGTCCCATCCTGCTGCACTCCACTGGGCAGGGCCCTCATGTTCGTGCCCACACCCATCCCTTGACCCATCTCTCTCCACAGCAGCACAGGCAGCTTTCAAATGCCAGCGAGATGAGTGACACGGGGGAGATTGTGTCCCCAGAGCTGTGCATCTGAGCACATCCACGTCTCCTTGGCAGGAAAGTGCTCCACACTCATCAGGAGTATCAGTCTTCTCCAACCTTTTACTCACTTGTAATCAAGCAATGAGGTGTCCCGTTCCCCACCCAGGGATGAGGTTTACAGCACGTTTGGCCAAACTCTCCCTGACTGTCACTTGATGGTACTCTGAAGCATCAGAGTGGCTTGGTGCTACACACTGAGACACGCAACAGTGGCTCGTCCCAAGCTCAGCCAAACACTAGCACCAGCACGCTCCCTCGGGATGCTGAAGCCATGGTCTACACTGTAACCCCCACGCAAAGTCTCCCTGCTCCTCCCCATCTGGCCACACACCTCACCCCCTGCATCCCCAAACATGACCCCAGAGCTGAAAGCCATCTCACCACCCTGGCAATTCTGTGCCCGTGACACCTCATCCCCATGCTTACACCCTTCCCTCAGCTCCGTAGCCCTCCCCAGCAGCAGGAGAGACATGGCTTGGAGCGTAAGGCTTGGGAGCATGTCAAGAGATCTGTCACTAATCTCCAAAACACATTGTTTCCTCTCAGGCACTCTTACAAAGAGCAATAACTACCTTTTACTTTGCGCCTCTGAGTCACGTATCACCTCGCACAAAGATTTACCTGGAATCTGCCTTGTAATGAGTCACTCACAACCATGATTTGAAAAGATTTCCCATTTCCAGTCCCATTAGCCTGGGTGCTAAGGCCAGGAACCAGCGTGGTGCCAGTGGTGATGGTTAAGTTATTAAATTACTTTGACAAAAGTCAAATGGGGCTATTGTTGGAAAATTATGCACATTTTTCTCCAAACTCGCTGCCGTGCTCTCGAAGCGATAAATAGCTGAAAATTGTCACTTTCAAGTTGTTTCCTTTCTTTGGTAGGGCTGGGAGGGAGGAAAATGCTGCCTTAGGAGGGAAAGGGGGAGGAAAGGACCTGCCAAGGCAGACCGGCCTCTCCGGTGGGAGTGCGGCTTCCCCTGCCTTTGCTGGCAGCGCTGGCTACACACTGCCCTGGGGAGCAGCAGCAGTGATGCCCTGACAGGATGGGAATGGGCACAGGCAAAACTTAAGGGGTTATCCCTCCTTGAGCCCATGCTAAGCTCCTTGAGAGCCCATGGTGGTGGGTACCTGACCCTGCTGAGCATGCAGGCAGCACCCTTTGGGGCGAAAGACCATAAAATGTGGTTTGTAAGAGCATGTCAGTGCCCCGGAGCCTGGTGAGTGAGGTGGGTGCTCTGGGAAGCGTGTGCTGGAAACTGGAAACCAAGGGCTTGCTCTCCTCCAGAGCGAGGGAAAGCAGCTGGGACTGCCCCAAGTTCAGGGTGAGCCCTTTACTTGCAGCTTTGATGTGGGGGCTGAGGAGCCCCTGGGGCCGCAGAGTCCTCCCCATGCCCCTGGGACCTCTGTGGGCGCTTGGCAGCTGTGGCAGAGACTGCTGCTAACAGAGCTCCCGTATTGCATGACCTTCCCAAAATAAACATCCCTCCAGACAGACATGAGAGGAGGGCAGTGATCCAGGGTGCTCCTCGCATGAAACCCAGAGGTATGAAATGCCATGAGCATCTTGTGCTGTGGGATGCCGCCACCTCGGTCTGGCTCTGGGGTGACTAAGGTGACCCCGCCACCCTGCCAGCCCGGGAGAGGCCATGCATGCTGCCTGTACCGCAACTGTGCTGCAAAGCTGGGAGAGCTGAGTGCATCCCCCCCACTGCGGACCCTCACCTGCCTCACCTTCCGCCTCCTCAGCCATCTCCTCCTCGTTGCCACTCGTCCCCGACACCTCCATCTCCTCGTCCTCAGCCACGGAAGGGAAGGCAGCTTCTTCGTTTTGAACGGCGGTGCCTTTTTTCTTCTTCCTCTTGGCGTTCCTTTCTTTCTCCTGCGGATGAACCAGAGGATGGTGAGAGGGACAGAGCAGAGGGATGGGGAGCAGACAGCACTGGTCCTGCTGAAAAGGCCAAGGGGATGCTAGTACCCCCTCAGCCTCCTCCCACCCTCAATAAAGCCTCTGAAAGTCACTCCTCCGGACCGGACTCGCCTGCCAAAAGCCCAGCAGCACGGTCTCACCAAGCTAAAAAACTTTGATCGCCATGCAATGGCCAGTCCGGCTCCACGCAGAGCTCCAGCCCCAGGCGGCAGCAAGCCTCCGAGGGAGGGGTGCTACTGACGCACAGACAAGGGACGCGCGTGCAGAGGTCACCAGTGCCAGCCTGGCAAGAGCCCAGTGGTCCCGCGTCCACTACGCGTGTTTGCCCTGCACATTTCCAGGGACTACCTGCAGCTACGCGACCGTGAGCAGCCATGACCCGACGCTCATCTGCAGATACTGCCGCTGACGCCCCAGGTACAGCCCAGCCAACGCTTCCGTGCACCGGCTTTCACGCGTCCGACGGCAGGTGCTGCCCAAGGACTTTGACTCCCATGCTGGTGAGGTTGTTGCGGCTGGGCAGCGGGCACGCTCCGGGCGGTACGGATCCTAAAGGTGAAGCTACCTTGTGCCCTGTCCTGCCGTGGGATGGCCACATCCTTGCTCGCCGGGGCACGTGCCGCAAACACAAGGGCACCGAGAGCTGCTCCCTCCCACTGGCCTGAAGGGAAAGTCTCGGCTTCGCTATTGTTTCCTGCTCTTGTTGCTTGAGTAAATATTACCAGTAGGAACAGGCCCATCATCTCCGGCTCTCCCTGCAAACCCCACACGAATGACGTGTGTAGGACGTTTATTTACATGGATGAAAAGATAAAGCCGTGGTGGAAACGTTAACTTTGCTGCTGGAGTTCTGTGCTGGGAAGAGTTGGTCCCCCCTTTTCCACCCCCCCGCCAACTTTTCGGTCCTTTAAAAAACTTCCAGATAAAACAAACAAAGCCAACTGCTTTCTGCTTGGAAACACTGCTCGCTCAAAGATCTATTTTTACCAAAGTGGGCAGGAAAGAAGGGGAAAAAAAGCACTTGAGAAAGGGCCTTGTGAAGGCACGGAGAGGAGGCGGGACAAAGGCAAGACTCTGGGGTGCTCTTGCCCCATCCCGGCGGCAGCGGCGATGCCCTGGCTCTGCCAGCATTCACGCCTCTGCCAAGGCAGCGATTCAGCAGCTGCACGTTTCTGTCTGAAGCAGCAGTTCCCCATCACGCTAATGCGATTACAAAGCACCGACGTTACTATGGCAAAGACTTCTCTGCCTCTTACTCACGGGTCTGTGACTCAGCCCCGGGCAGGAGCAGGCTCCTTGCTGGGGAATTAACTGGGAACCAGCCTCTGCCTCAGCACCCTACTTGGCCAGAGAAGAGCATCGAGCTGCCCCGGGGACACCATGGGTCCCTCTCCTGCCAGACCCCACTGCTGATATTTAGGGAAGATGCTGTGAAATCCAAGCAGAACATCTTGGCCACATCTAGAGACACATTCAGGCCACCAGCTTGCCTCTTGCAATGCCAACAGCTCTGGCCCCTCATGCAGTCCTGCTCCCGGCACTCAGCCCAGGAATGGGGTCCCTCTTTGCTCTGCCTCCTTAAGCAGCCATGGGGCCACCACGCCTGACACAGGACCCTAACCACAACTAAGGGGGACATGAAAGAGTCTCTGTGAGCCGTGCCTGGGACTAGGTGACCCCCACTGTCACAACACACTCTTAATCCAAGCAATTACCAGCAAGGCCACGGGACAGTGCAGGGATGATTTGCCTCAGGCACTGTGATGCTCCTTTTGTGCTATCCCAGCCCATGGGGTATCCGCTCTCTACCTGCCACCAGGACTTGGTGCCACTTGAGCAGTCAGCTTCGCCACAACCACCACAGAGACACGCTGCACATGGTGAGGACACCAAGCGCTGCACAAGGGGTCACTCCATGCCCACTCCTCCACACTGGCTGGTCCCAGCCAGCCCCATCGCGCTGGCTCCAGGCCTGGCAGCTCTTCCCCCACCTCCTCTCCTGCCTCTCAAGTTCACCTGCACCATCTGTCCCAGAGGAGGAGGAGATGCCACTAGCCCTCGGGCACAACATCTCTCTGGCCTTCTGCCTCGTGGGCAGAGCAGCTGTCCCAACAAACGTGACCTCTCCTCACACTCACCGCCTGACGTGGCAGCAACAGCCAAACCAGCTTCCAAGCCCCGCTACCGACACGGGCACCTCCCATCAGCATCAGCCTGTCCCAGGAGTGGGACCAGGCAGTCCCAGACTGACGTAATGACGTGTATTTGAGACCACACCAGGACTCGACCTCACCATGGAGTGACTCTCCTATTCTGCCGCAGGAGCAGCCAGCAGCAATGGGACGAGACAGAAAGATGATCCCACCGGTTGGACCTCTCTCTGCCCACCGTGGTGAGGAGCGTCTCAGTTCCCCATCCCGAGACCAAAGCTCTGCACCAAGGCATGGTGGACTTGTCCACCCTCCAAAAGAGGAGGCCACCAGGACCTCCTCCTGAAGCAACTTTGCTGTGCGAAGCCAGAACCACCCCAAAAAGCAAGGAACTGCAGAGATGTTGTTTGGAGGGGGCCAAAAGATTTGTCCTCGGAGCAGGACTGGCACCAGGGCAGGAGATAACTCACCTATCTTCACCACACAAGCCAAAACAAGCCCCAACAGTCACTAGAACAAAGGTGACAACCACCCTGTGAAGAGGTCCAGGGGAAGACAGTGCCTAATCTAATCTAAGAGCGACTGTGAGGACACGGCGTATCCCGATGCCCTGCTTTCCTTCCACACTGAGAGCAGAGCACGGAGCGTGCAGAAGGTCAGGGCTAAGTGACGCTGATGCCTGGGGCACATCCGAGCCGCTCGGCAGCGAATCCGAGCCAAAACACACACAGGGCAGATAAAGCAAAGCCTCAAGGTGGCCTGACCCTGCCCCAGCAGTAACAGGCTGCCTGTCCCGCAGTGTAGCTGGCTGGCAGGGACACCCTGATCCCTGGGGGTGCATCCAGAGGGAACGGGGTGAGGATCTGTGGCACCCTGCCCTGTTGTGCTGGGACCACAGCTTCAACCAGGCTGAAGAGGGATTGTGGATGCCAACACAGCTTGGGGGACAGGGGAAATGGGGCTCTGTGTGCCACTTCCCCAGGGGCGAACCTCTCCACTAAAAGGATGGGTCTTCAAACTCAAACCCCAGACATGGAATGAGGGAACGCACGGACCATATGTGCTCTGGAGAGTCAGAAAAGGAGCCTCAAGTGCCATGCCAGACACCTCTGTCACTTGCAACCTCTTCTTCATGCTGGACGGTCCCTGGATGCACAGACGGAGGGTCATCCTCACCTCTTCATCCCACTCCCCCCAGAAGTTCTTGGGCTTCAGCACACAAGGGAACAAGTGGCCATGGAAATGTCTGGCCACGTCCTACTCAGCACTGTGCCAGCATGGGGAACAGGGACATCCTGCTCTGCACTGTACTGTGCCACCTTTTGGGGACAGAGGGACTTTGCCAGGCTCTACACGTCCTATCCCAGAGCAGTTCCTAGCATCTGCCTGTCCCCACGGCTCCTTTGAGTCACCTGCATGCTGCTGGACCCCGTGTCACACCTACCTGGAAGAGGAGGCTACAATATTAACAAGCCTCATCTTGGGAAATGAGCAAGATCTGCTAATTAAGTTTGCTCACATTAAATGAGAGGAAGAAATGCAGAACGACCACGTTTCCCCTCACAGAATGAGCAGTAGCTGCTGGTGGCGAGGTCAGGGGACCAGTTTGGGGATGTCATGGCAAAACTAGGCAATGCCACGCTGCCTCACCACGTGCTTCCTCCACAGAGGTCACGGCTGACTGTTGGCTATAGGACGGGATACAGAGGCTTGGTTTGCTTGTGAATATATTTAGGAGTCAGGAAGGAAGGTCTATAGCAATTTAATCTCAGTTGTTCTTTTATTTTATTCAGCTTTCTGGCATCTGCTGTTGCCACAAAACAATAGAGCCCAATAAATAACAGCTGAACGTTCATTGTTCTCCTCCACAACCCGATCCCGTTGCCTCCGATGCTCAGAAGAAAAAAAACAAACCCAAAACTAAAATGATGCTGCTGATCTAACCAGCAAGTGAGAGTGAGCAATTATCACTGGAGGAGTCTAGCGGCTGCCTCGGAGGGACGGATGTGGGGAAAAATGGGGTTCTGCAGGAAAACCCTTCCACAATATCATTTCTTCAACATTAGGAAGCTGAGGAAATTAATACACAGCGGCCCCGCTGCCAGCTAAGCTGTATGATCTGATTGCAGATGCTCCCCGGTAACCAACACTGATATCTTTATCACGTAACATTTTGTATTCAGGCAGCCTGCTGCATGTTTCGTGCTGGTCTTTCTATCTCTTTTGGGGTCTTTTCTCTAGAGTTTGTTTGCTTTGTTTCTAAAACACACTGTGGTGAGACACAGGAACACAGGAGGGTCTCTGTGCATTGAGGATTAATAAAAAGGAATCGCCGATGTCTTCTCTTCCTCTCATTCCTATAGACTGAGTAGGATATTAAATTCCTGGGTGAGTCATTGAATGTTTTCCTGTCTTTCTTTTTACTCTTGTAATAGCTTGCTTGGAGAGATTCCTGCATTGAACATTGTCCTTTGCATTTTCAAAGCACCCCTTGGGGGTTTAGCCATGTGAATTCTATTAGCCAGAAACTGAGAACCCCAGGATACTCCACAAATGAAATAATTATAATCCTTAGTTGCTCTTAGCAGTCTATCCTATCTCCAGAACACCAAACAAACCCCGCTTCATTCACTCACCACACTGCATGCCAGAAAAACAGCAGCATTAGCCCCTTCTGATTGGGGAAAGTGAGGCACAGGGAGATGTTTGCATCTGCTCGCAGTCAGAAAAACAACCAGCATTCCCATTGGGACCAGCCTTTCCCCACATTGTCCTAAAGCCCTGAGTTTCTTTAGGGCAAACCAGCAGTTTAGCAGTACCTGCAAGGCAGAGAGGCACGATGTCCAGCCGGGCTCTCTACTCCCTGGGGTGGAACAGCACAACCTCGCCTGTATTCACGCAGTCAGGACTGAGCTCATGTCCTGACCAACAGGCCACAGCCCCATTCCTCCTTCTGCTCCTCTTATCTCCCTCCGTACCAGCCGTGCTCCAGACACCCAGGCATCTCCCACGCAGCAGCCCTCCCTCCTCCAGACCTCCCAGGGCCAGGCGGGTGGACAATCCTTCCCTGCACCGCTTCCCAGCCCCCAGAGCTTTCATTCCAGTACATTCTCCAAGGAGATAAAGACACCCTCCCTCCTCCTCGTCTGTGGGAAGCACGCAAGCACTTGTTGGGCAGTATCTATGGTGCCCGGAGCGGGCTGAGACAGAGCTCTCACCATTTTCAGTTTGTGCTGCTGTAGGATCTCATCCAGGTTCTGCCTCTTCTTGTAGTTGAAGTAGAAGTTTTTGCACTGCGACACGGTCTTGGAGCCCACCATCCTGGCAATGGCCGACCAGTTCCGCCCATGCTCAAGGAGACCTGTGGTCACAGGAGGAAGGAAAGGAGAAGAAGGTTTAACACACATTAGATATGCTCACACAAGGGCAGCATTATCCACGCAGGATGGGAAACATCCTCGGCGCAAGCCAAACTCCACAGGAACAATATGGTCACCAGCACCCGCCTGTAAGGCTTCCTAGGCCAGGAGATGACCTACCAGAGCCTGTTTTTCTTTCCAAGGGGAAAAAAGGCACTATGCTGACTGCCTCTGGAACAAAACACATCCCACAGCAACATCTTGGCAGGCCACTGGGCAGCTGGGAGGGTGAGTGGTGCTCCCTTCTCTTTGGGACAGTGGCAGGAGGGTTTGCCTGTGCCCCAGGGATGGCTTCAACCAGGGTGACAGGACAGTTCAGGGGGTTGGAGCACAGAGCCATGCTATGGATGCGGAGGAACATCCCAGGCAGGGAAGCAGCAGGACACCCAGGTGATGGGAAGTGGCATGCCAGGGATTAGGGCTCATCCCAGGCTCAGGAGCAAAAGCAGCTCCTCAAGTCAGCCATCAGACCAGGGCTGGCAAGCCTGGACAGACATTGCCACCCAACTACAGGGCTCCTGTGTGCCCTCCTGGGGCAACACAGCAGGGTCAGGGAAGAGCAAGGGGCAAGTCAGCACCCCATGTCCGCGCAGTCTCTCCAGGGGTGTCTGGGCACCCCCTGATCCTAGAGACAGAGTGGGAGTCACAACTGCAGCCCAGGGACAAGTATGGCATCAGCCTGGAGGTGACCCAGGTGAGGAGCATCCAGGCGTCCTGTGAAATACAAGCTCACAGTCCCCAGTCCTTCCTCTTCCCCTCTTCCGTGGGGCCTGAGCTGCCACCAGCCTGCAGGATGCTGCCAGCCCAACTGCATGGTGCTGGCCTTCCCGGCTCCTGCCTCCCCACATGATCCCACCATCATGATGAAAGCCAGCAGGGAATGGACCTGCTAAGAGCATCTTCCTCTTTTTTTAGGGGTTCTTCTGCCCAGAAACCACCAACTGCAGAGCCAGGGAACACGCACTGCCTGGGTACCTCTGTCATCCATGCCTGAACCCCTCCCTGGCTGCTCCAATGCCATGGGGTGCAGGACTACAGCAAGTCCCACATTAGGGTCCCAGTGCATGGCTCTTCCCATGCTTGGGAGCCACAGCAGCTGTGTCCCAGCCCAGCCCTGCTGCCAGCCTCCAGCCATGCTGCTGCCACGTGTCACCTTCGAGACCCAGCCTGGACCTAAGGGCCAGCACAACCTCAGCTTCAGCCCAACAACTTCCCCCCCTGTGCCCGGGACAGACTGATCTCGGAACAGCCACGACCGATGAGGGATGTGTCTCCGGCCAGGATCTGTGCGCCCCTGCAAGGCTAGGGCATGGCATAGGGGCTGCAGATATCTATGCTGTGAAAGGACAGCACCATGCACCCCAGGAGAGATGAAACCTTTCCCTGCTTCTTGGGCCAGGGGAAGAAACGAACAGGACCCAGCGCAGCAGGAGTTAACATCCAGCCGGTGCCTGTATCCTGTCCCAGCACCGGAGCTTATCGAATTGCATGTCAGAGGCAGGCATCACAGGGCGCTGAGCACCACAAAAGGCCTGGGCAAGCCAAGAAACAAGTTTGAGTTTTAACTCTGCGCCTCCCGGCCTTGCTTCAGCCAAACCCATGACCTACGTCACCCCACCAGCGCGCTGGGACTTCTTCAAAATAATAATAAATGGGGGAAAAGGAAAAAAAAAAGGATGTCCGGCCACCAACTGTGAGAGGGGGAGTCCTTCCCCCACCCCCACCCCCGCCCCGCAGTCACTGAAGGCTCCAGGGGAAAACAGGACAGTCCCTGGTGTCACAACCCATCCCCTGTGTCACAACCCATCACTGCCGTCCAAAGCAAACAAGCCCAGCGCCGTGCTGGTGGCCCCACACCAAGTGTGACAGCAGAGTCCAGAGCTGAGTGCTGTGCCCTGGCGTAGCCCTGAAACACAAACACTGGTGTGCTGTGAGCTCTGGTGCTTTGGTGGGTGAGATGCTGTGCCACTCGGCGGAGGGGAGCGGGATCCAGCACAGCAGACCCCAGGGCCAGGAAGATGGATGCCAGCAGTCCCCAGCGTGGTGTGACCTTTGTCAGCTGCAGGCAATGCCAGCTCCCGCTTGCCCTTTCCCCCTGGCCAGGCTTGCTGTGTCCCTGCCCACTGCAGGGACTCAGACTCGGCCGGAGGAGCTCACAGGTGGCCGGGCAGGTGGCCGCCTCCGTGCCAGGCTCCCGAGGAGGAAGCTGCCTGCAAGCCCCGGCAGGCAGCCCAGCCGCTCTGCGCTTTGCACTAAAACCAGAGTGCAACGGCAACACCTGCTTCCCCACGCTGCTCCGGGAGGGACCAGCCAAACCACCCCCGGGACGTGCGGGTAAACCCTCTGCTCCCTGGGTACCCCCCAGCTCAACGAGCTGTACCGGCATGGCAGCCCCCAGCCTCCGCCCTGCACTCTCCGGCACGGCACGCCAGCCCGCCTCGGCACGGCACGGCCCTTCGTTAACTGAAACTATGACTAAGTGAGTTATCAGATCTCAGTGTTGGCTTGGGGCGGGGGCTCAGGGTGCAGGGTCTGCCTGCAGGCAGGCACACACGCAGCTACACGCGACCCCTGAGGTTAACCCCATCCATCCATCGGACCCCAACGCCAGACTTACGTGCTCAGGCTCCGACGGGCAGGGAGTGTGCCCGGAGCGTTCAGCGGGTAAGCTGGGAAAGATGCGGGTGTTGGGGCACTTCTTCAAAGCCCCCCCGGGCACGGCAGCCCGCTGCGAAGCGCCGCGAGTGCTCCGCTCACACCCTCCCCACGCATTTTGCTTTCGTTCCCTCGCAGCAGCCGGAGACAGAGAAGAAAGCAAAGCCGGTTCTTTAAATCCTGGGGGCGAGAGGATTTCAAAGCCATGGGCGACAGAGAGCAGCGAGCGAGCGGGTACCGAGGCTGGAAACCGGGTCACAGGCGGGATACTCCTGACCCCGATGCCAGAAGTTGGTGGGAACACATGCTCCAGGCCCCAGCGCTCGTCCCTCCGGCGGGGCCAGCAAGCGAGCGGCGTGTCCTCCGCACTCCTCTTGCTCGCCGGAGCTTTCCAGCCGGCTGCAGCCGCGGTTGTTAAGGTGGATGGAAGCGCCTCCGGTATTTTTTTTCTCCCCTACTTCACCTCCTCTCACTCAGCAGCTCAGGGCTACCGGGAGGCAGTTCCAAGAGATGCCCAGGCGTTGCCAAGAAATAACGAAAATTAAAAAAAAAATGGAAAAGAAAATAAAAGGGCAGAAGAAAGGCGAAGGGGAGGGAGCAGCCGACCGCGCGCGCCGCAGCTCCTCTCCTGCCAGCCCGGGGAACGGGGAGCCGGTGCCGTCGGTATGTGTCGGAGCAGCGAGAGCAAGCTCTCATCTGTTCCTCTGGCTGACCCGGGGCTCGTTGCATCTGAATGTGACCTCTAGACAGAGCATTAATAACGAACGTGGCGCTGACCCAAGCTGACAAGGGGTGCGGCTGCTTGGCACCCGCTCCCGCCCTCCCTCTCTCACTTTCTGTCTCCCTCGCTCGCTCTTGAATGTCAGCGGCAGGGGGAGGGATCCAGGAAAACAAAGCTTGGCTAATAGTTTCCTCCACTCTCAAGTGAATCAAAGGCGCTTTTCTTTGGGGAGGTGCTCGACAGCGAGCCCAGAGCCTCACCGGCGGGATGCCGTGGCATCCCAGCACGCCTCAGCCCCGTGCTCGCTGTCCCAGCAGCAGAGGGATGGGGAAAGGTTTGGCATCAGTCTCATCACACCCGGGTGGATGAGGATCTCTGCTCCGGTACCGGGAAGTGGAGGCTGGAAGGAAGACGAGTGCTGTAGCGTGCGCTCAGCGTTGTGGAGTGTGGAGGAGAAACCCAGTGGGGCAGCCCGGCAGGCGAGGGCCGTCAGCTTGCACCCCCTCGGCTCTCAGCAGCTGCGGGTTTTACCGGAGCCATTCCAAGGCTCTCCGGCACGGCTGCCCTGCTCCACCCAGGGCTCGGCGAGGGTGGAGGGTGCCTGTAAAAGTGTCCCTTAATGGGAGCTCGCCTGGATTAACAGGTCAAGGTTACAGGCAAAAAACAAAGTGATCTCATTCCCCTACAGCCAGTGGTACCTGGTGCGACCCTCCAGCCCCCACCTCGCACCCACGCACCCTCTCGGGAGTAGGGATGGAGGCAGCTCTGGCTGCAGCACAGCCAAAACGTGCCGTAACACCAGAGGAAAGACCAATGCTACAGAGTCAGCGACATCACGCGAGGCATCCCGAAAGCACGGTCAGCATCACTGAGCTGAGTTAGCATGTCGCACAGCACTGCTTTTCCCCACCGATCTCAGGGTGGTTCGCAGCGCGTGGGAGAACTGAGGCACAGGGAAGGTGAGTAACTTCTTCAAGGCCGCGGAGCCAGTGGGTGGCAGAGCCAGGCGAGCACTAGGCTCCTGATGCCACGCCAAGGAAAGCAGCGGGGATGGAGCGCGGGCAGCCAGCCCACGTCCCCGCAGGCGCTGGGGGTGTTGCCGGAGGGACTGTCGCGCAGTCAGCCGGCTCTGCGGGCTCCTGCTGCGGCAGCGGGTGATGCTCACCCTGCCTTGGGAAGGCAACGCTGAGACCAGCCTGCTGCGCTCCCACTTGATGTCTCCTTCAGAGGCCGGACACGAGCGCGTCTCCGACATGCTATGAGGATGCTCGCAGCAGAACTCCCCAGCGGCTTTCATGCCCACCACAGCACCTCTCCGAGGGACACAGTGCCACCAAACAAAGCGTGGGACCACAGGCAGGACAGCTGGCTGGCTTGACCCTGGTGCTGTATTCCCCCCTTTGCTGGCCGAGGCTGGGGACCCTCCGGCATCCCCTTTGGAGCAGCTGGACCCTGGCATGAACCTGCCACGGAAACACCCAGCCCTGTAATCCAACACAGAATCACAAGGTTGGAAAAGACCTTTAAGATCATGAAGTCCAACCATTCCCATCCAATGCTAAACCATATCCCTAAGTACCTGAACACAGACCTGCCTGGCTCTCCTCCTCCCACCACAACCCTCTTTTGTGCTGGGTCCCCATCCTTTGACACTGGGAGGGGACAGGAGGCCTCCCCCTGAGACACCTGCTCCCAGAGATGTGCCATTTCCTCAGGTCCAGCTGGAAGACTCGAGTCTCCAGCCCAAGGCACCCAAGTCCCCACAGAGCAGATGCCCTGGTGCACCCAGCTCTCTCCCTTAACCTGGTTTGGATATTATCACTGCTCCCTTATTGTTGAAAAAATAATACTCAAAATTAAAATGTAGGCTGTAAATTACAGTAATTACCCAGCAGTTCCCCCTGACAGGCCTTTTATGTTTCACTCGCTGACACTCACTGAGCAAATCCTCGTGGTTTGCTCCTACATGCTGAAGAAACGTTCAGCCAAGGGCGGCAGAGAGCACAGCTCCGGGGGCCACGGTGGGCAGCGGGCACCATCCCAGGGTAACACCTTGGCTGAAGAGCAGCAAAGGTCCAGACTGGGATGGCGGGGACAGTACCACAGCCTCTTCTACTGCAAGTGTGGCCGACTCACGCCCTGGACACAGTGTAGCTCCTGTGGTACATGATCTGCCCCATCCTAACTTCCACCGTGTCACTTCATCACTCGGCAGCTGACACGTGGTTTTGCTCAGAGTGGGTAGATGCTAGTGCTCTGGCTGCAGCAGTGGGCGATGGGGACGGGCAGGTTGGGCTGTCCTCACTCAGGGCTCCCTTTGCCTGGGTGGAGGGCAGTGGGTGGGAGACCCCAAGACACATCCCACCCCATCCCACCCGACCCCACCCCATCCCATCCCGCCCCTGGGCAGCAAACGGGACAACACACAGCAACCAGCACATACTATGAACCATGTTCTCCAGCCCACATTTGCTATCACCAACAGGTTTTTATGGCAGCAATTATCTCCCCAGCGAAGAGAAGGCACCAGCGTGAGCACGGGGGAGATGAAGGGAGGAAGGTACGGAGCTCGGCCCCATCCTGGCTCCCCAGCGCCACCCGTGCTCCAGCCAGCTCCTCCTAAGAGCAAAGGCTGCCTTGCTGAGAAGAAACAGAGGAGGAACGCAAAATCCTCCACATCTCTTCCTACCCTTCAGCCAAGCAGCTCCTCCAAAGTAACAGTGGAACCCAAAGCCGGGGTGAGAGAGTATACACACTTGTGTGTATTTACACACCCGCTTGGGCTCCAAACGGATCCTGTGCAGCACAGTGGAAGGCGGTTCTGCTCACAAGGCGATGGGAGATGGCTGGATTCGGCCATGGGGTTCCCATCAGCAGGTCTGTCTGTGCATTCATTGGAAGAAATCAGTATTTGAGAAAGAAATAAATCCCATATTAATTTAGTTTTGTGAACAGACTGGGAAAAAAAGGCTTGGGTCAGTCTATAAACGTCACCTAGGGTTGGTAAAATTAAAAATCAGCCCTCAGAAGAAGGAAGGAAATGTTTTACATCCACCTAAAATGCATTATTCGTAAGTTTTCATGGCTTATTTAACTCTGACATCAGCATTTTACCTTTGTGCCCAACCCTCCTCTACCTTGTCATGCCGGCTCCATCCCGCAGCGCCTCTGGCTCCTTGACCTAGGAAAAAGCCTAAAGAGCCCAAGTCTGGCTCTGCCGCGAGGACGAGGAGCAGAGAGGACCTCAGGTGAGTGAAAAACTGCCATTTCCACCCTGCCTCTTTTCAAAGAACAAAACCACTTGTTAGACACCAGGGGGAAAACCCAGAGCCAGGGCGAGAACCGATACCAGACTTTGAAGAGTAACGAGGGTCACGGCGAAACTCGGTGGAGAGGATGGGGGGGGGAAGGCAAGAAACTCACTTGCCCGCTGCTCGCAAGCTGCCTGCCAGCCTACCTTGAACTCCTGCCTGCAGGTCCCCCAAAGGCAGGAGCTCCCTAAACATTGCCTTTTAAGGAGCAAGACCCCATCCCGCTGCTGAAAGGCTCTGCAC
Organism: Zapornia atra; assembly: GCA_013400835.1. Lineage (NCBI taxonomy): Eukaryota > Metazoa > Chordata > Aves > Gruiformes > Rallidae > Zapornia > Zapornia atra. The sequence goes on along the minus strand of VZTU01019621.1, from coordinate 697,937 downwards.
CCTGCAAAACCAGGCAGAGCAGCGGGTGCTGCCTGCTCCCCAGCTCGGGATAGGAAGGGAAAAGGCAAGGAGGGGGGTGGAAATCCTTGAGCAACTCCAGCTAACCAAACCCTCCTGGCTTTGAGGATCCCAGGCACGGTGCAAGGAGGCGACAGCAGAGAAAGGCGCTATCCCATAATTATACCAATCTCGGCACATTTTAACAGACTAGTGAATCAAACTTTATTGCGTAATGAAAGTGTCATTAAGCAAGAACTTTCCTCTTGCTAGGTTTTCGTTCCCCTAGTTAATTTTAATCACACGGTACTCCCCTTGATTGTCTCTCCTGACAGACACAGTCCTGCCTTCTCCTGCTTGGAAGCTCTGCTATTGTGGAGTGGAGCAGACCTACTTTGGGGTCTCACTGGCCCAGGGCTGTGCTCCCTCACCTCCCTGAGCAGAACCAACACGGTTTCATCCCATGCATGGAGAAGCCGGAGGGCGGATGGCAGGGCAAGGCTGATGTCCCGGCTGGTGGGTGCTGGGAGCAGCCATCGCCATCCCCACCTACCCAAACATCCCAAGGGGTCAGGGATGACTTTCTGTAGGACTCACATCCCACTTGCTTCATTACCTGAACCAGCTGGCTGTGGGCTCATGCTGGTACTGGTACTGAGGAAGAGTGTGGCTGGGGGTAGCTGAGTCAATACAGTGAGGACGATGACCACGTCTCTGAGCTCAACCCAAGCTGGGTACCCATCGCCTTCTCCACCCCTGCCCAACCGCACCGGCACAGGCTCTGCCACCACCTCCTCCAGCCTCTGAGGCTACCTCCAGAGTTTCTCAGCCACTGCAAGTCGGAAACCCCCAGTGCTCCGGTCCCTGGAAATGTCGAACAAAGCCAGTTCGAAGCACTAAAGCGGCTGCTTCCTGGCAAAGGGGAATTTGGCTTCTCTCTACAAGTCTGGTGTTGCAATCTCAGTTTCCCAGGTTGTAACGGAGGGGGAAAACATCAGCAATCGGGCTTTACACCACCAAATCTCCCTGCCCTGTCCTGGCCCCTGGGCTGGAATAATGCTACGTGCTCCCACGCTTCATCCTTCCTCCATGTGGGCTTTGGCAGCGGGTTTCAAGACTCCTTAAGTGCACCTCCAGCATCCAGCATAAACCAGCAAGAGGCACTTTTTAACAACCAGATGCGATCTCCAAAACAAAGCAGTGCCCGGAAAAGATCCCTCTGACGACCCTCCCCTGCTCAGCACCTGCTCACCCAGTTACCTGGCCCCATGCCAGTTCCCTTGATTAAAGTCTATCTATTAAGTTTCGTGTCTATAGAGAGCCCCGCTCAGCAGCGCGCAGGATTGGCACTGGGCTGTAAAGAGGGTTGGAACAGCTTAAAGGCGAGTGAGCCAAACGCTTTTGGGATATTCACAGGCAAAGTAATCCAAGTCCACAAGCTCCCCTCGGCACCTGGGCAGCCGGCGCTCCAGAACGTGTAATCACCATCCCGGCAGCAGGTGCATTTTCCAAGCAGATCCAAACCCTCTAACATGCCTGTTTGCATTCACCATCCCTGAACGGTGCTCATTTCCATTTTAATTTCCCATTTACAATCCTCACCGGGCCAGGAGAGTCGGCAGCGATGTAAGCAGGATGCATGGGCTGGGGCTGGTTGCTCCACAGCCCATCTACAGGACGTGACTCCGGCAAAACAAAGTCATATTAAAAAGCAGTGAAAGAGCCGGCGCAGGAGCAGCACGGGGAGGGGGAAGTGGCAAGGGCTGTGCTACACTCAGCACTTTTCTCAAACGGTCTCAGCAAAGGCTCTGAATCAGCGCCAGGATGTAAAATCACCCCACTCTGCCCACAGCCACGGCTCTCGCGAGCTCCCCGACACGTGCACAGAGCACCCCGGGGGTCACCGCCCTCTCCCTAAATGCCAGAGCTGGGTCGGGGAGGGGGGGGAGGGGGGAGGAAATGCTCTTGGTGTGACTGGAACAGATCCCACTGATGGCACGAAGCTCTGGAGGGCAGTGGGAAGCTGCACCTCCTGTTACAGGCACCAGAAGCTGCAAAAAGCAACAGGCACGGTGCCTTCCCCATTTCCTACGGCCGGCTCCTGCCTTGCAGGACTCGCACGGGCTCTGGATGCAGCCCAGATGTCCCTAGTGTCAGCACGGCTCCTGGAGTCAGAGGGGTCGAGCATGTGTCCCCCTCCCAAAGCTCCCACAGAGGCTTGCTGGGACCAAACCAGCACCGAGATGGGCAGAATCCAGCCCCACAGCTCAGGGCCCATCACCCTGCGCCAACTCCAGCAGTCAGACACCGTCCTTTCCCAATGGCTGGGTTAGCTCCAGCAGTGCCGACAGGAGAAATAAATACAATGGCTGGCTCACCTTTTTTAGCCGTCTCCATCTCCTCTTCAGTCCAGCGAGAGCTTTCGTTCATCTCCAGAGAAGCTGGGAAGGAGGAAGGAAAGGAGAGCAGTCAGTTGTGAGCAGGACCCAGCAAACCCATGAGTTTGGAGGACATGCCCAAACCCCATCCCCCGCTCCCCAGAGGCACAACAAACCGCCATGCAGCACAAAATACTTCGTAGGGACGGCTGTCGCGGTGCAGGCTCTCTGGGCTTTTCCATGCCATGGTAATCCATGCACAGCATCCCACTGGGATGTGTCTCAGTGAGGCAGAACCTCTACTTTGGGACTGGAAGTGAAGCCAGATGGCTCGAGGGTGGCAGCAGATTTACTGCTGATTTGGTGCCACACTCTCTGGCCCGCCAACAACAGGTACCTAAGAGGGAGCCGACTTCTGCTGTGTGCTTTGGAGGTGGCAGACGCAGGGTGGGACCGTCGCCTTCGGCGGAGACGGAGAAACAGCATCACCTCTGCAGGGACTCTGGATGACCACATCCGTCAAGGGAGTTGGCCGTGCTTTACCACAGGCTCCCTTGGTGCCATCAGACATCTCACAGCCACTTCCAGCAATGCTGGTGGCTCATCTGGAGCTGTGCCCTTCGAAGGAGGGCCTCCCGCTCCGGCCGGGACAGGTGGAGAGGAGTGTTAGCACCTGATGCTTCCCCCCTCCCCACCCCAGGAACGGTGCTGGGGACACCAAGGTCCTGTGTAAAGCCTCCACTATGCAACAGTCCCACTGGCAGCCTGGCACTAGAGCAAACCCTACAATAACAAACCAGGGTGTGAGTCAGAGGCAGAAAACAACTCAGTAAGGAAACAGATTTCCGGCTCAGGCTGCCAAGGGGTTATTACTCTAAACAACAGGCAAAGCATTATTTCAACAGTGATGAGGGATGTTTTGACAGTGTCCTTTTAAAATGGAAAACAGGCTGATAGGTTCAGGAGGAGGGATACAAGGAAGCATCTTCCAAGGAGCCTTACAAGAAGCCCTACAAGAAGCTCTCCAAGAAGCCCTCCAAGAAGAAGCTCTCCAAGAAGCCGCCCTATAAGAAGCCCTCCAAGAAGAAGCCCTATAAGAAGCCCTACAAGAAGCAGCCCTATAAGAAGCCAAGACCCTGTCAAAGGACAACATGGGCTTCAATGCCAATGGCACTGGGCAGAAGAATCTCCTCTGCAACTGGCTGAGCACGACTGCAGGTGTCACCTCCTGGAAGCTAGAGCAGGTCACTGCCCTCCGCCCCCCAGAAACGCCGTTCCTCAGGATGCCAGCCAAGAGGGAGGGAAATTGATACCTCGCCACTTCCCCAGCCATGGGCAGAGCTGGGGCTGCTGCTGCTGCGCTCGTTTTATGTCCAAGTGAGTATCCCCGAGGCGCTGTGTGAGGGCTGTCACTCGGCTTGGGGATGGCTGTTATCATAGGGTAAAGCAACGTCAAAGAAATGGCCTGTTTGGGTTGATTAATGGTATTTACTGAGGTTGTGCAGATATGAAACAGATGCCTACGGGGAGCTCCGGCACGCTGCAGTTAAACCACAATACGGTTTGTGTTGTTTTTTAATGTTCAATTGGTATTTAAAAGGCAATAACTTTCTTAGCCAGCCTAAATTGCAGCACTATTGGAGAGACATAAAGCGAAACCAATTGCTCAGATATGTCACTGGAATCGATCCATTCCCTTTTCCCAGTTTAACACGATCTAAAGTCTTTTTCCCCATGTTTGCAGGGAAGTTTGAGGACTCTGAGATGCTGGGATTAGGCAAAATAATAATATTTTAAAAAATCCACCCAAACCCATTGAAGTTAGTGACATTATCTGCTGCTTCTTTGCAGCGTCGCTTAACGAGCTGGAGAGGGAGAGTGGGGAACTATTTATATCGCCTGGATGCAAACAGAGCGCCCGCAATCAAGGCTTCAGCCAGTTGTCAGGAGAGGAACAGGGAGGCGAAACACCTCCGGGTGATTTATAGCACACGGAACAGAACAAGCAAGGAACTGCAGAGCAAGGAAAGCCAGAGGACTCACCCTGCTTTTATTTGTACTTGCCTTAGGTAGTGCAGGAAGAATTTTCTACTTGATAGAACACAACAATTTTGTACTTTGATAGAGTCCAAAAGAGAGGAAAATCAGCCAAATTCCTGCGTGCACCCCATTCTTTAAGGGAATATAGGGGATGTTTCTGAGGGTGCCCGTTGCTGATGCTGCAGGTGTGGGATGCAGATGCACCCACTGTGGGGATGGGAATGCTGCTGTTAATTCCCACCCAGCCTGAGAGATGCAGCGACGTTGGGCTGCTCTGGCTGAGTGCCGCTCGTGGCTGCGATCCTGGGGTGCCACGTTAATCAGTGGCACATGGTGCCTCATCCACCTCGCTCCGATGCCGCTGCCGGCCTCTTCCCACCATGCTCAGCCACACCGCGCTCAGCCACACCGCAGGCAGGATGGGAAGGCAAATACTGACTGACCACTGTGCCTGGCTGGCTATGGATCGGGGTGCTGAGCAGGACCCGCTGGGGAGCAGCATGAGAAATGCTGCTTTTTTGGGCAAAATAAGCCCAAACTGGGGTGCACAGCACGACTGCACCCAGAGTGGAGGCTCCCGAGAAGCTGGAACCTGCCACCTCCTCACCACGTCCTTCAGCTGCAGAGATGAGGAAGGGACCAGCCCCATCCTCATGGCTGGAGGGGGGTGTCACAGACCTCCCCCCAGGCTGCAGCTGCTCAGGCTCCAGGCAGATTTGCAAACAGAGAGGGCAAGAGAACTGGCAGAGACCCAGGAGAGTGCAGGAGGGCAGAGCAGGCTTCAGTACTCGAAGCTGGAGCTGCTGCAGAGGGAAACACGCATCCGGGTGCAGGAGGTGCACGAGCCCTGCATGAACCCAGCCCAAGCGCTGCTAAAAACGACGGCTTCCCTTTTCATCTTTTGCAATACTTTCCCTCTGAGGCTGCAAAACCCACTAACACTTGGGGCCAGGACAACCCAGGCTTGCAAATAACTGCACTGCGTCCAAGTGAACCACGCTGGGTAATTTGTGGGATAGAGAAACCTCACTGCCGCCCCCTGAGAAGGAGGATTTCACCAAGGAAAACCCTTCTGCTGGGAGCAGGGCGATGTGACAGCCCATCCCAGCAGACTGGATACCCCAAAAACCTTGCCACGGTACCCCCATCCCACACACACCCCCCTACCCACCCAGCTCAGCGCTCTGCTGCGGGGTGGCTGCCTCTTCGTTGTTGGCTTCATTGGCCATGGAGCGAGTGATGCGGCCCTTGCGCCTGCCCTGGCTGTTGGCAGTTTTACGACCTTTGGAGGTGACAGTTTCTTTCTCATCGTTGTCTTCCCCGGACGTGTCGTCATTCTTGTCCCTGCAAAATTAGAGAGAGAAGGAAAAAAACCCAAAGGTTGATGGGTTGGGCTGTTTTTTAGGTCAAGCAATGACTTCTCTGCACGTGTTAGGGGATGGATTGGCTGGGTTTTTTGTCGGTGGTCTTTTCAGGGAGGGGGTGGAGGACAGGTCTGCATTTTCTTTTGCACACACAGGCTCTTTTCCTGGCTGGGAATGGGCTGGATTACCGGCGGGGTGATTTGCAGTGGGGTTTTCTTTTTGCAGCTGGCTGCAGCTCCAACACCAAGTGCACGCAGAGACCTGACAGAGACAGGTTTAATACCAGACCATTCAAATTCATCCCTGCCTCCTCCTCATTTATCTTCCTGAAAGGGACCTGCTGGTAAATGTCTTTGCAGCCTAGATATAATGAAGCCAGATGTTCTTTTAAAGCAAGTATTAAGCCCATCACAGATAGCTTAGTGGTCTGCGTGCCAACCTTTCCCTGCCACGGCTCTGATGCTCCCCGTTCGGCGTGAGGGAGGCAGAGCTGGCTGAAGCCCTTCATCTGGGAGCACTCACGGTGACATCAGTAATGCTAAAGGTGAAGTGCCACGCTTGGCTGTGCCCCCATTGCTCCTCCAACTCCCAGAGGCTCTCACAATAACAAAAGGAGCTGGAGGATTAGAGGGGCTTTGTGGGTTGATTAGGTTTATATCTATTTAAAAAAAACCCAACCCATATCAGAGTTGCTTTCCTAGTTTGGGAGCAGCAAGGAACAGGAGAGCAGGCTCTGCTGCCCATCCCTCCCAGAGAAGGTGAGGTGGGAGCATGTGGTCCTGCACGGGGTCAGGAAGCCCTAGACCACGTGGCATCCCATCACCTCATCCCACCATCACATCCCACCATTGCATCCCACTGCTACAGCCCCAAGGCAGGGATGGATGCGAGCCAGGAGGCAGGGAGGGTTGTCCTTACTTTGTCAGTTCTTCTTTGTCATTTTCTGTTTCCTGCTTGTCTTCCTCCTTCTCTCCCTCCTTCTCCTTTTCTTTCTCTTTCTCATCTTTCTCTTCTTGGCTGCTCCGGGGCATTTGCTGCTGCTGCTGCAAAACAAGGGCCGTAAAACAAAACAACCCGTCAGTGCTGAGGCGGATACATCCCAGCACCTGGGCCAACCTAAACAACCGTGTCGGCACAATGCTGAACAGCCAAGAGGAAGGAGCGCTGCAGGCAGAGGGTACAGGCAGGGCGCTGACAGGGGCACCGGGGCCAAAAGCTTTCTGGGGAGATCAGTCTGGGGTCGGGCACGGCAACCATGCTCCGGCTCCTGTTCCAGGTGGTGGGGCAGCTCCCTGGGGTTGGGCAGCGCTGCAGGCAGGGATGTGATGCAGGGGAAGGCAAGGTGGTGAGAACAACCCCCCTGCTCCTGCAGATGATGGCTTTGCAACACCAGTCACGATTTGCAGCCGGTGGGATGTGTTTTGCTCGAGCACGAAGGAGACAGAGGCACCAGAGACACCCCGAGACTCAGCAATACCGACACCGTGACCTTTTTCCCAAGCATCTGATATGGCCCATGGGGAATGCTTAAGGTCTGGTATGACAGAGGAGGGAAGATGCCCGGCTTCCCACCCGCTCCGTACCGCCTGGCACCCTCCGGAGAGGCCGTGTGCCCAACCTCTCCGACAACGCTGCTGTCGCTCGGACCGAAGGCGCCACTGCACCCGAGGGAGGGACGCGGCAATTATAATAGTTCTGGATTTTGTTTCAACAGCTGCAGGAAGGAGGATGCTGGGGAGGCCTGGTTCCCCTGACCTCCCTTCCCTCTGGCAACCGGCAACCGAGAGGCATTTCACAGAGAAGTAGAAATTAGAGACGGAAATTATTTATCAAACCATCCTGCTCCTGGCTAATGCAAGGCTGCTTGCTTCCAAGAAACCCACCCTGCTCGCCCAGCCCCTGCCCAAGCTGCAGGGCTTGCACCCTCACAGTTTGGGGCTGCAAAAGGGGGTGGTGGTGGGGGGTGGGAGTAACATTAAAATGAATTATCAGCAGTGTGATCCTGGTCTGGTCAGCACACAGAACTGGGAGGCTGCCTCAAGCACGGGCATTCCTGCAGCAGCAATGCTGGGTGCGAACCAAACCCTCTGCCCCCACGGCCCGCCGCTAAGAAGAGAAGCATGGAGATGTCAAAACAGTGTTTGGAGCAGCTGAACAAGCAAGCTGCTGATTCTTTCAGGCCCCGGTTCAACACAAGCCCTTGAAATACAGGCGTTGCCATCACCGAAACTCTGCGGGCTTTCAGTTCCTCCTTGCATGGGGAGGAGGCAGCTGTGCCATCCGGACCCCTGCACAGCACCACATGTGTGGCAGCCTGGCCAGCCCCCACAGCACCTCCCTGCTGGCACACGTGCCAAACATGCCTGTAACACATCAGCTCACACCCCCAGGAACAACTCCGTGGGACGAAAGGCTGGGAAAATCCAGGGGAGGGGGAGCCTGAGAACAGTGGGGATGAGCCATTGGTTTCTTAAGAATGTCCGTAAATCTCTAAGGGTAGGGGAACCAGCTGCGTCCTGCAGCGACTGGACAAGGAACAGTGTCAGACCTGGTGTGCCAGGCACTGCCCTCGCCAAACCCCAAACCTGGAGAGGAGGAAGAGGGGGGTGCAGCCAGCAAGCTTGCAGGCGCTGGGAGATGAGCAAGAGGAGCAAGGGGCATCCATCACACGTATTTCCCCAGCACCGCCCTGAACTCTCTGACTCCCTGAGTCACACCACAGTGAACCCTGGAGCACAGGTTCAGCCCAGACAAATACCCACGAGGTGAGGGCTGTGACCTCTGAGGGACAGGCGGGGAACAGGGCAGGCTCTGCCCCAACCTCAGCTGTCCCCACACCCAGCGCTTTCACAAGGGAAGGGATCCCAACAGAGCTTCGCAGTATTTCTACCCCCCGCCACGTTGTGAACGGTTTCTTTTGGGAAGGAACCCCCTTTTCTTGGGGAGAACCCCTGCACCCTGGAGGTTCCAGCTCCTCAGGGCACAAACCCACCTCTCCTCCAGCCATAAACCCAGCTGCAAACACACGACTCCCTCTCCCAGCATCAGGCTGCTGCTGGCTCCAAAGGAAGCTCCAGCATCATCTCATTTCATCTCCGCGCTCATTCAAACCAGGGGGCTGTCACCCCCTGAGCAGCCTCCCCAGAGGATCAGGCTGAGGCAGTGGGGATGCTAATGAGTCCCTGCACCAGCCTGCAAAGGCAGGGAGAAGCACTTGTGCTTCCCGAGATCCATCTGCCGACCTCTGGCAGGAGGAGGACAGGCAGAGCCTGATGGCCTCAGCTTCCAAGGGCCACCATGCATCCCTCTCCTCGTGGGGACCGCAAGCCCAGACTGGTGGGAAATCAAATTAGGGCTTCTCCCACCGCAGAGTAGCATCTCGATCCAAGGATGCCCTCTAGTGATTGCCCTGCCACGGCAGCGTGCCCGATGCCAGGAGCGATCCCCTGTGCAGAGCGGGACAGGACATGGGACAGAACATGGGACAGGACACGGGATGGGACAGGACAGCTCTCACCTGCCAGCCATCTCTCCCCAGGCTGAAATTCATACATCAAGCAGCAATGTCACCACCAGGCCACTGCAGGGAAACCTGTCCCCTCCTCTGCCCCTGGCTGCGTCCCTGTCCTCATCTGAAGAGACCTCCTGGCCAAATGTTGCTTCAAGCCCCATGGCAAGCATGTGGTGACAGCTCATCTCCTATGCTAGGGCTCAGCTGCATGGCGAGGCACCCAAACACCCAGGGAAGCACCTCTGGGGACAGCTCTGCTCACAAACGTCACCTTACACCCTATCCCACCCGGGGGTACGCTCTGGGATGGAGGCTGCAGGGCTGGCTGGAGCACTCAGAGCCCCTGGGACCCAAAGCAAGCTGTGCAGCAGCTCAGCCTCAAGCAGCATGTGGAGAAAGGAGGTGGGACAAGCCGCGGCAGACCAGGGCAGCCACCTTGGCCCACCTGTGCTACGTGCTCTACCCCAGACTGGAATCAGCATCGGTGCTGGACTGCAGCACGGCACAGTGCTGGGAAGCCACGGCCGGGAACCCGCGAGCCGGCCGGTCCCCACTGGCCCCCGCGGAGCCTATTCTTAGCGCTGGATGTGGACCAGCTCTGCATGATTCAAGGGATGGGACGCCATCCCAAAGCGTGACAGGCCAGGAAATGCTTCCCCAATTACCAGCCGATGTTTTCCTCTGATTCACGCTGCCCCGGTTAGAGGTGGACGGGCAGGTGGGTTGGCTCTTAGCAGACACGCCAAAGGCTGCCGCCAAAACTGCTCGGCTCCCGAAAAGCTTACACCTCTCTCCACCCACATTCCTGCCCCCTTGGGGACAAGGCACACCGCACCCCCCCATCCCGAGGCAAAGCAGGTACATGCTCCGCACCTTGTACAAGAAGGTGAAGGGATGTGCCCGAGGCCAGGGAAGATGCCTGTGGCAGAGGGCAGGGCTGTCCCTCCCTCCCAGGTCAGACACTCCAGCCGCCGGACCGCCCTTCCTCCCCAGCATCACTGCTTTGTTTTTGCTGCCAACACATCCTGTTTATTTTAAAAGGCCCCGGGACAAATCGCACACGGGGGAGACACGTGAGCGAGAAGCCGATCCTGCTCTGAGCCCACCACCCTGTTCTGAGCCCAGAGGGATGGCCAGCCTCCTTCCCCGCACGCTCCCCGTGCTCCAGCGTGAGCTGCTCCGTAATTACAAACATCTGCTCACCTCTACCCCGATTTCCCACCGGCTCGGAGCAGCCTGAGAGGAGCAGAGTGCTGCCAGCCCTCCTGGGGCCATCGCGTGTGCCGCTGGCCATCCCCTCGCTGGGGCCCAAGGGCAGACACTCATGCTCGCCATGGCTTCCCTCCGGAGAGACATGGCTCGCCCAGCTCCATGGGGCTGGCTCAGCATGGGGATTTCAGCCGCTCTAAAGCTCCAAGCACATTTTCAGGGGACACCAGCTTCCAGGTAGGTCCTGTCACTGAAACGCTAGCCCTGCTAAGAACCGACTAACTCTCAGCACGTCCCGGCAGTGGGTCTGGCTGGGAGAAAGCCCCGGCGAGGAAGAGGTGCAGCTCCTCCCACTCTGTTTACTTCCTCTGCCGAGGCACTGCCTGCGTCTGGAAGCAGGACGGGAGGGCAGGAGGTGGGGGAAGCACATTCACCCTCCCCAACCCCACCGGAGAAGCTTGCCGCCTTGGCACAGAGACGGCGAAACCGGACAGAAGCCCCCTTCCGAGCTGGCAGCGTGTCCCCCACCTCAGAAGCACATCACTCACACACTCACAGTGAGGCCCCTGTGCCCCCCCCAAAATCACTCACCTCCCCACTCCCCGGCTCCCGCGAGCGGCCGGTCCCCGACAACCCCATCGCCGGCTCCCGGCCCCTGCTCAGCGCCCAGCCATCCGGGCGCGCTGTGCCTTACATTCTCCAGCTCTGAAGGCTTCCTGACGATTTGCATAGTTAAGCCGTAAACTAACCACAACATTCCTCTTATGATTTTGCAATCTGCTGGAATAACGTGGTCGCTCTAAGTCGAGTCGATGAATCATCATCTATAAACCACAGCTCTCGTCACCGGGGCTCTCAGTGCTGGCTGCAGCCAGCGTAATTAATCTGCCAGGATGCCAAGCTGAACCTACGGCGCACGGCTATTTATTTTCCAAACCTGCAGAACCTCTGGAAGACGACCGGGTCCTGCCTTCCCTGCCTCCCTGGTGAGATGTGCTGGACTACATGCTCTGGGGACTGTGCCAGAGCTTCATGCAGAAGCCACCCTCGCTGCCCATGGGGCATCCCGGCATTAATTGCTGGACCGTGCCACCCCCTCCCATCCCCCCTCACTCTCCAAACATCTGCCAGGTCCCCAGCCCTAGTCCTGCTAGGGACAGGGACAGGCATGGCCGTCACTCCACAGCAGCTCCCCTTGATGTTCAGCTGAGCTTGCCCCTGGGGGTCCTGTTCCTGTCCCAGGACCACCAGCTCCTGCCACCTCCAGACACCACTCGCTAGTGGGAAGCTGGTTTGGGTCACAGTGACGGCACCGTGGGAGACCCTATCCCACCCTATCCCTATCCTGGCCTGAGTGTCAGCTGGGGGTGACACCTCCTCTCTGGAGGCAGGTCTCAAGGGCAGGTGGGCTGCGCAGGGTCACCGTTTGGGTGCCAGCAAGTGTATCTAATCTACCCCACGCTGCCATTACAGCGCCCTGGGCTCTTACAGAAGGTGACCACACCACAGAAACCACCAGCTCCCATCTGCTTCTTAAATGAGGAAAGAGCAAAATATGACCCTCCGCGCCCTCATGCCGAGGGAGCCATGCGTGCCGGGCCAGGCTGCGAGGGGACATGCTTTGCCATCACCCAAGCCCATCCCAGGGCACGGCAGGCAGCAAGCTCTGGGGTGTTTTCTTTCCAGCTGCAGTGGCACAGTGACACAGGCCAACACTCTGCCTACTGGGTCACACTGAAGTTGGTCTTAACAGGGGCTTTGGAGGGAGCTGCGCCCTGCCAGCCTGAGCCCTGTCCCCTCCAGCAGCCCCGAGCGCCTGCTCGGCCGTGCCGCCTCTGCCGTGTGCAGGGTGCTGGCTGCTCGCTTCTCCCGCAAGTGACTTCAGATCAATGGCATTTATGATGTTCTCTTGGGGCACCCGGCTGCAGAGCAGGCTCAGGCCAAGTCATTGCACGCAATCAGGGAGCTGCAAATTAAAACCAGCTCGAGATAAGCTGAAGACAAAAGGCCTAACGCTACGCTGGCCAGGAACACCTGGGGTTTGCTTTGCGGCTTCTCCAGGAGCCCCAGCACACTGTGATGGCTGCATGGGCCTGCTGGTATCACCCGGAACATGCCACAGGGTCTGTACTGGCACTGCGGGCTGGGATGCACTCCGCTTTCTGCTGTGCTGCCAGTGGGACTTGGGCCTCAGCTTGCACCCCTCTCCCCAGTCCCATGGGATGCTGCCCCCAGCATCTCTACCAGCAACGGGGCTGGCACCATGCGTGCCCTCTCCTCCACCACCCACACCCGTCATCCCACCTGCACCTCCACCCTGTCACACCAAGGAAACCAGAGCCAGGGCAGGGACTCCCGCACCACCAGCCCATTTCTCCACCATACAGCCCCAGTGCCCAAGGTCTCCCCTGGAGCACCCTTCCCTGTCATAGCAGAGGTCAAGGCACCCACCAACGAGGTCTGATGCCACACAGGTGCTGCCAACAGTGGTCCCTAGGTATCCCTGCCCATCCCTTGGCAGCAGGCTGGGTATGGCACACAGGGAGGATGGCTTAGAAACACAAGTGTGTATCATGGCGCTGACTCCTAGGGCCCGGAGCCTCTGCTCTGATGCTCTGGAATGCCTCAGCCCTCACTGCCACCCACCGCCACGCAGCCTGGCTTCTCACGACCGCGTGCAGCACCCTCTGCTCATGGGAAAAACCGCAAAGCAAAACAAGCTGCTGCCAAAACAACAAGGAGAGGAAGAGGAATGTCTGCCGGCGACTTGGCTTTGATCACTCATGTCCCAGGGCCGGGTTTGATGCTGTTGGCTGCGGAAGCAAGTTGAAAAAACCAAAGGGCCAGGCTCAGATTTGATAAGGAGAATGATAGCAAGCATGGGGCTGGCTCGGTTCAGCTCTGTGACCGCGATGGCCTGGAACTGTGCCACTCCTCCACCGGTAAACAACAAAGTCCGTGAGGCAGCAAACCATCACATGGCAGAGATGGAGAATGCCAGGGCCATGCCCAGCATCCCAGAAGGCACCGAACAGGCCCTGCCCTCACCAGCACAGCCCTCTGGTGCCACGGGCCACAAAACACAAAGCACCATGAGCCACAGTGGGGCTGCCCTGCCATCCCCAGGGAAAGCCCCATGCCATCTCCCAGGCTGCCAGTGCCAGGGGTGAGCAGCGTGCCAGGGATGAGGAGAGATGCCGGACCCTGCAGCATCACTAGCTAGACCATGGCATAACCATGCCTGGTTGGCATGCACCCGAGCGCTGATGCATCTCAGGCGGCACCAGGGAGCCTGTCATGCACGGGAACCTTTCGAGTATGGCTCAGCCCAGCCCAGCAGGTACTGACACCTTCCCACCGCTTGCCCCTTTATCTCAGTGAAGCACAGAAGTGATTTTTACAGGACCCTGCTCACTCAGCTCTCTCCTTAAATCACCGAGGGCTTTTCCATAAGCGGAAATGTTTCTTTTCTGGGTCACTGCTGAGATTTTTTAAAGTGATTTGATGGCTTGTGAAGGGAAAATGACCCAAGGGGAAGAGAGTGTGTAATGTTTGGAAGCGGTGGGGATGAGCCCCCGCTCCGCCCCAGGCAGGGAACACGTGTTTCCTCTTCCCCAAGGTTTGCCTTACCCTGCTCTCCCCTGTTCGCAGCCCCCTGGCCACGTGCAGACCCCCTTCTGAGCCCCGCCAACAGAGGAGGGTGCTGGGTTGGTGGGTTGTGGGAGACAGAGCAGCATCCACACATACCCCGCAGATGCGCTGGGAGCAAAGCAAGCCCTGTGTCCTCATGGGAGCAGCTTTCTCTGGATTTTCTGCTGTGCCTACTTTAGAAAGCAATACACCAATGGCATAACTTATTTCCTGTCTGTTTTCAGTCAATCCTGGATCACAGTAACATATAAACCAGCTCATCCCAAAATCCGACTGCTTCTATCACTCCCTGTTCCACCAGGAAGATGCTGCCTGCTCCTTCATCAGGATAGGTAACACCCAGCCTGAATCCCAACCCCTGTCCCGAGGAGTACTCACGTGGATGCAGGTGTGCTGGAGTGCTCGCTGGGAGGATGCATCGACCTGCTTCTGGAGAAACACGAGTCCAGACTCAGGCCCCAACCAGAACGGAGGAGTTCACGTCGCTTTTAAGGGACTGTTTTATTACAGCTAACTGCAGACACAATCAAGCTGCTTGGCAGAGCCTGGCTGTGGCAGCCCAAGGGTCGAGCAGTGAGCGGTCCATCAACAGCATGTCCCTGCTTGTCCCTGCTCCGAGCCTGTGGGTCTCCCTGTGTCATCCCCTGTGCTGCCAGCAGCCTGTGAGACCGTGTTGGGGCCCAAGGACAGACCAGCCATTCTCCTGTAGAAACGCATCCTTCAATTCTTCTCCCAAATATGGCCACATCGTTCTCATTTAATTCCCCCCAAAACTGCAGCTGGAATGTCAGGAATGTGAGTTGCCATTGTGTTTGCCTGGTTATGCTGCCCGGAGGGGTGGCAGGGTGATGGGAAAGCTGAAACACCCTTGTAAGGGTGGAAAGGGCACAATGCACCTTAATGGGGGGAGGGGGGCATACCTGTGGGCACAGTTTGGGAGCAATGGTGGGAGCTCAGTCTGAAAGACCAGGTGCCAATGGAGGGCTTTAGGACCGGTACCGGCTGGAGCATCCCTGTGTCTCACACCTCACTCACATCCTCTGTGCGAGCACCCCAACGCTTCGCCTCACCCATGACAGGGTGATGATGGCTCCCGAGTGACAGCCCTTTACCAGTACCAACCACACGCTGGTACCAGCAAGCCTGGCAGCCCAGAGAGGGCACAGAGATGAACGTGGGCCCTGGCAAAGAGCATTTAGCAAAGCATGGGGGATGGCTGCAGACCCTGAGCCCTTGCCCGCCATGCCCCCAGCACTGCTGCTAGGCTACCTGGCCTGCTGGGAAGTGCCCAAGCTGTGCTGAGCCACAGGAAAAGCACAAGATGTGGGTGTTTGCTCAGAAACAATGATTTTCCCTAATGGAAACCAGTTTCTTTGCAAGTGACACATGACCAGCCACTGAGCAGGACCTGCTGCCTCCAAACATGCTCCAACATGACTCTCTGTGGGCAGGGGAAGCCCGCTGCTTTCTACAGGGATGGGTTTGAGCCACTTTTGAGGCTTCTGGGGGTTAGCTGGTTTTGCTGGGATTTTTTTTTTGGCTACAAGGAGATGTAGGAGATTTGAAGAGCGAGAGCCTGTGTTGAGCAGCACACAGGGGAGCACCCAACACTAAACACTCTGCAAGACGTTTTTCCCCTGTGAGGCTGCACTTGAGCAGGATCAGGACCATGACCACACATCTGGCCAGGCGTGACTTCACGGGTCCTGCAGCTCCAACCTGGCTGGGGTTTCCTCAACCGCCAGCAGTGCTGTCACACCACAGACCTGGCCTGAAAAATGAACCGAATTCACTCCTTTTTCAGTTCCCACAGCAAGCTGACCCGGCCCAGCCCACATGAGGCAGCAGGATGGGGCAGAGCCAAGGGCCAGGACATCACAGCAACATCCCACCAGCAGATGATGAACTCACACCCCAGGCAGCATTTCCATCCAGGCAAACTGCCCCAGTACAGACCCCCCCAGGCCTGCTCTGCAGATAATTTCAGTACTCTTTAAAATACAGCTCTCAAGTCAGCACAGGCTGAAATGCTTGTGGACTGGTTTATTGTTATTTGCGGCAGGAAAGTTCAGTGCCCACATCCCGGGCTGTGTCTGTAGGATGTGTTGTGTTATTAATCCAGGGGTTTATGACAAGGATCTCCCCGTGTCTGAAAGAGAAGCTGTCAAACCCTTTGTCACTAATGAGGAGGCAACTCCCCAGGCTGATGAAAATCAAATGCTTCCCAGAAATCAGCATCATTCATCTCACCAGCCGCTGTGGGTAACGGAGTGGGGCACATGTAAGATGTGAGGTGTAAGAGGGAATCTGCTGGGCTCCAGAGTGGATCCTGACTGGGGAGGAGAGGTGATGGCAGGGCAAGGCTGGACTGTGGTGGGTGCTCTGCTTCTGCACCAGGGATGGGGTGCACAGACCACCCCAACTCCTCCCCCCGACCCTGGAGCAGACAGCACCCATGTGGCAGGCCGAGCCCCCGCCGGCCCCGCTGCCTGCAACGCGGCTTCCATGAAAAAAAGTGAACTGGTTGTTTATAAAACTCCAGGCTGGGGCTGTTTATCCGCGTCGGCAAGGGGAATGGTTTGCCTTTGGGGAGGGTGGGACAGCCGGCGGGACGGATAATTCGATTTGGGTTTTGGCAGGGGGCAGGGAAGAGGGTGGGCCTGGGAAAGTCTGTCAGTCCTGGCAGGGGATCACGCCAGCTGCCTGGATGGTTCATGCAGTGGGTCCCCGCCCCGCCGGCATGGCTCCGGCACTGCTCTCGGGTGGAGGAAGAAGTGTGGGGGGGAAGGGGGTGGTCCAGGCAGCTCCAGTCTCCCCAGGTTCAAGGGATCGAGTCCTCGAAAGCATCAGCGCTACGCTAACACACGGGGCCCTTTGGCCAGGGAATACATGAGCCCTGTCTGACAGCAGCACTGAGGGGGAGCAGCATGACGGCATGTCCTGTGGGCCATGTCTGTCCACCACGGCGTGTGACTTCATCCACCTCTGAGTCATCCCCAGGGCGGGCAGGCATCTCCTCTGGCCGCCCATCACTGCTGCCGGCAAGAGCAATGTCGGCTTTGCTGGTGGGATGGCCGCCCACCTCCCCATTATCCCAGCACCACATGGGAGCTCGGCAGCTTCTTTCCCCCCTGGGAATTCACCGGCACGGCTGCAGAAAGCATCACCGGCGTGCTGTGGCTGCTCCACTACTACATGGGCAGCGCCACTCCAAAGTCAAAGCAAATCTAATCTGGAATAAACCCCCCCAAATTCCGCAAGGAACAATGACATTGAAATTATTTCTTTTCCAGCCCGGTCTCAGCCCAACACCAAACAGCTTGCCCGAAGAGCGAAGCACATGGCGTTAACCCCTGAGCATCAATTTTGGTGCCCCCCCTCCCTACAGAATTTGGGGTGTTGGCAGAGAGACGCTCTCTGAAATACCCTGAAGAGCGACTTCAACAGCCCCCCAGGCGACACATCCGCACTACAAACTCTCCTTACAAGCTCATGCAAATTTATGCTGATTACCATACTCCGAGTACAGATTATATAATTTTTACCACAACTCAAACTTTTTTCTTCTCTCTTTTTTTTTTTTTCCCCCTTTTTCCCTCCCCCAAAGGGAGATCACTCCCTGGGAAGCCATTCCTCTTTCTATCCCTTTCCCTCTTTAAGGGTTAAACATTTTCCATACCCCAGCAGAGAGGATTATTTTAGAAAGGAAATTCACCCTGAGTATTACGCCTAACGCTCCGTGAGACGCGTGCGCCGGGGAAGGCGGCGTGCCGGGAGCATGCGCGGCTCTGCCTCGGCACGGGCAGCCACTCCGTTTTCTGACAAACTGGAAGCAGGATCACATGAAGTCCCCACTCTTGGCAGGAGATTTTTTAGCAATAAGTAGCAGCTTTGTGAGGAATATCCTTTGCCAGGGGACCATCACCCAGGGAGCAGTGGGATTCTTGTTTTTTAATGGACTTTTAATAAGTAGGCCACAATGATAATCTTGACACCAGAGCAGCTTTATTTCTACGTGTAATTATCTCCCCGCTTCGCTCTCAAGCTCCCCGCAGTCTCCAAGAGCAAATAAGACCACCAACCTCTCCGTGAGAAAAGGGAGGGAGAAAACAGCATAGGGCCACTTGAAAACGCTATTTGTATCTGACCTCATCCGCTCCTCTCATCTGATATCAAAGTCAACCTCTCCTCACCTCCTCCAAATCAATTAAACCTCACTTTGGGCTTTTAACTGCTTGAACCCTTACCAGCAGGAAGATCCGTGCTGGGAGCACGGGCAGCGCTCGGAATGTGGCACTGTTCCCTCCCAACACTGCATCTCTCACCAGCTTCTGGCAAGGCTTTTAACACCACACCCCTCCCATCACCTTAAAATCCCACCCTAAACCCACTCTCTCCCCAGCACAGCCCCTTCCTGCAGCATGGCCCCAGCCATGCTGCCTGCCCCCCTTCCCAAGCCTCCACGCAGGCTCTTCCAGTGCTCCTTCACATGCAGCCTCACAGGAAACATATGCAAACGACATACAGGAGTCCCAGAGGTATCGCAGCATAACACCTGCACCTCAGGCCCCCCAAGGTCTCTGCTCCAGGCTGGACTGGATGCAGCAACTCTTGTTCGGCACCTCTCTCCTACTGCTGTTGGTGCAGCCAAGCCTTGGCTCTTAAAGCTCCTCTGAACCTCCCACCTAAGCATCCAACAGTAACAGAACAGGAAGCATCCATTGCTGCCTTCCCCCACACTCAGGGATGTGACTCTCTTCCCAAACCACTAATGCTCTGCTCAAGGTGCAACCTGCACCCTTCAGAGCCCTTAATGATTTACAAATATCGCTGTCCCCTGCTTGCAAAACCAGTCCTGCCTTCTACCACAGTTGACACAGCAAGTTGTTGCATCCGAAGGCTGGCACTGAACAAGGCTCCTAACAGCAGCACAGCATCTCTGCTGCTCGGGCTGGACCAGGCTCGAGAGTGGAGGGAATGTGTCACAGGGAATCCCACAGCAAGTGATGCTTCAGATACTTTTAAAAGCCAAAATACAAAGGGTGCCAGCCAAGCATTGGGATGGCCAGGTCCGTGGCTGCAGGGATTGGTAGGTGGATGCAGAGCAAAGCACAGGATCGCCTCTCTCCCTCCACACTTGTTCCTTGCTCAACTTAGTCTTGAATCCAGAATGAGCTGTGCTAAACCGTCTCCACCGCTAACAAGAAACAAATGTGGCCTCATGTTCTAGTTGCTGTGATCTAACAAAACAGACCATGGTAAACACTATAAAAATGTACTGGAGGGAACCACCCTGCGTTTGCTGGGAGAGGGACCGGGTAATCTAATAGGGCTTTATCCATCTCTAATGTCTCTGAAAAAAAGAAGGGAAAATTGGGCCCCATCCATGACATTCGTCATGTTTTAGCTATTCTGATGTCTTAATGCTGCAGAAATCAAATTGGAGCAAGGCTACCTATCTGCCTCCCAATCAGGATCGAGACCCAAGTGCTGCTTTTTATGGCCATGCAGCATGAGGAGCTGCTGATGTCAGCGGCAGCACGGGCCAGGCCAGTTTTTCCATCCCTATCCCAATGTTATCTGGAGAGATATTCCCTTTGTGGTCACCTCACTCTCCTCACAATGTGGATGATCGTACCCTCTGTGGACCTGGGGATCCACCAGCAGGACGTTCCCCTGGCTAAAAGCATCCACAGGACAAAGTACCTGCCCTAAAGGTCAGCGCTACCTGGGTACCATGGTGTCAGCAGCCACACTGACACAGTCGTGTCAAGATCTGTATCTTGGCCACCACCGTAATGGCAAGGGTTGATTCAGTCACCTACCCCCAGCCACCTCCAGGTGCCCTAAGTACCTGCCTTGCCTTTAGCCAAAGGGTTAAGAGCCTCCTTTAGCTTCAGCGCCAAATCTGCCAGCCCCCATGGGGACCTCAGTCACTCGCCAGCACTTCAAGATAGCTTTAGGTGCCTCTGCAGCCACCATGAGTCGCTCCCACCCAAGTCCTCCTCCCTCCATACCTTTTTGCCTGCAGGAAGAGCCTTGGGAAGGCTCTGCAAGGCAGGAGCAGCCCTGCGCAGCATGCAGTCACGCAATCCCCGTCGGCACACCGGCTGCCGTCTCCGGAGAGAGAAACAGGCCCCGCTCGGCTCCCGGAGAGCCACAGGCTGCATGGGCAACCCCGTGCTACTCCTGACATGCAGCCAGGTTTTCTGCATTCGCTCCATCCCCTTTTTCGAGCATCTTGGGTCTGTTGTTTGCTTTTTTAAAGCTACTGTGACCTTGGCATGGAGACGGACAAACATCAACTGCCAGAAAACAGCATGTTCCGTAAAGCTACACAGAGCAAAACCACAGACCCGTCGCAGTCTGCAAGCAAGATCTCCATCTGTGGAGGGGAGAGGAGCAGCATTTGGGGTGCTCAGAGAAAGCGCTGCCCACAAGCTGCAAGTGCAAACTGCTGAAGCTCCTGGCTCAGCCCAAGGGATGTTTCCATGTGCTCCTCCAGCTCTTACCTGGCTCTTCCCACGCCGCCGGTAATTCCTTCTCACAAGGTTCTTGTAATTCTCATTCTTCTTGGTCAGGTAGTAGTATAGGACACAGTCTGCCACTGTCTGCAATGACATGGACAAGTCAGGGACCAGAAGCTCCCATCCCCTTGAACTGTTGGGGCATGGACCTCCAGAAGCAAGCCCTGCCATCTCTGGGTGTCCTGAAGGTCCACAGCCCGAACAGGCTGCCCCACAGCCCTCTAGCAAAGCCCTTCAGAGGAACCAGAAGACAGGGACAACACACACTGCAAAGGCTCAGCTCTCCCCAGGGACAGATCGGGGCTGCCCCACACCCGTGCCCACACAGAGATGGGATGCAGAGCATGGAGCACCCACGTTGGAAGCAAAGCAGGGGCTGACCCCAGATGACTGCGGCAACTAAAGGCAGAAGAAGGAGAGCTGCCTGTCACCCTGTGTTGTGGCTGTGAGCAGCACAACCTGCCACGCGACTGTCAGCCGGTGTTACTTCCAGCCGGTGAGCGCGCTGGCTCCAGCGCACACGGCTTTCTTACGGACAGATTGAGATTCCAGGCACTGGGATCCCAACTCCAGCAGTCAGCTCCACAAGCACCGTACTGGATTGGATATGGCAGGAAAACAAGGAGCCGTGGTGGGGACACATTCTGCTCCTTTCCTGAACTGGGTGGGCAACCAAACATGGGTTCTGAGCCGCACCAGATCAGTGGTGGCACCAACAGAAATAACCCCACAGGCCCATTGCACCTGGGAACAGGATGCTGCTGCGTGCTCCCGGGGCTGCATGGGGGCTGTGCTCCTCCCTTCCCCACACAGGGAGTGGAACCATTTGCAAAAACAGATTGCAACTTTTAATGTGTTAATTGGATCCCTTTCTAATCTAGCCCTGATTATACACACAGGCACAAACACAAAAACTTACAGTCATCTGTTCCGAGGGCCAAGATCACTATTTTTTTTCTTATAATGCAATTTAAAAATCTATTAATTCATTACATTGAGCCATACTTTGCATCTCTCTCCAACAGGATAATGGATGTGTTCTGTATCATAATTACAGCCTGATTGACAAACGAGTACAAATAAAATTAGAAGACATTTTACAGCTTGGAACACAGGCTGGATTGTGAGCATCATCCAAGTCCCACCGCTTTCGGCTGTAACAAGTGGGAAAGGCTGAACAGAGCCCGGGATCTTACAGTGACAACAGCAGCATGAGGCTGCCACTGGCCCTCGCTCACTTGCTGCTTTGGACAGGAGAGTGAAAGGTTTTATAAAGTCTTTCCCTGGCCTGAGACACGCAGAATGAGAGAGTAATTTGGGCTGGAAGGGAGGTCTGCAGGTCACTGCCCTGAGAGCAGAGGGGTTCCTCCAGAGCGAGCAGACACAGCATGGGTCCCATCTGAGATGGGCAGGTGGATGCAACTAACTGCAAGGAACAGAGAAGTGTCAGCTCCCACATGTCTTGTGCTCAGGAGAGCACCTGGTCAGTCACTGTCCTTCCAGGATGGGTCTGTCTGGGACCTGCCCCAGCACCTGTGCCACAGAGGGTCCCCAACCTCCTCAGAACGGGACCAGAGACTCACTCTTCCTTCTGATCTCTTTTTCAAATCTCTCTTCCGTCAGCCCAATAAACAGGAAAAAGGAAAAGCCTGAGAAGCATAACCCCAAGATTTGGGAAAGGACAGGTCCTCCCGTGAGCAAGCTACTCCAGAACACCAAGGGGAGGTGTGTGTGCACACAGACCAACCCAGATGGCTCATGAACTTGGACCAGCCCACCCTCGAGATCCCACCCTGAGCAGAGAGTGGGACCCCTCCACTGTGTGCTGCACAGCCGGGTGCCCACACCTACTGCGTGACAGCATGCCTGGTGCAAAATGCCTCTGGGAGATGTTGGAAAGCAGCCCCCCCTCCCACCCCACCCCGCCTCAAGCAGATCACGGGGAGGGCTGCAACACCCACACACCAGGCTGGATGCAATCACACATCTTGCGGCGCCCGAGCTCCCTGTCTCTCCATGGCTGAGTCAGTCCCGGCTCTCTGCAGGGAGCCAGGACCATGCCCGGGGCTCTGAGCCACCATCGCCTACAGGTGCCCAGCACCCACTGGCTGCTCCAGCACCGAGGGGAGCCGTGTGATGGAGAAGAGCATGCCAGGCAGGTTCTAGCCAGGCAGGGAGGCTTACCTTCCTATCCAGAAAGGATGCAATCAGGCCAAAGTTCTTTGGATGCTGCATGAACCTGCAGGAGAAAGGAAGAAGGTTAGTGTGGGTGCTGGCTCCGCCCCCTCGCAGTGGAGAGCCGTGCCCTGCACGCCCAGAGTAGTGATACCAGCTCTCTGAAAGACTTAGGGTTTGAGGAAAAAAATAATCTGCCTTTTGCTCACCCCCCCAGAAAGAGGAACTTTAAATTCAGCTGCACATCACATCAATCACAGTCACCCAAGGCCTGTACCAATGGCAGAATGGGCACAGAGGGCAACTGCACATCTGGCTAAGAGCGAACATATCAGGTAGTGGGGGGGCTACATGGGTGGGCTCTGTGGAAAGCTGCTGGAAGCTTCCCCTGGTGTCCAATAAAGCCAATGCCAACCGGCTCCAGACCCGCCGCTGGCCAAGGTCGAGCACATCAGCGATGGTGGCAGCGCCTCCGGGATAAGAGCGTTAAGGAGGAGGAAAAAAACTGCAGGAAAGGAACTGCAGCCAGAGAGAGGAGTGAGAATATGTGAGAGAAACAACCCTGCAGACACCAAGGTCAGTGAAGAAGGAGAGGGAGGGGTGCTCCAGGCACTGGAGAAGAGATTTTTCTGTGGCCCAGGAAGACATCCATGGTGAGGNAATGGGCACAGAGGGCAACTGCACATCTGGCTAAGAGCGAACATATCAGGTAGTGGGGGGGCTACATGGGTGGGCTCTGTGGAAAGCTGCTGGAAGCTTCCCCTGGTGTCCAATAAAGCCAATGCCAACCGGCTCCAGACCCGCCGCTGGCCAAGGTCGAGCACATCAGCGATGGTGGCAGCGCCTCCGGGATAAGAGCGTTAAGGAGGAGGAAAAAAACTGCAGGAAAGGAACTGCAGCCAGAGAGAGGAGTGAGAATATGTGAGAGAAACAACCCTGCAGACACCAAGGTCAGTGAAGAAGGAGAGGGAGGGGTGCTCCAGGCACTGGAGAAGAGATTTTTCTGTGGCCCAGGAAGACATCCATGGTGAGGAAGGTTGTCTCCCTGCAGCGGACCCCACG
The DNA here is from genome assembly GCA_013400835.1 of Zapornia atra. NCBI lineage: Eukaryota > Metazoa > Chordata > Aves > Gruiformes > Rallidae > Zapornia > Zapornia atra. Next base: position 674,023 of record VZTU01019621.1, on the reverse strand, counting down.
CTGGAGCAGGCGGATGTGCGAAGGAGGCTGTGACCCCATGGGGAACACATGCTGGGGCAGACTGTTCCTGAAGAACTGCATCCCATGGGAGGGACCCACACTGGAGCAGGAGCAAAGTGTGAGGAGTCCTCCTCTGAGGAGGAAGGAGCAGCAGAGACAATGTGGGATGGACTGACCACAGCCCCCATCCCCATCCCCCTGTGCTGCTGGGAGGGAAAGAAATGGGAAGTGAAGTTGAGCCCAGGAAGAAGGGAGGGGTGAGGGGAGGTGTTTTTAAGATTCAGTTTTATTTCCCATTATCCTACTCTGATTTGATTGGTAAAATACTAATTTCTTCCCCAAGTCTGTTCCGATTTGCCTGTGACAGTAACTGCTGAATGATCCCTTCCTGCCCTTATCTCCACCCATGAGCCTTGTGGTTTATCTTCTCTCCCCAGCCCAGCTGAGGAGGGGGTGACAGGGCAGTTTTGGGGGGCACCTGGCCTCCAGCCCCATCTCACCCACCACAGCCAGGAATTGCCATTGGCAGGCAAGCACAAGTGCCGCAGCACGGCCAAGGGTGGTCCTGCTCAGCGGCAGGACCTGGGCTCTGCAGGGGAGGCTGCAAAGGAGGATTGGGAGGGACCCCCGAGCCCCAGGAGGGAGTGCAGGCCTGCCACACTGCTGAAGACATTGCTGGTGGCTCTGAGGGCCGCCCCCGCCTGCCCAGCAAGCAGAGGAGCTATGGGCAGGCAGGGAAGCATCACAGCCAGGAGGAAGCTATCCCTGGGCGCAGAGATGTCTCCTCCAACAAATTCCTTCACCAAGCAGGTGGGGAAGCGCTGATTGGCACGAGGGGCTCCTACTGCCCTGCCAAAGCGTGGGAAGCCAGGCAAGTGGTGAGTTTGTGCCGGGGCTGGAGCGCAGCACGGCCCTGGTGGACAGGCTGCCATCGGCACGGCTCTGCACCAGGGCGATGAATGGCAAGGGCCAGACCGACTCTGCTTGCTCCAGGAGCTCATGGCTCTCTGTGCCCTGGGGTAATGGTCCAGAGGCAAGAGGAGGGTGAGCTGCGGTGCGGGTGTAACGCGAGTAGGACACAGTGAGCAGCTCGGTGTCTCCAGTCCTGCTGGCAGTTCCCCTGGGGCTGCTGACCAAGCCCTCTCCTTCCACCCTCACTGCCCAGCCCTGCTGCCAAGCTCAGGGTCAGGGCACCAAGCTGAGTGCTTTCACCAGCAAACCAATAATGAGAGCCAAATCAAATCAAGACCTTTCCCTGTGGGTTTTTTAACACCTACGATGAGTCCAGAGCTGGAGCTTGTTGGCTGTGCCGTACCTGGCGCTCCTCTCCAAGAACCCCAGCCATCAAGGCTGACCAGAAGGTTGCACCAGGTTTTCATGGTCTCAAGAAGGGGTCAGCTCTGGGTCACGATCAGGGATGACACCTTAAATGTTCACCTTAAATAAGCAGGCCAGAAGCTGCAGCATACCAGGCAGCTCAGCTACCTGCACATCCGGACTGGGGTGAGAGCTGGGGGTAGGACTCTCTCGGTCCTCCTTACAGCTCCTAAGCATCGGTCTCTTAAAATAAGCTTTGCAAGAGCCCCGAAATCCTGCTGTACTTATGCCTCAGGCTCTGCATCACCCACAGTGATGACACAGAAACCACCGTGCACGGCAGGATGCATGAGCTGGGTGTGGATTCTTCCAGCCCCATTAGCCAGGCACAGCCCCGCCATTAAAGACCAAGTAATTAGCCTTTGCGTCATTTGCAGGCAAGCCCTGCTGTTTGGAGTGTCACATTTTAAGGCTAATTAGCAATGAGGATTCTCCTCTACCAAAGCCTTGGAGCTGGTTTGCTTGTTTGGTTCTTTTTCAGTCTATCTTGGCAATTAGTTATTTCAGCTGCAAACAGGAGTTGTTACGAGCAGGGACAGGAGAAAGGATTCCGGACACTGGAGAGGCTTCCAGTGTTGCTGGCTGTGGGCCTGCTGGTAATCCACAGAGCTGCTGCAGCAGCGAAGGCAGACTAAGGCAGAGCTGCTGCAAGGGACACGGTGGCTCTGGCACAGCATCATATCCCTGCATCCCTCGAGTCCAGAGCAGCGAGCACTGGCAGAGCTCATTCTGCTGGAAGTCAAATGCCAGCTCTGTTTTTAGACACACAAAGGACACTGGGGCACCAGGGATGCTCCAGGCCTCCACTCAACCACACCTGGGTAGCTACTGGGCTAGGAAATACTGGGGAGCCTGGATGTGAGCCCGAGCTGGGGGCCACAGCTCATCTGACAGCACAGTGGTACCCAGAGGAGGGATGAACAATCCCCCAAGTGATCCCAGTTGATAAAGTGAAGCTGTTCCCAAGCGCTGCCGGCAAACAGGAGGAAGCACCGGAGTTTGCACGTGTCTGATGTGGGAATACATCCATGGAAACTGCATGGTGGCAAATCCTGCAGACAGCAGGACAGAGTGCTGAGGGACAGACACTGGTAGGAAGCTGCAGTGCAAGGGGGTCTACACAATGGGGAGGATGTTGACAGCCCTGAGAAACCCCCTGGACACACAGTGCCCAAAGGACAGCATGTAAATCCCAAACCATAACAGTGTACAGAGCATCAGGTTCCACTGGTGCTGCCCTTAAACTGCCTGATACAGCAGGGGATGCAGAAGCAGAAAGGCTTCTGCTCCTCGCCCTGTCACTCCCCGCAGTTCCCCATGCCTCCACAGGCATGGACACAGAGGCACGAGGTTTCTGCGCAGGCACATTGCCCCGTGCACAGGTCCAAGGCAATGCAGTGACCCACAGCTGTATCCCTGGGGCATGTGACAAGCCCTTGGGTTGAATTCCCCAAGGGAATTTGGCCTTAGGGTGCTGGGACCCTGGCCAAAGCATCACACGGGTCCCTGTCTACACTTCCCGAGGGCAACGCAGAGGGAGGCGTGTGGGCTGCACTCACTTTTCCCGGAAGGTCTCCTTCTCCTGCTCGCTCCACATGTTCATCACCTGCCGGTCCTTGTAGACCTTCATGGGGTCATCCATGAGGCCGTTCATGTTGATGAATTTAATGCGCTGCTGGTCAGCATCGTAGAGCATGGGCGGGATGACAGCGAGCTGGCGCATCTGCTTCTCCAGGTTCTTTGGGGGAAAGCAGAGAGAACAGCTGGTCAGCACCACAGGCCCGCGGGGACCGCAGAGGACAGATGTTCGATAGGAAAGGACAGGCGGAGGAGCAGGAGAATTCCAAAGCAAGCACTAGACAGCTTTATTGCTAGAGTAATTGTAAATTAAACGCTGAAAGAGGCTATCGCTGTCAGCCAGGAAACAATTAATCTTTCATTTTGAAATAAAAGGCTTTAAAATACTGTGTGGAAACGTCTGACTTAAGCAAAACAGCTCCTGACCGTGATGAAAGCCGAGTCAGAGCAGCGGTGGCACAGGGAATGCAGCCCCCTGCCCACCCATCGAACCCACAGCCACGTGGAGGTTCATCGCCCACCCCAAACTGCAAGGGAAGCAGGTCAGCTCCACAAAGCTTTCTGGCAGGCAGGCAGCGGGACGCGCCGTGCTTCCATTCCATGGAAAACCAAGTGCTGTTCCAGGAGGTTTCAAATGTCACCGTAACGGGGCTGTCATTCTTTTCCTTCCTCTTACTGCAACACGCTGGGACACAACCTGACGCCTTTACTCCATCCCATTCAAGCACAAAGTTCATCCAGTGCCCCGGCTGCATGCCAGGACAGGACTGACTGGGCACACTGGTTTCCATAAGTATTTGCAACAGAGCAGCCAAAGTGATGCATCAGTTGTGCCGTCTCCTGCCTGAACGCCAGGACTGCTTTTGGCTGAGCTGCTGGTGGTCCCTGCACACAGCTCTGCCCAGCGGGGATGGAGAGATGCTCTGCCCAGCCTCTTTCATTTGCTAGCAGCGCTGTCACTGGGAGTCCTCCCTGTCACCTGGGAGGGCACTGGTCAGACACCAATTCCAAACCGTGACCCCAACAGGCCAGGTCTCAAGTGCTGTTAGTTTAATTTACAGCTAGAGGCTGATTCCTGGGAGAGCAGGAAGGTCCCGTCCTTCCAGCATGCTGCTGACCCAGACCTGCCCAACACCAGCCCGCTTCCCCTGGTCAGACCCAATCCCCCTCTTGTGAAACACAGTTCTCTGCACAGACATGGATGGTTCAACACGCTTAATCGCCTTCCTCATCTTCACTACAATGCCTCCCGTTTAGCAACCCAGAGATGTCATCTTGTCATGGGGGAGTCAGGGATAGCTTACAGTCAGAGCATCGACCCCAACAGCAATGGACCACCCCAGCCAAAGGAGAAACCCCCTGTGCAGGCAGGGAGGTGTCTGGCAGGAGCACTGCCCGCAGCCAAGAGCACAGGGCTTCTCCCTTTGCCTGGCCGGGTCTTGGGGTGCCAAGCACCACAGAAACACCCACCAGCCCTTGCTCCTCTCCAGCAGTGTGCTGGGGCGGAGAGCTGGCTCCTGCCACCAGCAATGCTCACCAGCTCTCACCTCCCTGCTCCTCCAACCCCACTGAAGGGCTAGAAGCTCTTAACCTCTCCTCCAAGACAGGCACAGCAGTGCTCAGGGCTCAGCAGAAGGCGGCCGGGGTGAAGTTCAGCAGCACACTGTGCAGGAGGTCAGAGGCAACCCCCTAACGCTCCCCTTGGCCATGACCTCCGCAGGGCTGGGAAATTTCCCTCTCTGCTTTCAAGATCTGTGTCCTCAGGGTCGTTGCCTTAACCAGCAACCAGCAAACTGCCTGGGACCCAGGACAAGGAGCAAAGTGTGGCACGCAGGCAGCAAACATCTCAGCTATCGCTGGGCAAGGGCTGCTCTCCCCTCCCAAACGTGATCCATTCACTGCGGCTCGCCTCCGTGCCAAGAGTGTGGAACCCTTGTGAAACCAGATCCAAATGAAGCCAAGGTCACGGGGATGTTTCAAGATGAATGGAGCACTCCCAGAAGATGTGGGCCAACTGGCTCACATACAAACCATTCATTCCATAGGATTCCCCCGTGTCAAGCTGCACAGCCCATTCAAAACGAAACGGAAAACCCCCTTTGCCTGGCAGCCAGAGCACTCACTCCCTTCCCTTCCCTCCCCACCTTTGCTCCCAGTTTGAACCCCCAGCCAGGAGGTGCTGGTGGGCTGCTCCCCAGGATGAGCAGCATGCCAAGGTCCCTAACAGACAGTTGAACCCCAATAAACCCCACACACCAGCCAGCACCTCCCAGGGTACTGCTCTCCATGTTTTGCTCCTGAAGAACCACTGCACAGCTCCATCAGGCAGATGGAATGATGGCGCTGGGTAGGAAATGAGCACCTCACATTGCATCCTGTCCATCACGGCAACCTCCCCATCCTCAGCGTGGCCTGGCATTAGTGGGAGTGTGTGTCAGAAGTCACCCTACCCTCCTGGCTTCCTTGGAAAACAGCGGAGTAAGGGGTGAAAAGGAGGAGGAAGGGCCCCCCGGTCTCACCTCTTGTTCTGAGAGCCCGTCGATGATTTCCGACACCTCGTGCTCGCTGCGCGCGGCTGACATGGAGAGCCCACCGCTGCCCCTCTGTCCTACCCTGCTGGGAAAGGGCAGCGAAACACTCAGATACTGGCACTCCACTTCGTGAAGCACATTCATGACAATCACTGGCCCTGTTGATCTCCCTGATGGCCACATCCCAACACCCCACCCAGGCCATCCCACCCCACACCGCAGGAACGGTGCTCGCTGCAATGCTGTGGGCTCTCACAGCACTTGCTCCTGTCCAGAGAGCATTGTCCCCTGTGTCACCCAGGTTGATAGCCTCAACCAACCCTCCTTACCTGTGCCAACATCCACCTCCTGGATCACTACACCAGAAGGACATTTCATACCCAACCATACTCTCCCCCTATTATTTTCTGGGGTTCATCACACAGCATAAAGCTGTCAGCACCGAGCTGTCAGCGCCGTGTCACTGCATCTGGTTTGCAAATGCTGCAGGAACTTCTAAATCAAAACCAGCCCTTGACATTACCCCCCCTCTCCACCCCAATAGCACCCAATGCAACAGCCACACACCCCAAGGAATTAAAACTTTTCTAATTAAGCACGTAAAAGCTTAAAACATTTCTCAGTGCCATTTCTCCCCTTCTTTTTAAGGGAAAATCAAGCCAGGGATTAGGTTTGGACCCATGCAGCTGTCTGGGGGGCACAAGGACAGATTGCTGGCCCAAGGGTTTGGGTTCTGCACACATCAGGTGTCCCTGGGCAAGATCCCGGGGCTGAAATGGGAAGGAGGGGGAGTTTTCAACAAGAAAGGTAGAGGTTGGAAAATCGTGTTTCCTCCTAGCAGGAAACAATATGACCTAAATTGCATTTCCAGTGAGGAGGAGAAAATAAGACAGGGGATTGGACAGACAGAGGACATCCCCTTTGGTGAGACACTGTGTTCCTTCCTACTGTCTGCGGTCATTCCCATAACCTCTTCAGACCCTTCTTCTCCCAGCCCATCCTCCAATCAAAGCATGTGCATGTATCAAATCATCAACATGACCAAATCCACCTGCAAGTCTTGTACAACTTCATTTAAGCCCACTAGTAAGGCAGTAATTAGCACCATCCCAGGCAGGGACCGGCACAAGGGAGCTGCCCCTTGCTCTGATGAGGCCACCAAGGAGACCAGTAGCACAGGGGAGATGGGACAACCACGCTCCTGGCATCTTCCCTTCTTCTCCTGGCTCTGGGCTGAGCCACCTTGGGTCAAAAGCAGCAAAGCTGCCTGTCTGCTGGCTCCTGCCTTCAACCAGAAGGGGAGAAAAGGGACCGACAGCCACGCCAGCCCATTCCTCCCACAACCAAATCCCACACTCATCCCCAAAGAAAAAAGAAAGGCTGTCTGATACCAGCTCAGCCCTTTCCTACCGCTTCTCCTCTAACCTCTGCATGCGCTCTTGCAGTTCCCGCTGCTTCCGAATCTCCGGGAATTGCTTCTCATAGTATTCCCGCACTTTGCTCTCCTTGGCACGGCGCCGGGGGTTATTTTCAATGCGCTCCACTTTTTTTTCCCAGGCTTCCATCAGCTGGTCATAGCGCTGGCAAAACTTCTGTTCCTGAAAGGGCAGAGGGAGAGGAGCAACTTCAGGAGATGTGCCTGGGAAGGGCAGCTTCTCCAGGCCTGTCCTTCGACGGCTGCTCGGGATGAGCGTGAGTCACGTTGCTTAAAGAAATATGGTTTATTAGGACATGGACATGCTCCAGGATCTGGGACCAACCCAAGGGTGAATTCTCAACACAGGCCATCAGGTACCCTCAGGCTTTTCCCTTCTCACCCAGTGTGGCTCTGCACACCCACCACACCTCCTGCCTGAGCATCCTCCAGAGCCTCAGGTGCTTGATTCAGCAGCCAAAGTCCCAACGCTGGGACGGGGGGGAGCCCCAACTCCCAGCACGTCACCTGCCTGAGGCCACCGAGTAAGAAGGGGCTGAAACGTGTCCTTGGGAGGGGACACGGGAGGGCAGAAGAGCGGGTCCCCACCGCATGTGCAGGGCATGTGGAGCCAAGGTGCCAGTAGCCAGACAGCCCTTCCCACCCACATGCACTGGCCCTGGTACTCATGGCTCCATGCCGGCAATGCCAGTGGTACTGGGCACACAGGATAGCACCGCACATGGAGCCTGGCTCCCCAGAATCCAGCCCCTCTCTGAGGCCAAACAATGCGGTGGGCTGGCCACGCCATGGTGTCCCCAGGTCCTCCACTGTCCTTTAAAGCCAAAGCGTTTTCCCAGATGCTGCCCCTCCTTTTTGGCCCAGGAGCGAGCTGAGCACAACCAAACCAACAGCAAACCTACACTGTACCAAAATGTGGTGTGCCAAGGGGATCCATGCCATGGTCCCCAGGTATGTGACCTCATGGGGCACCCACCCAGCCATGCAACACAGGTCCAGCACCGTGCTTCTCCCTGGTATTTATGGGACCAGCCCAGTAATCATAACACTAAAATATAATCTGCAACACAAACGGGCCCCCTTCAACCCCTCCAAATGGCTTCTCCCTCCTCTGGCCACTGTCTTGCTGGAGGAGAACGTCCACAGGCAGAAGAGGTCCACATTGAGAAGATGCCTGGCGATGGTCCCCGACGGCTGCAGGGGTGATGAGTGACAGCACCCAGCCTCACGTGAAAGCAGCTGGGAGACCAGAGGGGGTTTTAAGGTTTCGTTCTGAGTGAAACAAACGCCTTCTAGGCCCCAAATCAGGAAGCGAAAGCAGATGTTGCTCTGCAAAATAATCAATGGCAAACCCCGGGTCACCTCCCAGTCCCACGGCGCTTTCCAGAAGGGGCAGCTCAGCACTGGGATGCTCAGTGTCGCATTCGGCACCACAGCAGAGATGGGGAACCCAGATTTCAAAGAAATAAACTCATCTCATGCCATTGCTGCCCCATGACCCGATGAGAGGGAACTCCAAAGCTGCAGGATTCCCCAGATGTGCTCTGCTCTCATCTTGGCCACCAAAGAAAAAATAATCACAGAATCACAGAATCGTAGGGGTTGGAAGGGACCTCCAGAGATCATCGGGTCCAACCCCCCGCCAAAGCAGCTCCCTATCTCATATTACACAGACAGGCGTCCAGACGAGTCTTGAATATCTCCAGAGAAGGAGACTCCACCACCTCCCTGAACAGCCTATTCCACTGCTATGAGGAGAGGAAAAAAAATCCCAGATGGATGGATGGAAACGCATTGAGGTCAGGAGGCATCTGGGTTACCCCAAGCCAAATGGGTTGGTCGTGCCATGGACCACAACCACTGGAAGCTCCATGGCTGGTGCCAGGGACCCACAGCAACCCACGGCCAGCATCACACCCATCCTGGCATGTGGGTTTGGAACAGCCATTCCGGATCTGGCATTAACCCAAGTGCAGCAACGATCCCCGTGGCCTTTTGGAGACACCTCAGGAATAATGCAGGGGGAACAAAGCACCTCAAATCTCAAAGCTGATGCAGACCGATGCTCACCTCCACAAATCAATTCATTCCCATTTGCACACCCAGAGCCAGAGGCTTTCCTGCCCCACACGGGTGCGCAGGAGATGGTTGGGTTTTGGCAGGAGCTAAAGGAAACAACCACAAGATGAAAGTGAGGAAGGAGAACAAAAATAAAAATGCCATAAAAGCCACCAAGGGGAATCTTGTGCTGCAGGCAAGGAGCTATAGGTAACGCCAGCAAACTGCTGCAGCTCGGAGAAATCACAGCTCCTGCATTTTCACCCCTCCTGAAGTGATGCTATCGGCCCCCTGAAAATAAGAGCTCCATTCCTGCCAGTGGATCCATGACATCCTCCTGCTATCAGAGAACTGCATTTGGGAAAATGCTAAAAATATAAACACAAAGTTTATCAAGCCTCAGCACTGTGAAGCAGCTGGTGCCCGGTGCCACATGCCACCCCACGGCACGGCCAGGGGACAGCCCGGTGCCAGGGCTTGGTCTGGTGGGAGGCTGTGAAAGGTCTTTCATTCCCCCTCAGGAACGAGCCAGCGCTGGGTTCCACATCACCATCACCCCGGCAGAGCTGTCTGGCACGGCTGCCGGGCTACTTCATAGCCAGCAGCAGGGCTGCTGTTCTTTTTCCTCCAGTTTTGGGGACAACTGGATGAAAGCTTTATCTAGAATTCCTCTCTGACAGAACCAGGATCTGCAGGTGGGAAAAGCAATGCCAGCGTGACACTGCTGATGCCCTCAGCAGCTCACACCCTGGCAGCGGGCCAACAGTCCCTGTCCACACAACTCAGCCCTCCAGAGCACAGCTTCGCTACGGACCAAGTGAGCCCTCCTGACTTGCATCTGCTTTCTGAAAGCCTCTTCCCACCACAGAGCAGAGATCCTTCCTGCCACATGAGCTTCCAACCCCACCGCAGCCGCTCTGGTCTGCAGCATCCTTGTCTGGTGCTGTTTGGTCCGGCTGTGCTACGTGTTCCCTGCAATTCTTTGCTATCTGTCACACCCCAAGATTACAGGCACCTTACAGCACTGCGCGCTCCCCAGATCTTCACAGCTCCATCACCAGGAGAAGCTCCCGGTCAGGCATCTCAGGATCAGAAGCATCTAATTCCTTCTTCAAGCATCCTCTGAGCAGCCTTAAGCAAGTGTGTTCATTCCTGAGTAACCATCTGTGCCGGCTTTTAGCATCGGTGCTTCCTCTGCTCCCCTTCCCGGCTGGGCTCACCAGCCCATCAGCCTCTCAATCACACAAGTAAGTGATGCTGAGCCAAATCGGACTTGACATGTGTATCTAAAAATGGATGAATAGTAACGCCGCCGTAGCAGCTGAAGGCAGTTTGGAGGCTGTGCCAAGCCCGAGCCCTCCCGCAACCCACGCTCTCACAGCTCCAGGGAACGGAGCAGCTCTTCACAGGGGAGGGGAAGAGCGAAGGTGACAGGAGGAACCAGCCCAATTCCTATGCAAGCCCCACAGTTTTGTTTCCATTGCTGACAGAGATAAACCTCTTACAGCCAAACCAGCTCCCTTTACCCTTCTCTCTCTCTTTTAACATCACCCCTCTGATGGAAATTGAATGTCTTCTGCTGTGCCAACCTTGGTGGAGGCAGCAGAAAGCTCTGCAGATCCTCTGGTGAGGCTCTAGGGGCTGGACCCCGCAGGGACCAAGCTCTGAACCTTGCTCCAGCCAGCCCTGAGAAGCAACAATACCCCAGAAAGTAATAGAGCCAGAAAGAAATGCTGGCAACATAGATGGGCTTTGCTAAAAATAGGGTCTGCTACAAAATAGGCAGAAAAATAGCTAAGCATACCCATTCTGCAAACAGAATCAGCAAACGCAGTCACTCTGCAAATTCAGCAACCGTATGGTGCCTGTTTTGTAGAATAGGCAAAACGCTTCCCTAAACTGAAAAATCCCCTTTCAAGGACATGCAATAAACTGGCTGGCAGAAACGCACCTATTTTGCATGACAGGCGACTTCACCACAAGCTGTAATTTAGGAACTGTGCTCTTGCCAACTAACCCAACCTTTCCCCTCCTCATTACTCCCAACAGAGCAGCGAACTGGAGATTCGGTGCCGTAACCAGGCATTTCCATCAGAAAGCAGCTCCTGGGCACTTCCCTTCTGGTTTCAATAAAACCACGTGATGCTTTGCAATCCCTGTTTTTGAGGAAGGGAATATCGATTCACTTCCCTCAACTGCAGAAGTCCTTGGCCACAGTGGGACAGGCGCCCTGAGTCGTGTCATGCTGAAGGCGTTAAGTCCTGCAGCTCCTTGCTAGAACCCCTGAAGAAATTTTATTGTGGAAAAGACTAAAACAGGGATATGGACACAAAGGGGAGACACAACCACCCCTCTGGGTGCAAGTTCTATGGCTTTTTGTGCTAAAAAAATGGGGAGGGGGGAAATCAAAGCATGGGCAAGAAAAGGGCCAGGCCTTTATTCACCACCACTAAGGAAATAATTTGATCACTGGCTCAGAAATGTCTATATTGAAAGCTACTTTCCAAGGCAGAGCCTTCAAACCACTTCCCAGGCTCATTATTTTGAATTTTTCCAACAATTCCTCCCAACTGGAGCATTTCTGTCCAATATCAGCTCCAAAGACACTGAGAAAACCCGCACCATTGGGAACTGACACCTGAGCCTGCCCTGGAGCAGAGACACCAAGTTGGGAACTGACATTTAAAACTTCCACGTAGAACATGAAGCCCCATGTCATAAACTGAATCACTCTTTGCAGAAAGACACTGCAAAATCCACCTTCCCAGTGGGGGCTAGTGGTTGCTTCTGACATTTCCCCTTCTGTGCTGGTTTTGGCTCTCAGATCCCACTGGCGACTCCTGCAGGCAACCGTCAGCACCAAAACCATGCAACTTCTATACATCCCACCTGAACTTTCTCTATTTACTTGGGACTTGCAACAAATACCTTTGAAGTCTCATAATAAACCCCACCAACCCTGTCCTGGAAGGACACCGAGACTATCCCACAGGCAAAGAAATGAACTAGCCAGGGCTTGACTTTTGTTTGAAACCACAGATTCCTAGAGCATCACTCTGTGGTCAGCTGGAAAGTCAGATGAGTCTTCAACCCATTTATCAGAAACACAGTCAGCTTGTTTCACACCTCTGTTAGGGTTCATTTACTCCTAAAATAGACATTTCAGCTGCGAATGGGCTCTCCGAGATCAACCAAGGGTTCTGCTGTGATTAAGCCAAGCATGTGTGTTTGCTCTTCAGGGGGTACTTGTGGAGGGAGATGCTGCCTGCAGCAGGACTGGGGACCTCTCCTTTACATCCAAGTGACCTGAAGATCAAGAGATGCCACAGCAACTCAACAAGTAAAGCAAAGCACGGAGCACAGGCACTTCTCCACCGGCAAACATCCCTTCCTTGCTCACGTAATAAATGACACTGCTTTATACAGATAAAACAAGGCAAAGGGGAGTCACTTACCCACTGTTTGCGCGCATGATTTCTCCTCTTAAAGTACAAAATTAACTTTTTCCGCATTGCCTGGTTTCTGTAAAGGGGAAAACAGATGAGATCCAATTAACGAGGCGGCTAAGATCCAAAGCCTGGCTCTCCCCGCTCCCCAAGGAGCTCGCGGAGCAATTTCCACCTTAACTCAGGATTGCATCAAACTCAGAGCAGCAAACGTGATTATCTGGGGAGCTGGCGCCAGCTTTAGCCAAAGACCCACAAACCCTCTGACAGAAGGAACAGCACCCACATCTGTTGGTAAAACCAGGACTAAGGTTGAGAAATAAATTCACAACCCCCCAAAATCCGCCAGCATTTGCCATGTGCTCAGCGCTGAACACAGGCAGATGTTCAGCTCAGCATCTCCCAATGGGCCAGGCTGTTGTTTTATTATTTTTACATTTTGATCTGCAAAAAACCTAATGGGGTTCCAAGAGTTGGGGGGCTCAGGCCAAGCTCTACACCCCACCCCAAGAAAAGGCCACCCAAAGCCACCCTGGTCCCCGAGGCCAGCAGCGAGGAAGATGTCAGCACACACACACACACACTCCCAAGGGATTATTCACCCCCTGGGCTCTGAGACGCTGATAAAAGGGCAGGATTGCAGCAGGGCTTGCAGCACATATCTCCTAACCTCTTGCTTTCTTGGAGCTGTGCCTAACAAAGCTGCAAACAAACCCTCCAGAAACATTCAGCCACTTGCAGAATCGGGACCTCAGGAGAGAAACCAGCCACTGCAACCACAACCAACCCAGCGCCTGCCCGACACCCTCCTGGTTTCTTCTTCTTTCTATTTCCAAAGACAGCGTGAAATAACGGCTTCAAGAGAAGCAGCACCAAGGCAGAAAGGGGCTGGAAAGGATGCACGAGCTCCCAGAGCCTGCACACACCCCAGGGCTGAGCTCTGGCCACTGCTCCTAACCTCCACAGCAGTAAGATCTCTAGGTAGAAGGTAGAGACCAGGGGCAAAGGAGTTTCCTTAAGTCTTTTATCCCGATTAAAGGCAGAGCTGCAGTGTGTAATTACTGATCAGAAGCTTAACAGCCTCACTGAGGCATTTCTGCAGGATTTAGCGGAATGAAAAGACACCCTCACTCCTTCCTCATTCCCCTCCCTGCCTGGCCAGCAGCAAGGGGAGAAACACCCTCTTTCCCCCATAAATCCCTAAACCTCAGCACCAGCAAAAGAGACCGGCCAGGAATGAGCAGAAGGTCCTGGCTGAATTTCAAACACATCACAGAAAATATCAAAACCTTTAACTTTTCAAGCTCTCTTCTTGCCACAGCACTAAACCACACACTGGCACATACTGGGAAGAACAGTGATCACCACTAAACCATGCACTGGCACATACTGGAAAGGACAGCAATCCTGCAAGGAAATGCTGTGCAGGGGTCCCAGATCTGCTGCACAAGTTATCAAGGCAACAGGAGAGTAAATGAAGAAAATTAGCAGCTCTTACGCAGCTGATGGGTTGCCTTGAGTTTTGCATCACAGCTGACCTTGAAAGTGCTAATCCAGGCAAAGCCTTAATGGCTCTGCAGCTGCAAAAATCAGGAATGCCTTGAAAGGCAGTGTGTGTTTACCATCGGTGTGTGTTTAGCATCGCCAAGGCTGGAGTAATCAAAGAGCCAAAGGATTAAAAACAACAACAAAACCCCTTCAATGCCCTAAATGTTTTTGGCACTTTTTTTTTTCCCTGAGGAAGGTCAACCTTTCAGAGGTTAATACAATCCTGGTAAATATAAATAGGCTTCACAGTTTATCTTGCTCCCTGTGCCACTGTTACTTGGAAACCATTCCCAGAGAGGTTAATTCGGGCCACGGGGCTCTGAAGCACACGCTGTGCTCCCTGGGCAAAGCCAAGAGCCAAGCACAACTCCTGCAGCATGGGCAGGAGGTAAGGGCTATCTGCTGGGAGTCTCACACAAAAATAACTGGCCTGGAGCAGCACATGGGGAAGGTGGCTCCTTCATCATCATCCTCCTCGCTAACCTGAATCCTTGCGGCTCCCTGCCTGGGGTTTGTAGGCTCAAGAAAAGCATCAGGGATGGAGACCTGAATGTGGAGGCTCCACGGGTGGAGAAATCAGGCAGAAGAGGTTCCTTAGATAAAGCAACAGTGACTCTTGTGGACAGTTTTGAGTATTGCTGGCCTGGCACATCACACACGGCACCAGACTGGGAGGACACATGAGTTCCCTGCCCAGCCCTCTGTGGCATCCCCATGCTGCTGCTAAGGGGCTGGCTGAGATGGCCCCAGTGAAACACAGAGCCCGTCCAGCTCCTGTGAGCTGGTGTTCAGGGGCTGCCAGATGGCACATCCCCATTCTTGAAGTCAATAATTCATGTAATCACTGCTGGAGCTCATCCACATTTCTGCCCTCCCCGCAGCCGTGGGCTCCACAGCTCCCTGATGCACAGAGCCCTTCCTTTCTGGTGGGGTCTCAGCTTCACATAGCATCCCCCAGTGCTGGCTGCAATGACACGGTCAGTATGCATTTCCAACTTCCCTACTGCAGCATAGCCCCAGCCTACCACTTCCCTGTGAAGGCAGCTCTTCTCCAAGGTGAGGACACCACATCCAGTTAACTTCTCTGTGCCAAAAGCTATTCCAGCCCTTTGGTCACCAGAGAAACTTCTCCTGCACCTTTCCTGCTCCTTCCATCATCTCTGCAGGGCAAAGGCACACCGAGCTTGCCGCTGAGTCTGTGAGTGATTCAGGGGTTTGCCCACATCACAGCCCTCTTTGTTTGCAGTCCAGGGTGGCAGAAGCTCTCAGGAGCAGCAGGAACTCTGCCTTAGGGGCCAAGTATCAACTGGACAAGGGGAGCAAGAGTCCCAGTACCAGGCACCAGCCTGAAATACGGCACGACCTGGGGGGAGCCCAGCACTTCCTCACAGGCACCAACAGGCAGGAGATCAAACAGGGTAAACCAAAGGCAAAACCTGATGCTTGATGTCACCTGCCACCAGCACAGGAAACGGGACTCAAATACTATCCATAATTTCAGGTGCCATTCTGCAAAAGCTTTTCATCCATGCACAACTCATCCTCACCCCACACAGTCCCACAGACCTAACCAGTGAGCCCCATAGGCCTAACCGGTGAGTCACACGCTGGAGCATGGTTCTCAGAGCCACCCTCCAAAACCACCGTGCAAACTGCACCTCCTACTCCAAGCAAAGCAAAGGGAGCCCCATGGGACCAGTTGCTTCCACCTTAACTGGTTTGGCACGAGGTTGTTTTGTTTTTTTGGCTTTCACAATGGAACCAGTCAAGGCTCAAACCCATAACTCTGACTTTTGAGTTACTTGGCTCAGGTCCACCTGAATGACTTGGCTCCGATCCTTCCGGAGGCTGAGATCTTAAAAGGATGTGCGCGCAGGCATGTGCGTCGGTGCTGGTGTGTACGCACGTGTGGACACTGCCAAAGCCCTGGGATAAAATTCCCAAGGATACAAAGAGCTGATGCACTGCAGCACACCTGGCCGAGCCTGCCCGCAGAGACCTTCAGCCGGTGCAAGACGAGATGAAAGGAAGTTTGCTATTTGATCAAAACTAATCAGGGGTATTTAATTACACAGGAACACCTTTCATCAAACAGCCAGTGCAAACAAAGTAGGGATCAAGCCTGCAAAAAGCGATGGGAAGGAGGCAGTGAGCAGCTGGTGAAGCCATTGTATGGTGGGATTGATCATGCAGGCAAGATTGGGACATGGAGGAGCCTCCCAGCAGCTCCAATCAAACAAAGCACTGTCAGTGAGACTGGAAATCTGGGAACCAGGGGACTCAAGGAGCACAGCAAGGAGGCTCCAAGGTGAAACCAGCCCCGAGGCGATGGAGCGCACCTGATGCAGCTGTGTGTCCCCAGGTATGTCTGCTCCTACACATCATTGCTGATGCTAGGATACCCAGCTGGGGGTGGGGGACCAATTCCCAACCCCTCCAGCTGTGAGATGCCCAGCAGAGAGAGCAGGGGGCAGGTCACCCTGCGCACAGGTCATCATGCCCGGTGATGTCCTTGTTCTAAAAGGGCCAGTGCACAAGCTCCAGCTGCTTGTAGCTGTAACCTACTAACCCTATGGCAGGGCAGGCTCCCACACAGCCAGCTGTCTGGAGACACTTCCCTGCAATCCCCAGGAGCACTTTCAGAGAAGCAAAGCAGATCTTCAGTTAATTCACCCCAGAGCCCTGGAGCACTGGGATGGACTAAACCCCCGGCATCATTAGTGCCTGTGAGAAAAGAGAGGTAGAGGTCCCTAACAGGCAGGTAGGCCGAGCCCAGAAACCACGCTCAAGAGAAAGTAGCCATTTGGGTGGACATCTCCCAGCCCTGCAGGTCCAAAACCCATTCAGCTTTGGAGGTTCAAAGTCATCACTGTAATTCATGAAGAGGAGAAGACGGCTTTGCAAGCACAGGCAGCTTGTTACACCAGCCCGCTCCAGCCAGCCCCCCAGCACAGCCTGGTCCAGGTCCCACCTCCTTCTGAAGATGTTCCTGACAACATCCTCAAGTGACTACCTTAGGACAGCTCTTAACATTGGATGGGAAATTCATGCCCATCCCCTTTAGCACCCACAAGCTTAGGACCAGATGAGACAAGAGCAAGTGCAGAAGCACTTCTGGCCATCGGTCTGGCACGCACCCTACGCCTTCGCTTGAAACCCAAGCTGACACTGCAAGCCCAAGCGTTGCAAGATAATTCCCACAAAACCAGTTCTTGCCTTTTCACTGGCAAGAGAAAGCAGCAGAAGGTTGCAGTGTGTGTCTCCATCATTCAGTAATTCATCACAAGGTAATACTTCTGCCCTAGCGCACGCCGAGAGAGAATAAAAGAGATGACAAACCTTGAATGGGATGAGCGGGGAGCTGCTAGGTGAATTTCTAATGAGGAAAATGTCTATAAGCGCTAATAAAAAGACCTGAAAGAGAATGCATTAGTAATGACAGGGTTTGGAAGAGCATTTATGTTACATGTCAGGCTTCGACTATGAATTTAGAGGCAATCCAATGCTACTAAAACCCCTAAACAGCCAGTAATGAAAAGATGACTTAAATTTTCCAAAGTGACAAGTGATTTGGAAAGCCACAGTTAGCAGGTTTTCAGGAGAAAGCTGTTCTGCTCTTTTGGGAGAAAGGGGGGAGGTGTTTCAGAAAGAAAAAGATATTCAAGAAGCTCCTAAACCTCCCTAAAAATCCAGCCCTCAGCTTTGGATTCTGCAAAGTTGCTGTCATCATCATCATTGTCCCCCCCAAAATATAACCCCAACTATCAGCTGCAGACAGCCACCACAAACATTAAGGGCAGGCAGAGCTGTGCTGCTGCTGGATCTGTAGAAACAGGCAAGAAACCCAGAACCATATCAAACTCTTGGTGTGTTTTAACCCTGCTTCACCCCAAAAAAATCTGTATTCTGGTGTAAAAGTAAGGAGCAGCTCTCAAAGAGAAGGTGTATGGTGAACCCTGTGCGTGGCACCTTGCACGTACCTACCCTGGGCTTTTTTCTTTTCCTTCTGTATGCTTTTTCAAGGCTCAGAAGCTCGTGTTTTGCTTTCAAACACGAATCCCACTATGATTTCAAGATGACTGCTTCAGGAAGGGAGGTGGAGTAGAGTCCTACTGGGCTGTTTTTCATGGCTGACCGAGCAGGAGTCTCCTGCCATAGAGATGAAGGCCCCCTCGGAGAGTATCTCTCCAGGTAGACAGCAGGTAATTGATCCCGCTCGCGTGAACAACATCTTGTCATTTTTCAAACACTCTGAGGACAGGAGGTTAATATCTTTGGTGCCAGGAGGCTGGGGAATACACTAAACTGCTCCCACGGCAGGAAGGGAAGCGCGGGTCTCATCTGCGTACATCCAGCCAGCAGAACACTGATACAGGAGATGGGCTGCACGAGCATCCTTTGCATTTGTTGCTGTATTTCAGCAAAATCTGAAGAAAAAACCCCTAACTAATGAGTCTTTCCAACCCCCCTGCCTGATGTGGAATCATTCAAGCGGTCCTACTGCGATGCATTGTGGAGGAACCTGCAGGTCCATGGCAAAGGCCAAATATTCACACCTCAAGACACAACAAGGGTGAATCACAGACTGGGCTGGGTTGGAAGGGACCCCAAGGATCATAGAGTTCCAACCCCCCTGCCACAGGCAGGGCCACCAACCTCCAGGCCTGAATAAATCTCACCCCATCCCTAGGAAAAGGGGGGCACCAAACTCCGTCTCACTCTCTACCTCCTCGATGGGAGCATGGCAGAGCCCTTCCCTCCAAGGAAGCAGGTATTAAAAACAGAAGGGATGTGGTCCCATCAAAGGTAGGTCAAGGCTTTGGCACAAACCACTCGACGGAGCCTCAGCCCGGGCAGCAGATGCAGCATACAAAATTAACCAGGCTTGCTGGAAGCTGCTCTCACAGGTGAACCAAAGGGACCCAAGCAGACGAGTAACAGAGCACAGAGAGGCAGCTAAATAGGACTTAAAAGCTTTTGAAGCTGTGAACACCAGAATGAACTGGGGCATGAAATTAATTTTAACTGTAGTGAATAGGAGACAGGCCATAAAACTCCAGGAAAAGAAGAGACCGGCAGCGTTTTAGTGAGAGCAGAAATTCTCCCCTGAACTCCCCAGTCAGCTCTATTAGCATAAGTGACTCATCCCAACTGAAAAGCAAAGCAAGCGAGCAGGAAGAATTAAACTAGTGTTGCAAGGCGGAGAGTATCGCTGTAGAGAAATCGAGGAATCCTGGCTTTGGGATATTCAAATGTCTTCCCACTGATGCTTGCAAACATTCAACGGAGGGGGGGTGGGTAAAAATCCACCCTAGGAAATGTTTAGCAAGAAGGGAAAAAAAAAAAAAAAAGGGATTTTTGAATAGGAACAGCTCAGCCATCGACCTGTGCCCAGGTAGGAGGCTCCAAACCAGCTTCATGTGGGAGCAGCTTCTATTCAGGACAACCAAGCCAGTGTGCAGTGAGGTTTTGTGGCCAGAATCCCAACCAGGTGATTTTCCAGCCACCTGCGGAAAGGGTTTTTCATCCCAGCTGAATCTGTGGAACTGCTCCCAAGAATCCACATCCAATTACACCCTGGCAAAGCAGAATCTGTAATTATCTATACATCATCAACACCAGAGTTGTCCCTCCGGTGCTCTGTGGCTGATGATTTCCAGCACGCTGAGGATTTACTCTGTCTCCTGCTGTCCAGCCACCTCCATGCTCCGCAGCAGAAGCTGCTCTTCTATACCAGAAAGGCACAATTATATTAAATACAAGGGAAGAACAAAAATGTCTTGGAATGCAGCCTGTGGAGAAGTTGGAGGAAGGATTTGAAGATCCAGGCGTGACTTAGTCATAACAGAGAAGGTGAATAGCTCTTCCCCTTGGTCAGAGGGCCCCGGATTATCTGCTTGGAAGAATCGGTGAAATCTTCCCTTTGGATGTGCCTCCCAAGCATCCAGACATCCTTTAATGCACATCAGGGCCACGGGAGGTGTGAGAATAGGACAACCAACGTCTCTGCACGTCTACCAACAAGTAGCAAAGTGCAGTTCAGACCCCAGGACCTTTGAGACAGGCCCACGGTGAAAAGCAGTGAACATCTGGAGCTTGGATTGCTCAAAGACCTTTTGCTGACCTAGATCTGTAAATGCACTCGGCTGGCATCAATAACCAGCAGCTAATTGCAAGGTTTCTGGAAGCAGGAGACGGAGGCTTTTCATTAAAATGTGCGGTTTCCTTCCCATTTTTTTTTCCAGCATTAATCACAACAGACATTAACCCCAAGCCTGCCTGCTCCAACCTCTCCTTGGTCTTTTATCGCCACTGCCTGGCTTGGGATAACCCTATGGATGCCTGCAGCAGAAGGGATGGAGAGGAGCGCCTGCTCCCATGGCACAGGGACCTAGTTTGATGGCATTTCACATCTCGTTACCGCAGTCGTTTCCCTCTCATTTGTACCCATCTTCCAGGCAGCAGCCAAGGACAGGAAATCATTTAAATCACAGGAAAATGGGATCGCAAACCCACAGATATTGGCAGGGGAACAGAGAGTGGGTGAAGTATCTGGATCTACTTTAACTCGTTCTTTCAAGGACAAAACTAGCCATTCAGCTTGACAGCGGCACTTCGGGCACCCAGCTCGTGGAGCCCTTCGAGGGCAGAGCAGTGCTGGGGATCCCTGACAGATAGCGACCACCACACGCTGTCGGCGCCAGCGCCACAGCGAGCACCGCAGGGGGCACCTCTCTGAGCTGGCATTTGGTGCAGCACGAGGTGGTTTAATCAGCCACAAACCCCTAACTGACAGCAAAACAGACACCCAAAGCCGGGGGGCTGCAAACCTGAGGGGAGCACAGACCCTCTGCCAGGCATTGCTGCCTCTCCCTGGAGAACAATTGTCACCTACTTTGTGAGTCCTGCGTTGGATCACTGAACTGGAGGGGGTGGCACTGGTTGGTTTTTTTTTTTGCTTTTTTTACTTTTTTGCAGCTAGAAAAGCACACCTGAGAGGTGGGGGAGCTGGGGGGTAGCATGCCCACCAAAGACAGCGACCAGAGCACTGAAATGCCAGGAGACCCAGGTCACAGCCCCCAGGGGTCAGTCCTTGCCCAAGACTTGTGCCAACACAAACCAGGAGTAAAAGCATTGCCAGCACAAGGCACAAAGGAAACACCTAGAAGCAAAAAGCTATTAGGATTCCTCTGCTGCAGGAAAAACACTGAGTTCCCAGCGACTTCACACCTGCTTGCCCTCCCTACCCACCTCTGGGAGACAATGCTCCATGTCCCAGGGGTGCGTAGCGCAGCAGCAGCTCAGGCTGATGCACAGCACCCATGCCAATGCAGAGTATCCAGACACAACCCACGTGTTTAGGGTACCAGCACCCAGGGCTGGCAGCGAGCCTGTGCTCCATGGGAACTGAAGGGCTCGGGGTGAC
The DNA here is from genome assembly GCA_013400835.1 of Zapornia atra. Classification (NCBI taxonomy): domain Eukaryota; kingdom Metazoa; phylum Chordata; class Aves; order Gruiformes; family Rallidae; genus Zapornia; species Zapornia atra. The sequence continues at coordinate 652,624 of VZTU01019621.1, read as the reverse complement.
ACTGGGGTTTGAATGTTTTACAGCAAGCGCCTTGTCTGGATGACACAGGAAGCTTTGGGTGGAGCAGGAACCCAGCTGGGCCGGGCAGAGAGCACAGGGTCACATCACCAAACCCTCCTCTCGGCAGCCTTGGGGACAGCCAGTATCTACACACTGCCAGCACCAGCCATGCTCCCCTGCAGTGGAGCCGGACAGCAGAGCTATGTCAGCTCTTCCCCTATAACCCCCCTCTGGCATCAATTAACAGACAGCTGAAAAGCAAGAGGATTATTAACTTTTGTTGAAAGATTATTAAAGATTATTATCACCCGATGACCAAGCTCCTACCAAAACAAGCAGCTCAGAGCAATCATCGGTTCACTCACAGCAGAGAAAAGTTTCAGATCTGGTTTGACTTTTAAATTTCCAACAATACTGACAATTATCACTATTCTCATTATCTCTTATATTTCTTCTATGCTCAGGAAGTCGCTGTGGTTATTAAATGCAGGTTGATGATTAAATCATGTATCGAGGTGATAAATGAAATTAGATGATTGTTAAGTCTCGGGAAGTATCTTTGAAACAACCAGTTGTTATTAAGACATTCAAGAGGTGCTTCAGGAAAATCTAATTGCAATTGTGACTTTTCATTTTACCTCATCTCTCCCTCATGCAAACACACACAGACACACAAACACACACACACAGAGGCAGCTGACTTCCTACTTCGGTACGCACCCAACACAGAAGAAAGCACCCAAGATGAGTGTTTCCTGGGGAAACGCCAAGAGACCGGCCAGAACCCACGTCCACCCCCACAAGAGAAAAATCAAACAGCACTTTCAGCATCCCTCTGAAGCTCCTGCACCCAACCACCCAGCTCCTGGAGCTGCTTTGTGCTTCAGGCACCCTGAGCAGTGAAACCCCAGCTCTAAAGGGATGCTCGATTCATGAGCAGCTTTCATCGGGCTCTGGGAGTGAGCTCGCATCCCTCCCGCTCCAGCCTGATGCCCAAGCTGACATTTAAAAGAGCCTTTTATTGCCACATACTTACATTTTAATGTTTTCATGGTACTGCCTGGTGTCTGAAGGCTGGTTGTATAATGGCTGAAATAAATAAGAAAAATGAAAGCATAAATGGTACCGTCTGACATTTAGAAACTTCAACCCATCCGAAGCGCTGCAGCCTGGGTGCAGGTTCCCATTTTCCCCACCCCTGCACCCTTTAGTCCGCCCTCAGCCCCACTTCCCCAGCCGTACAGGAGGGTGCTGGCTCCCAGCAGCACCGTTTGAGTCACGGTGCATCCCGGCTCAGCCCGTGGGAGGGCAGGCAGCGCTCGAGCGAGCTGGCTCCCAACAAGCAATTTGCGACGTAATCCACACAAACAGGGGCCCGGCAGCGTACGTGGTTGTTATTCACCGACTGAAAAACGCAGTGCGCCTCGGAACATATGACACGGGGGAGGCGAGGGGGAAAGGGGGGCTTGGGGAGCGGGAAGAGACAGGCTGTGCACTGCAAATTGTTATGTCTACGCAGCGAAAGCCTGCCTGAGCTCTTGCAGGAAGCCAGGTAACTACAGGCAGGACAAGGGTTCGTCACGGCGGTGTCCAGAAAGGCCAAGGGGAGATGGGTTCCCCCCCCGCCCTGAGCAAGTTGCTGCAACCCCTTGGCACCTGTGTGTAGAGCGATGCTCCTGTCTGTCCCTTGGGAAGGGCTCTGGGAGGACAAGTGTTTTGCCCCGGGATTGCCCTTTGGAGAGCACAGTGACTGCGGCTGCCCCCAAGACCAGGTGTCAGCATCCATCACAGGGTGTCCTGCCCCTCACACCCTCAGTAGGGACATCTTTCCATGAGGAGTCAGGAGAGCTGGATCCATCCCTGGTCACCTTCAGGCCATCGCTCCGCCACTACTTCTCCATCTGCAGGGTGATGTGCCCTCAGGGAACCCACCATCATACAGAGTCCCACTTCTGGATGGGAGAGGTGCCACAGAGACCATGCTCAGTCCCACCCAGCTCCAGGAGCTGCCACCAGCTGTGTCCATGTCAGAAGGCTGACAGGGTGCTTGGGATTAAGCTCTTCAACACTCTTTTAGTTACAGAGAAGCTGGTGAGAAGGTTCCCAAGAGCGTACCAAGCAAAAGCTTGCCATGGTCCAATCATCGTTAGCAACTGGGTGCTTCATGAGCACAGCTCCTCTCCAACTGCATCATCTCTCAGGTTTTCAAGCAGCTCCTCCACAAGCTTCCACCAAATGGGCTGTGAGTAATGAACATTTGTGGCCAGATTCCAGCAGGGAGATGTGTGATGGGCAGGTGCTGGTTGAGGACAGCATTTGGTTGTATGGCTGAAGCTACGCTCTGGGTCCACTCGATTTTATCTCAGATTAAACACAGGAAAAGAGTAAAACATCTGCTGAACATCTGCTGAACCAGATGAGCAGCCCTGGTCAGGGCAGGACCTGCAGGTCCCTTCTCCTCCAGTTTGGAGGAGGTGTTACCCTCACCTCCTCCACAGCATCTCCCCATCGCTTGGCACAGCAGCTCAGTTTGACACACAGCCAGCCTGCCTGTGCTGTCCAGACACTGCTGCACCTCTCCCCTGCCACATCCTGGGACAGCCTCATCCACCTGCACAGAACAAAGACCAGGGGCATCTCTCCCTACTCTCTGCAGCCCATCACTGCTGCATCTTGGCACGAATGGGTCATCAACTTCTTTTTCTCGACGTGGCCCTCTTGGCTGGGGAAGCAGAAGTGATCCCACATGGAAGAAGCCCACAGAGGAGCCCAGGTGGACGGATGTGGTGAGATGACCTGCTGCCTCTCAGAAGGGCTGTGGGCAGTGTTTGGGCATCTGCCACCCTACAAGGGGACAGAGGGCTGCAAGTCTTCCAGGAGACATCTGCAAGGAGACACCGGGTCACCCTGTGCTGGAGGTGCCAGGGCACAGGAGAGGGGACAAGCAGGAGACTTGTTCTCAGTGGTGTCCCTTCCCTGGGGGTGTTTCTATCACGAAGCATCTCAGATCTGCTGGTCCAACTCCAGGCTCAGAGCTGGCTGTGCACTTCACGCTTGGAAAGCTCAGAGGAACACAGACATCTGTCTCATCACGTAGCTCCAGAGAGGCAGGTCTGCACCACAGAGAGAAGAAATCAAGCCGTGGCCCTGGAGCATCACGTCCACCATCACTCTGGGAAGGTCTGACCAGGCTGCCTTGACCAGCAACTGCCTCTTGGAAGAGGACTGCAGGAACTGGAAATACTGGTAAATAAAAGTGCCTCTCATCCCTCTGTGCTCATAAAAATCAAAGCAGACATGCTGGCATGTGGTGAGTTACACAGACCTTCCTCCTGGGAGAAGATAGTGGAGAAATCATTTTGGTTTGCAGCTGGGTTAGAAGATGCTCCTGTACATGCGGACATCACAGATGCCCTGATGCCACTCAGCTCACCAAAATCTGCTGATTCCTTTCTACTACTACTTATCTATAACATAAACAGCCACTTAAACTCTTAGTTAGCAAACCCAAGCGATAACGGCCCAGCGCTGGAGCACATCACTTCCAAACGCCCAAACCTTCAGAAGAAACAAACTCTGTGACCCAAACCAAACATCCACATGACACCAGCATCTCTGAGATTTCCATCTGCACAACAGCCTTGGCACTGCACCTCAGCCCAGGAGACACGTTCTCCCTACCCCACAGCAAACACATCCTCGAAGAATAAACAGTTAAAGGAAACTTGTACTCTCTGCGGGGCAGGGACCGAGAACGAGCATCTTCCCCCAGCGCCGCCTGCAACCACACAGGATGACAACTTTCTCAATGAGTAAGCACTAGGAGAGCTGACAGGTCAGATGGGCAAGGTGACATGTTCCCAACATCCACAGTGTCCCTCCAGGGCAAGAGACAGGTAATGCATTTCTCTGGGGGATGACACTGAAGAAAAAACCGTAATTGCGAAGCAAAGCTTTTACTGGAAAAGCCTTGGATTTACTGAAAGCTCTTTACAAGTAAACCAGAATGAAAGGTCTCGATTGCTTCCTGGCCTCTGCAGGACGACACATCTCAATGGCACTTCTCCATGTACAGAACATTGGGTCATTTTTGTGGGGATGAGGTGAACAGAGTCTTGGTTCAACTTTTTCCTGGCCTGGAGGGGAGCACCAGCCTCCCAGGACCTGAACTCATCCCTGCTTCCCCCCTGGGCAGGGGTGATTTTCTCCATGGGAACAGGGAGCCGAGCCCCTGACAAGTGCAGGGCACAGGCTGGGCACACCAGCATGTTCTGCATCAGCTGGGGCTGATGGTGGGGCTGGCCAAGAGGTGTGGGGTCACCCAAAACCCCAGCATGCAGAATCTACCAGCAAGGAGTGATGGACAAAGGGATTCGGGGGCAGTTCTGCACTTTAAAACCCCAGGGGCACAAATCCAAGGATCCTCAGGAGAGGATCAGGCGTGAATGTGGCCTCTGAGACCCTAAGTGCCAGGCCAGCCTCGTAAGGCAAAAGCAGTGAGATGCCAGGGTCCGGCAGCAAACATCTGTGCTTCCTCAAGATGTACAACTCTGGGGACGCTGGTTTCAAGAGCCCGAAGCCTGAAAGCTCTGAAGGAGCAGTTTAAAAGACTGATACCAGGAATTAAGAGTTTCCTACCAGAGCTGGGTCTTTCCTCAGGAGCCTCCAACTTGATGGGAAACCCATGACACAGACCTAAAACTTCTGGGGAAATTCTGATTTATGCCATGCTGGATCACTCTCAACACCCCTCCTTCCAGCCAACGCTACGGGCAGGCTCCACAAACCCACGGATGTGCTCAGGCCACCATGTTTCTCTCTCTGCTCAAACACAGACCCCTCAGAGCAATCAACCTACTGCCAGAAGGCAGAGCCCTACCAGGGACACAGCCTCTGGCTCCATCCTGCCAGCAGCACCCAAAAAACCCTCACGCCACCTCGCAGCCACTGTTTGCCAATGCTGAGGTAACCTCCAGCCTCTCTCAACCGCGACCAACCGGTTTCCACCGTGACCTCTCGCCTCACACCATCAGCCCCTGGCAAGCCGCCTTGCTGCCGAGCTGCTGCGGGTCCATCACCATCACCACACAAACACAATAACCAGAGCAACCAGAGGCAAGACATCAGAGCAGAGGTGAGAGCAAGGTAAGACCCCATGTTTTGGTGACAGCCACCACCGCTCCTCAAGGAGGTTTTGCTCGGGATTAGCAGTGGGCTTGGCTCAACATCCCAGCAAGAGACTCCTGGATCGCGGCGACACCAGAGCTGTGCACATCGCGTGTGAGCAGGCGTGCAACACCGGGCTGAGCACGCTAAGCTGCTCTCCTTCCTGGAGCTGCTTCCTTTCCAGCTCAGAAGAAGATCTGACTATTCATCTCGTCTCTCAGTGGCCGTTGGCAGGTCCCCGGTGCTGGTTTGCCCGACACGGCGTGGGGGCTGGGCCGTAGGAAGCGTCTCTCTCTCTCTCTCTGGGCAGACAGATGAGACAGTCTGCGAGTCGCACGCAGAGCCCGACTGGGGTTTCGTAGGGTTTTCTTGGCAGAGGTTTCCCCTGCCCAAGGAGGAGGAGGAAGGCAGGGGGAAGGTTTGCACTGCGCTCTGCTGCAGCTCCCCTATGCGGTGTCAGCACCCAGGGGCAAAGCATCAACAGACTGAAAAAGGAAAAGAAAAAGGACCCAAAAAAAAAAAAAAAAGCCAAGCAGGGGGAGGAAGGAAAAGGAAACACAACATCTCTTGGAGGAGGAAGCACCCGACCCCGGGCGCTGCCAATCTTTCAAGCAGAAAGAGAGCAAAGGTGACCCTGGTGACTCAAAGGAAGAATAACGAGCACTACCCTCCCCAAACGAGGAAGCGGGCTTCGACACGTAGCAGTGAGTACTCATTCCCTTGTGACCTCTCCCTTGCGCACCCAGGGAGGAGAGCGGTTAGGATCACCTCCACAGGGCAAGTCCCGCTGGCAGCTGCTGAGGACCGTGAGCTGCCCACTCCCACCTGGCAGGATTGGCTCCCTCCAGCACACCCCATGGCTGGTGCAAAGCAGGAGATGCTCCATCAGACCGCGTCCAGCCCCCTCCGATCCGTCGGCAGCATCTCTGCAGACGTAGCCTTTCCCAGCACCCCTCTCCGGGACTCAGGACCTCAGGAGGTGCTTGCAGCCACCCCTCCAGCCATCACTGCTGTACAGCTGGATATCTCAGGGTGAGAGGCAGCCTCACACTGACAGTTCATTATCAGTTGCTTTTCTCAGCTTCCCTGTGCGCGAGGGAGACAGCAACAGGATCCATGCAAGTCCCGATACCCGCAGGTCACTGTGGCTGCGACCAGGCTGTGCTAACAGAGCACCCTTCAGCACCCTCCCGGGCTGGCAGCAGATGGGACAGAGGGGAGCCACCCCAGCACCCACCTCCCCACTGCTGTGGCTGCCACCAGCAGATGAAGCCATCAGCACCACAAGCGTAGGCAGGCGGTACCAGAGCCCCTTCTGCCACCCGCTGCAGCGCCGGAGGAAGGAGCCCAAGGGTTAAGCCCTCTGAGGAGGGCTCTGTGTGTGTGTGTCTGCCTGTGTCTCAGCACTCATCTCAGCCACTTTGTTTCCTGCCTTGGTGCTGTGCCAGCAAGAGGTCTGGGCCAGCAGCACACTTCAGCTCAGACACACACACACACAGGGTGCTGCACTTGCAGCCTGGGGACCTCTCCAAACCTGGCCCAGCTCCCACTCCCCACAGCAAGAGGAACACTCACCAGCTCCACCTGGGGCCCCAGTCCTTCCAGGATCCGGTGGGCAGCCTCTGCCTTCTTCTGCAGAGAGGAAAGGGAGAAGAAAAGTTATTTCTGCCATCAGTTACAGCCGTAGCCCTCTGCTCCAGCTCCCCCACTGTGCTAAAACCCCTTTCCCAAACCTCCACAAGAGCCACCCCAAATCCCACCCTTGCCTGAAAGTGGGAGGAAAGGTTCAGCTCAGCCTCTGGACCTGCAGAAAAGCCCTACGGGCGACAGGCTCCAGCACTCGAGTTATCACGCCTCTAAGACACTCAAGCTCTGCTGGGGCAGCGGCCTGAATCCCCGGCCCCTTCGGGTACCAGGCTGGAGGGGGATCGCACCCTTCACCTCCGCACGGCCGCTGTGCAAGGAGGAGGGCAGGCGAGCCGGCACGCGTGCGGAGATGCCCTTTCTAGGATTCATCGCTTCATGAGCATGTGATCGTTAGACTCGAGCTGCCCTTGGCTCCTCGTCTTGCTCTCGCTTCCCTCCCCTCCCTGCCGCAGAGGAGCCCTTCTCTGCCCCCTCCCGCCCCCAGCCAAGCTATCTAGTGCTTATTAGATGAAAAAAAAAAACCACACCACCACCCAGGAACACGTGTCAGGGGCTGTGTGGTGGTTACTAATTAAACAGGCCTGAAAAAAAAACCTAAGACATGGGCTGGCTGCAGCAGGAGTCTAAATAAAAGATGACATTTTCAGTAAACAGCACTTCCTTGCAAAGCCAGGCTTTTCAGTGGGGGTTACTGACAGTCCGATAAATCCAGATCGCTGCACGCTGCTGACGAGCCACAAGGCTGAGCCAATAAAGCCAAATACCTGGCAGCCAGAGGGGGAGAGGAGATGGATTTTGGGAGGCGTTTGTTCGATAGAATAGGTAGTTTTAGATATTTTGAGGTAGGGGGTGGGGAGAGAAACTCCACAGCTGCCTAAAACAGGGGTGAAGGAGCAGTGGGTAGAGTTGAGCTTCCTTGGGATTTCAGGGAAGGAAGGGGGGCGGGCAGGGAGGAGGGGAAAAGCCTTTCTGAAGCATATTCAATGTTAACCCGATAAGCGCTAGAGCCCTGCTGGAGCTGCAGGATGGGAGCTGAGCCCCAGCACTGGAGATGGATGAGCTTTTAGCTCTGGATTCTCCGGCAAAGCCCAGTGGAAGGGGCAGGAGAGGGATTTTTTAGCTCTGGCGGTCTGGCTGACACTGCTCTCTAGCACCGGACACCCCTCCCCTTCAGGCTGGCTCAGGCAGGATGAGTCCTCTCATCTCGGTACAGGGGGTGTCTCACCAAAGCTGGCACATCACCCTGCCAGCATTACCCACCCCTCTGCCCATCCACCCCCTCAGTGCGTTTCCAAAAGCTTCACCTACGCCCCCTGCCACCGGACGGTGCTCAGAAGTGCCGACGCAGCTGGTAGGTGTGCGAGCTCCTCGCTGGGGCTTTGCACACCCACACACTGTCTGATCCGCCAGCATGCACTGCTGCGGAGCTGGCCTGGGAGCCGCTGTGTGAGTCACCCTGCCCACAGCCAAGCTCGGGGCCCCGGCAAAACAGCCCCATCCCGGCTGCAGCACCCACTCAAGGAGCCCCGCCGTGGCACGGCGACCAGGACACGTTCCCAGCCACTCTATTTACGACACAAAGCTCTTTCAGAAGCGAGTTCAAGGACGCCAGGAGAGATGATGTACCCATGAAGCGTGCCTGCTCTGGCACCATACGTACACACAATGTTACAGCACTGCTATTAACACATCCCTGCCTGGCACCCGTAGCGCTCCCGCACAGACCTTGGGGTTCAGGGGTGTCACTGTCACAGGCAAGGATGCACACGTAAATCCATGGCAGAGCCTGAGATGCAGCCAGAGCTGGTCCCAGTGAGCTGCTCTATCCCTCTGCTCCAGTCCCTGCTTCATCCTCGGAGGAGCCCAGGCCAGGGGATGTCCCAAAGCACCCAGCTCTCCCCGCATCCCTCAGGATGCACAGACGGGACAGCCACCCAGCAGCATGCTCCCGCATTACCGGTGTGCCGTTTGGTGTGCAGCGCGCTTCTGTCCAGTACCAGACTGGCAGCAGGATGCTTGCCAGGACCACAGGGAAAGCACAGCCAGCCTGGTGATGGAGACGGGTCTTTGGGGAGCAGGTGCATCCCAGAGTGAAGCCTGGGAAGTGCTGGGAAACTGCTGTGACAGAAGCACCTACCCTCGCTTGGGGCTCAGGCTCCAGGGAAAGGAGCCCCATGTACACACACAGCAATTACATCTCCTGCACTCAATAAACTGCTCCCAACTATCCTCCTGTGCCGACGCAATGGGGCTCTGACACGAAAGGGAAGAAGGGACCGTCCTCACCAGTCCCACAGGTGAAGCGAAGCGATCCCCAGTGCCAGGACCTACCTGCAAAGCTTCAGAGCAACAGGGCATGACAAGCGGCCCAGGATATGACACACACGTATCCACCCTCCTAAAATAGGATGCTACAGACCATGTGCCTCTTCCACACGAGATCCACTCCCATAACAGGGACTGCCCACTGCGTAGACCCTGCTAACATCTCTGCCATCCCTGAGGATGCTCCAGAGGATGATGAGGAAATCAAACCCCAGCAAATACAGCCTGGGCAAGAAACCCCAAAGGCTGCATAGCCCAGCCCGACTCCCCCCAAAACATCAGGCATCTCTCCCCTGCTGTGCCTGACCCTACTAGCAGGAACAAGCCCAGCCTGCCCGGGAACCTTGGAAATATTCATCACACAATGGAGAACTCTGAGACAGGGCTTCATAGTGAGGTTTCTGTGAGCTATAAAACCTGCTGACTTCAGAGACTATCAGCGTAGCTGTATTTGGAAGCCTTGAACAATGAAAACCAGGGGGTAAAATTTTTCAGGGGGCTCATTAAAAAAGACACCTCATCCACTGCCAAGAGGGAGATTTGGCCAACTGCCCTCTGCCCACCTCCATATGCCAGTGAGCAGGCAGCACCAACATACCCCAATGCTTTCTGCTACAAAACTCAGGACAAAAATCAGCACCCTGATTAGTTGCAGGTAAGATAACTGTGGGTGGAAGACTGCAGGTGGTCTTCACCAGAGGCCCTTTCTCCTGGGTACCGGCACTGGTCAAAGATGCGCTGGCAGCAGAAGATGTCACAACGAGGGTCTGATGATGCTGGAGGCCCGTGTGTACAATGTGATTAACTTCCAGAAACAGCCGAGTACGTTCAGCTGCTGCATTTGCCATGTTTAGACAACTTAATGAGACAACCCAGAGGCAAATCACCATCGGCAGAACATGTGGCGAATCAAGAAGAATGACATAATTTGTCTTGCATTAACAGACTGTAATGTACACGTCTCCAGAACGGAAGATCAGGAGGGGAAGCTATTCCAAGCACGTCATATCTTTGTACGTACACAAAGAAATGCCTCTATCTTGAAAGCTGCCCAATTAACACTTGACACCCACTGTAATTGCCGATGCTCCTTGCTGCATTTATCAGATCACAGCAGAACTGTAATGAGCTGTCTCAAAGACCACGCAGAGCGAGGTGAGTGCTGGAGTTGGGAAGGACGTACGAGGCCCAGCAAAGGTTCCTACCACAGCAGGGCTCATCCTGGAGGACAGACAGACATAGGGAGACACAGTCCCACCTGGGGACTCAGCTAGACAGAAGCCTGCCTGGGAAACTGAGGCAAACCTCAATGAGGTACCAGGGCAGCATCAGAACCTTTGCTGACAACCAATGAGAGCCCTGTCAAAACCCTCACAGGCACCTCAGATTGATTTCATTACCATACAGGGGATTGACCCTGCAGAAGGAAACTGGAGAGACCACCCTACACCTGCTGAATTACCCCACCAGTGTCTGCGACCCCCGACACCGAATAGGAATGTATCAAGAAACAGATCCAGCCACCGCTTCTGGGGAGACATGCGAAGATCCCCATTGGTTTACAGCCCCTCTGCAGCAAGCAGCTGATGTTCCCCTCTCCCAATTCGGTACAGCCCTGACACGCTGCCACAACACTGGGAGCAGTGGCGTTGGTGAAGGGACTGAACCCCAAGGCTAAATTTTGCTCCCACTTACCATCAGAGCACTTCACTCCGGTAAAGCGGTGCTTCCAAAGGCAGAGGTGCTCCTCTGGAGCGTGTTTCGGATGGAGAGGTGAAGCCCATCACGTACTACCCCTCCACGTGTGTTTTTGGAGGGTTCGAGGTGTCTCAAGAAGCATGGCTGAACCACAAACATGGATCTGTGTTGTTGTGGGTCCCCCAAAACCCTCCCTGCCCATCTCCCCACCGTTGAGAAGACCACTCTTACTCCACCTCCTCCTCCAACAGGCCTGGAGCTAAAGATACCTTCACCACCAACAGAAATGTCCCTGCACACTACAAAAAAATCTTCATTCCCGCCTAAAACCCATTTGGCTTCTAAAGCCAACTCCAGCCCCTTGGTTTTCCTTTGAAGAAACTTAAAATAGGCGTGGGAGGGGGGAAAGAGGGGCAGGAGAGCAACTTCCCGGCCATGTGAGCTCCCGTGGGGATGACGAGCTGACCCCACGAGGCAGCGGAGTATCCAAAACCAGAAGAGGGAGAGGCTGGGATTTAGCGTGGGCTCTTCTTAAAAGCAAAGTTTAAAAATGGAAGAGAAGGAAACACAAGAGTTATTTTGAGGAAAAAAACGGATCTGAAATTAGGAGGCGGCATTTTCTTGGACCGACTCCAGCCACGGCTCCATGCTGCACAAAGCTGCTGCAGCTGAACCGTGCTCCCGGGGTTATTTATAGCAGCCCGTAGGCAGCAGTGCTGGGGAATGGAATTTCTATTTGGGATGGAAGCAAAGCCCTTTGAGAGGCAGGAGAGCTGCACACAGGGCGGCGCTGGGAAAAATTCCTGTCCCTGTCCCTGCAGCACAACACCCCAGGAAAAGGCAGAGCCCACAGGACAGGCACAGTGTTGGGTTTAAAGCTGAATTCAGGAGAAGCATGGCTGAAGTCAGCTAAAATCATGGGAACCCTCAGGCAAAGGCACCTTTCTACACCCAGCAGGAAGCAAACAGGAGCTACCTCAGCGCCAAGATCTGCTGGGACACAATCCCAGCCCGACACCCATTCCCAGCCTGGCAGCGCTGGTTTCATGGGGAAAGGTTTTCATTCCTATGACCACAGGTACTAATTTTTTCCCCACTTTAAACCTCAGTGTCCTCTCTCCAAGAGCCAAACCACCCCAGCCACTTGCTGCCTTCCTTGCAAAGCAGGTGGGATGAGCTCCAGCACCACAGGAAGGGAAGCAATGCTCTTTCCTCCCCACAACCTGCAGGCCAACAGGGATGGCCACCACCAGTGCTCCCAACCCAACCACAGGAGACTGAGGATGTTTGACCTCTCCCAGGTTCTCCCTGAACCCAAAACGTCTCTGAGCATCGGGGGAGGTTGCTCAGCCTCAGAGGCACACGCCAGGCTCCTCATCACCCAAGGGCTGATGCTCTCAGGGATGCCCATGGGATGTGGGCATCTTCGCTTCCCCACGCTCGGCTGGACCCACCTCCTCAGCGGTGATGGAGCCCTGTCCTCAAGGTTTGGCAGCAGATGTACACAGCCAACTGACCACAAACAGTAAGGAAATGGGTCAGACTGGAGCTGTGTATTCACAATACCAGTCCCCTCCCAGCGTGTGCAGAGCACGACACGGCGACTCATTTCAGTTACTCGCCCAGCTATGGCTAGTCGCTGCCAGCCAGTTTCTGTGGTCGACCACTCATACTCTGGCTGTGGCCGAGGGGTGAATCCCCTGACACAGCTGGGTTTCAGCTCGTGCACAGACCTACCATCACACTCCGTGAGGTTACAGCGTGCTTCAAAGGCATGTTAACTTTAAAGCATGGTCCTAACAAGGCTTTGGTGTTACTGAGCGTTCCCATTGTAGAGAAGGTCACTAGAAATCCAAGTCTCAGCACTGCAGCAGTCACCAGAAACTATGGTCACTCAACCCAAGGAGCTGGAGCTGTACTGCAGTGCCTGTGATTCACTCTCCAGCAAATTTGGGTTCTCTGCACCTCTTACCCTTATTTCCAGGAGCCGAGAATGTGGGACACAGCATTAGCTGGGTTGGGTTTGTTGTGGACAAAGCTTCTAAGACAACACACCTACTGAGAACTCCAGATCCTGAACCAGTCCTTAAAAATAAACATCAGGATCGTCAAAAAACCCATCAACAAGAAAACTTCCCTTAAAATCCAAGAGAAAAAAATAAAATAAACTATTGCCAGTGATTCCAAGTTAGATGTTTCAATTTTGGGGTTTAGGAGATCTTGCTATCATGGAGAAGTGGTAATAGCATCTGATCTCTGACCGTTCCGCTTTCCCTCTGGCCTAGCTGAAAGCCCATCATGCCACCCCCAAGTCAAGATGAGGCCACCCAGAATAAAAGCCATCACAAACAAAAGCAGATAAGCACAGCCCCAAATAGAAAATGCCTCCACCATGACCTACCACACAAATTAGAGGCGAAAAACCCCCAGCCCTGCAGATTTAAGGCTGGAAAGCAGTTCCAGTGATAAGGTTTGATGACTGCACCAGCCCGGTGCTGACGAGGCAGCCCCGATTCTTCCCTTTCTAATGTAAATCAGGAGCAGGCAGAAAATCAGAGTTATAGAGACATCAAATCCCCGTGGGATCTGAGTCACCCTCAGTGCCTTTGAGCAGTTAAAGGCTAGATCATACTTTGCAATGCTAAAAGCGCTCATTTATTTATTCTCTTATTTACGGATGGGGCATTAATGCTTTATGAAGGTATTTGAGGAGGGTAAACGGATAGCTGGGAACACACTCCACACAGACACAACAGCAGCAGGGGGTGGAAAAAGTTCAAAACAATCCTTTGAATTCCAATTTTACAGCATAAAGCTGAATTTCTAGATAGATAGCTGTGCCCTTTTGAAGGAACAAGCACCGAGACAGAAAACGAATTAAAATTTAATCTTATTGATTTCCACCGACTCAATCCCAAGAGCGAGCCAGGCGCCGCTGCCTGCTTCCACTGCCTGCACTGCATCAAAGCCAGTTTTTCGGAGGGCTGACAGGAAGAGCAGGGATGGTTTTTTGAGGCTGCAAGCCCTCAGCACCCGCAGTGTGCTGGGGGAATGAAGGGGGGGATCATCCCAGCCCTCATCATTCTGCGGTGGGTCGCAGCAGGCGGCATCGTCCCCTCTGTGGCACGGAGCTGGAGGGCTAAGTCACACCGTGTCCTGACGCGACCTCTCCCTCTCTGATAAATGAGCTGGATGTTTCAGAGGAAAGCTGACGTGTGCTCGTTTGCAGGGACGCATCTGACACAAAGGATGGAGGCTGCTTTTTATCTGCTGGTCTCGGGAAGCCTGCCTGGCTGCTTTTATCTGCTGGAGCGGGAAGCCTGCCTGGCTCCAATGCACAGCAGGGTTGCAGAGAGCCTCCAGCCACCCAGATCTGCCTTGTAGGGAGCTGGTGATGGGTATGCTGGAGAGAAGGCACAAGCATGCCTGCGCACACCGGTATCTGATGGGGACTCTGGGCACGCAGGGGACTTGGAGGAGAATTCATCCAGCCAAGTTCCAGGCTGGTGGGCTGCTGGCATGGCCAGGACTGCCATGGTGCAGCATCCTCCAGGATGTGCTGACAAGGAGAGCTCAGCCAGCCTGGCACCCCAGGAGAGCAATGCGGAGCAGCACCCACGCTGCCACCCTCCCCATGCTTAGAATCACAGACTGGTCTGGGTTGGAAGGGACAAAGAGTTCCAATCCCTCTGCCACAGGCAGGGTCACCAGCTTCCAGGCCTGGATCTACGCAAGGTTGCCCAAGGGCCCCATCCAACCTGGCCTTGGACACCTCCAGGGATGGGGCACCCACCACCTCTCTGGGCAGCCTGTTCCAGCACCTCCCCACACTTAGCAAGGGACCTGGATCCATTTAAAGCACAAAATCACATTTGATCCCAGGAATGTTCAATCAGTTTCAGCCAAAGACACATGGGAGGAATCTCATGAACAGCTCAGGGGATTAAAGCCACAGCCAAAAATACATACAGGGGATCTGTCCCGGTTCTGGGAATTCGAGGTGAAGGCAGCTAAATTCCCTTCATAAAGTAATAATGTGTAATAAATAGGTAGCTGAATTCTCCTGATATAGTAATAATAATAATGCTGGATTCCAGAGGGGCAAATTAAAGCCTGTGAGGAGACTGTGCCACACAGCTACCACCTGAGATGAGCAGGGATGAGCTGCTCCCACGCAGGGGTGACAAGAAAGCTCGCTCACTCAGTTTGATTTATGAGACCCCCAATGCCTGTGTCACCACCAGCCTCCAGTGGCAACCGAGACGCCCATCATGATCCCAATTCACCCAGTAGCTCTGCACCACAGCCGGCACCTGGAGAAGGAGCGATGGGCACAGGGATACTCAGCCCACCCCACACCCATAAACAGCCTTCTGAGCTCTCCACTGCCCCTTCTGAACCATCTGGGAGATTTTAGCACCCACCACTCTTTCCAAACATCGCTCGGTCTCTTCAAGGATGAAAAGCACTGTTGAAAAGGACTCAGCTGCTTCTGGAGATGTGACCCACCATTTGTGCTCCGTTTAGTCTGCAGATAGCACTTAAAACGTTAGCTTCCATTCTCATGCTCCCTTTCAGAAGCAGTAGGGTTTGCACTTGGGATTGAAATCCTGTCTTGGAAACACACACGGGGCATTTTTCCATGTCATGCTATAAAACATTTCCCAGAAGGTACTTTGTCAGGTGCAAATTCACAGCTCAGCTTTGGAGACAAGATAAGGTGGCTCCGGTCAGCACCCACCCAGGGCAGGAGGCACCTGGATTCTCAGTGGCCATGAATATCAACTGCCTCCCACAAACTGAGTCTCTGAAAACCTTCCCAAATGCCACCACAGAACAGGACTTCACCACAGTCACAAGCAGCTTCACCCTGTTTTTCCCCAGCAGACTTTTCCCCCTGAAAATCAATTACTTGCCCAGCAGAGTGTGGCAAGAAGGGATTACAGGTCACGTTTTCCACAATTATTCCTCTCCAAAGCCAAGAAACTTTTCGAATGGCACATGTTAAATAGGTCACAAGAGGGAAAAGCAGAGTGATGGGTGTTTAGCATCAGCGAGCCTCAATTTTGAGAAAATCAGATACAGCCCAGCGCCAACCTGCACCCTAACCCCTCACCCATACCCAGTACAGCAGGGAGAAAAATATATGCCGACTTTCCTAATGAACCATAAGCTAAAATTAGAAACCATTCACTCCTGCAAAGCCCCAGCTATCGCCAAAAGGAAAGTAGGTCAGAGAATGGCTGGCTAACTTGATTTTCCAGCCTTTCTAGCTGCTCTGTCCTCATGTAACCTCTTCTCTCCCATGGACTGGGTTTTTTTTGGAGCCTCCTTTGTTTGAGGTATAACTGCACACAGTGTGTGACTCTGGCACAGCCTGGCAGGAGCGGTGGGAATGGGCACAGTGGCACCCGCCTGGCTGGTGAAACACAGACCCAGGGTTCACAACAAAATTCAAGCAGAGCCAGGCAACAGCCTGGCCACGACGCATGATGCCTCCCACCTGCTCTGAGATGTGCACTAGCACTGGCTTCCCGCCCCTTCCATAATACTGCTCTTTAAAGATGGCTTTGGGTCCTGCCAGCTCTTCTCGGGTGCTTTGCTCTCTCACCTCTTCCTGAAGCCTGGAGAGCCTGGAGATCCTCTTTACATTTGCACTTCTTACCACACTGTTTCCCTCAAGCAACCACAAGCCGAGCGAGCGATGGGAGTAAATCCGGCTTCTCCTCCCTTTGTGTGCAGGCTGGAGCCCTAGCTCAGCCCTTCCAGCTGCTCTCCCTGCAAGCAGACCCTGAGGCATCCGACCTCACTGCTTTGCTGCGGCACAGAAGAGGCAGAAGGGCTCTGCTCTTTGCTCCCACCAACTCACCTTCCAGTAAGTGTTAAGCTGCAGCAAAGCCGCAGCTCAACATGCCTGGGGCTCTCCCCACCTCCCAGGATGCCCAGAGGGTCTGATGCCACCACAACCAACCAGCTCATCCATTGCTCTTCCAGCTTTTCTCCTCCTGGGCCTGAGGGAAGAGCAGTCCCAAACTCGTCTAACAGAGGTGAGAGGCTGAAAGTTGAGCCTGGGGGTGCCCTTTAGGACAATCCCATCCTGAATCCCATCTCTCCTTACTGGAGCCACAAGGGCAAAGCTGTCAGCAAGGCTCAACACACCCTTCCCCTGCAGCCCAGCATCTCCATGTGACAGTATTTAAATGGTCCTTTCGTCACCCCGCCAGCAAGGCTCTGTCGACACTCTGTAGCCTATGAATAGCTCATGTCGTCTTCAGAGGAGGAACTTCCCTCCAGCCTGCTATGGTTTCTATCAAGCAAAAGGGAAGGGGTGTTGGGTTTGAGTCTCCTACCCACAGACAGGCTTGCTTGCACGCTACTCCCCAGGGAACTTTACAAGAACAGGGGCAGAATCATCATTTACCCATCCCAAGGATCACTCAGAGATGAACATGGAGGGGGACTTGATGTGCTACAGACATCAGGGGTCAGGTGTGACCTGCGCTTGCTGAGCACCCACCTGGAACAAGTGCACCCTATTGTGAAGGGTAAGAGCAAATCACTCCCGGTTACAGCCGGGCTCTGAGAAACCATGTAGCTCAGAGTGAAGTTGGGCACAGTGACAAAGAGGTGCCACCAGCTTGTGACAGTGTCACAGGTATTATGGCTGTGCAAGTCCTAGAAGAAACACAGAACTCCACGCTTGGTCTCCACACTCTTTGCCAGCACCCATGGGACAGGGCAGCAAGGGCAGGGGCCTGGCAGGACCCAAACCAGGTCCTGCTATGATGCAGACCTTTGGGGATGCAAAGACTGCAGCCCTTCACTGTGCCACCCCTCGTAACATGGTCCAGGTAACAGGAGAGGGCCCAGAGAGGATGGAGTGCAAGGGAATAAGAATAAAAATATCTGACAAGTCCTTTTTTGAACTTAGCCCTCGCACAGGAGGCACCAGACATCAAGCTCAAGCCCCCTGGAGAGGGCACATGGTGGTGCCACTGGGAGAACAGCTTCTGTAAAGCTCCTACCAGCCCGTGCTTGCCAACACTGCAAACACATTGACCTCAGTCTTCACCCACTGGCAGAGCAGACTGTGCCAGCAGTGGGTTTCCTACTGCTCAGGGAGAGAAGCAGACAAAAATAAAAGGAAAACCAGGAAAATTGCAGTGCCTGGGAGTGGGGGGTATAGCAGGTTTTGGGTTTTTTTTATCTTTTTAGGAGACAGGCACCTGGATTTCTGCAGCTCCCAGGGAAATCGCAGACCTCGCAATTCTAAATAATTAGCGACTGGTAGTTTGCCTTTTATGCAAAAATCATCCTTTTTATCCAACACCTAAATGAAAATGAATGTGCTTGATTATCTAGCAAAGGGCTCAATTTCCTAGCATCACTCCAAAGCGCACAGCAGAGTCTCTGGCTCCTCAGGCTGTTATTCCAGGCTACGGCTGAGCAACAGGCGAGCGGTCAAGGCAGAGCTGCAGAGCCAGGACTGCCAGCCTGACCTTTGATAATGCTATTTACAGTGTCAAATAGCCACAGATCCAGCCGTGGCTGCATCCACATCCTTTCTGCTCCAGCCCTGGGGGGCTCAGAGAAGCATAGGAGAGCTCATAGCGGGCCTGCTGGTGTTAAGAGCCTCAAAGACATCCCCCACTGCCTGTGCAGCCCACCCTGAAAACACAAAGCCTGTCCTTTGGGGCAGGTTTCGACCAGGTTCACTCCTGGGGGAGAGGATGGAACAAGCTACTTAACAGGGCTCTGAAGAATCTCCTNTTCAGAAAACATTTGTGCTCAATTCACAGGCAGAGCAAGCTCCTCACAGCTCAACCCTCTCTTGTCACCATCCTGGAGGAGGCTCCATCCATCCACCTCTCAGCCTCTGCCCCAAGGGGTCTCACCCAGTGAAATCCCCCCCTACCCCTTACCAACCTCCCCATCCCCGGCCAGGGCGACGCGGCACGATCACACGTTTGTTACTTCCATCATTTCCAGACTCACCCTGTTCTCGTCGTAGATGATCTGCACCAAGCTGCGATGTTTGGACTCAATAGGAGGGGGGGAGATTGGTTTTTCAGGCTCTGGTGGTTTGGCTGCTTCTTCCTCCAACTGTTGCTGTGGAAGAAGAGGGGGGGAGGAGGATGGTGAGTCACAGCGAGAAACGCAGCCGTCCCCGTCCACACGAGACTCGTCACGGTGCCACGACTGAAGCAGAAACCACCATGGCAGGAGGCTTCCTGTGAGACACGGGCAGGCTCAGGCCACAGAGGGATGAGGAGAGGGAAGGGAACTGCATGACATCCCCTGCCATGCAAGCACAGAGCTGTCCTGCCCCAGACACCCAGCCCTGTGCTGGTGGGTCTGTGCTTTGTAGACATGTAGGAGGAAGACCTGCCTTGAAAGAGCCTTCTGGAGAGGGCTGGAGGCTAGGAATAATGGTTTTACTGGAAACCCTTAATGGGAACTGCAGCTCCAGCCCAGCTCCCTGCTGCTACCTGCCTCTGAAGCTGCAGGGTGCAGTGGAGGAGTGAGGGGTGAGCAGCAAGGCTCCACCTTCGGCTTTATCTTGCGATGCTGTGGTTGGAGGAGACGCCAGGGATGACTGTACCCGACAAAATGACTCCTGCACCAGCTGCCCCTGTGCCGTGCAGCCAGTATGGCAGAGCAGGCACCACAAAAGCTGACGTCTCTGGGCAGAGTCAGCCCAGCAGGACATGTGGCAGCCCACTGAGTCATGGCAGGAGATGCAGAGAGCTCAAGAGGGCAAGCAAGAGCCACAGGACTGTCTGCAGAGGACAGCATGGTGCTCAGACAGCAACCACTGAGGTGCAGTTCAGTGAACTTCCCAGAGCCCGAGTGCTCAGAGATGGGATCACTCCATGCTGCCCAGCTGTCCTGGCAGGCACAGGAGAGCTGCTGAGGGCACCAGCACAGCACCAGCTGCCTTTCAGCCCTCAACTACCACTCTCCTGGGAAGGTGGCTTCAGGACTCATTCCTCCCTTCGTGTGGGATGAGCTGTCCTGAGCAGAAACCACCAAGGGAGCCCAGGCTTCAACTAGAGAAAGCCTAGTAGGGATGGACGGCCATCACACAGGTGTCCTGCCTTCAGAGAAAAGTTCCACCTTTCATGGTATCTAGGCCTTGAGGTGCAACAACTGCATCCAAAAACATGCCGCGCTGTCCCCTCCAGCAACACGTGTCCACCTGTGCTGGGACATGAGCAACCCCGGGTCTGCACCTCATGCCAAGCTTCACTCCCACTCACCACCAAACCATCCAGGAGCACAGCAGTGGCTTCGAGAGCGTAGCCACCATGTCCCTACCACACATGCAAACCCCTCCCAGCCCCAAAACTGGCTCCAATTCCAGCTACACCCTCAGGAGATGAAAAAGGAGAAGGGAGCACGTCTACACATGCACGTTCAGAGGTCCAGTATCTTTAATGTGTTCCTACCCACCTGCAAACCACCCAGCCCATGGCCAATATTAATAAAGCAGTGGGTTTAAAAGAGCACTTTTGGACATCACCACAGTGGACATCACCACAGTCAGCAAGTACAACCTGCACCTCTGGCCCTTCCAACCTCATGGTGCAAGGCAGGAGGAGACGTCTGGGCCTTTCCAGCAAGTTTGAGGAACTGCTCAGCTAAAAGAGGAAGCAAGAGATTCCTCCAGGCTCCTCCTGGGGCCACCGGCTGCCTGCAAGGAGGGAGAGGAGAGCGCTGGCCGTGCACAGCAGCTGTGGGGCAGCACAGGCACGGGAGAAGGAGCCGTTGTCAAAAAATGCTTGTGATTGTCTCACTGCTTGGCTCTGTATCTCCACATGTTTGTGGGGTTGTTTTTCCTGCAGCTAAAGCATTCCCTGTTGAAACAAGGAGGGGGAGGGGGAAAAATCGGCAAGTCTTGGACTAGGAAGAAAATGTACCTGGGACTGAGAGCAACTGGCTTGTACCACTGTCCTCCTGGAGACAGCACTGTCTGGTGGTCTGAGAAGAAGGTGGGCACCTATTCCACCCTTGCATCACCTCTGGTCCCACACTAGTGTGGTATGATGCAGCCCAAGGAAACAAACACCCAGGCAGGTCTCCTGGCTTGGCTGAGAAAACTCACACCCCTTAAATTAAATGTGTTTCAAAGGATGAAACAACCCCATGCTGTGGGCTCCACTCCTGCTCCACCTCCCCACAGGCAAACATCTCTTCCCACCCAGGGAAAAACAGCAGCAGCAAAAGAAACACCGAGATACAGCCAAAAAAAAGAGCACCACTGCCAGCCAGCCAGCTGAGGAGCATCCTGGCTGGGGAGCAGGCTCTGGCAGAGGCAGAGCCCAGGCTCTGTGTGTTGGCATCAGCATGTCCACCACAGGGTCTTCACCTGGCAGCAAGGACAAACAGGAAATGCCCATCTTGGATCATTTGCAACTTGGAAGGGGATGAACCTTCCCTGGCACCACAGGGAGCCATCCCTTCCTGCTCACAGAGAGCATTACAGCTGAAACCACAGGGTCCAAAGCAACCCTCAGCACCAGCGCCGGCACTGCACAGCGCTTCCACACACCCACCCACTCGTGCCCCCATCACACCTCCTCATTCCCCCCATAATAAACTCCCAGAACTCCAAAGGAAGAGAGCCACCAAAAGGGATCCTTCAAATCCTTCACTTCCCTTGGGGAAAATACTTGCATTAAATAAATAAATAATAGCACACACCCCCTTTCCCCCCATTCCCTCCCCCCAGACCAGAAACTTGGCTCCATTGTTCTGGAATCCCACAAAAATTCTGCAAAGCGGCCGGGTGTGTTGCAAGTGACTTCAGACAAGAGGATTTGATGGTGTATCAGGAAATGAGAGTTTGCCAGTAAGTGGAGGCTCATTAAAAGCAGCTCGTTAAAAGGAAAAATACAAATCTAATTATAGCTGAAATACAGTAGAGAATTCGACTCTACACTGTGGTGTAACACTCTGGTTATTAAAGGGCCAGATGCAAGAGGTGAGGATGCGGGCAAGGTCTGCAGGCAGCACAACTGACCGCAGCAGGTTCAGCCTGTGACAGCTACCTACCCCTGGGAGCTGTGGGAAATGGCAAAGCAAAATAGGTCAGGGTTCCCAGACACGGCCAAAATGGATTTCTTAAAGGTCTGCCACAAAAGCTAGGCTGGGATGGTGACCTTTGCAAGGAGAGAAGCGGGATGAGAGATGAATCTTGACAGCTCCACACTCTCTCCCCTCCCTGCTCCCAAGCAAGCAGCTGCTGGAAAGCCTGCTCCTCTGCCCAAACAAAAGGCAGCGTGGCGATGTTGAAGGGATGCAAGATGCCATCACTGAGCACGGCCCTCACTCCTCTGGTGCCCACACCCCCGTTTCTAAGTGGAGGAGTTGCCTTCTCCAGGTATGAGCCCCTTTGGTGCACGCTGTGGAGGGGCCATCGGAGCCCACAGTGCTGGCAGGATGGTGGGTGATGTGTCAAGAAGACCCTTTCCCCACAAAGCCCAGCCCCTGTGCTGAAGAGACCTGCCTGACAAAGCTGAGGTCCTTACACACATGTCCTGCTGACTTCACCCAAGTACCACAATGTTCCTCCTGCCCAGCGAGAGGGGTGGGGCTCCCAATCACAAGCTCTGAAAACCACTATCAAAGAACCACGGGGAGGAAAGCAGAGGAGGCTCAGCCAAGAAACAGATGGAAGAGGAAACCCTGGAGCTCTTCCACCCGTCCGGCTCCACCTCCATCACCAGGTGGGAGTGTTGTACTCCCGGAGAGCCCTTCGCCGAGCTGGGTGCCCGGGGAGGCTCAGGCACCGCTGTGGAGCAGTTTTTGTTTCTCCTTCAGATCCCCAGTACCGCTGCCAGGAATAAATGCATAAGGATTATCCTTCCCTGGCAGGAAGAGGGGGGAGAAGGGGCCTCGGTGAGAGATGGAAGTGCATATGGCGCATGAATGAGCGGGGGCTGGCTGATGGAGGTGGCCTTCTGCCAGTGGCGCGTGGAGTTTGGGGAAGGTTTCGCAGCTTGTAGAAGACATTTGCTTCTCGCAAAGTCCCGGCAGAGCTTTCCTTGCCTTTTCTGGAACAACCCAAAAGAGAAGAGAGATGATGGGTTGAGCTTGGTTGGGATTTATTCATTTTTTTTTGCCCAGCTTTCCCATACAAATGTATTTAATTACCCTGTGAAGGCCTCCCAGAGACAGAGGGGAAAGGCATCAGGATATTCCGCCTGCGTACAATCTCTCCCCTGCTCCGGTGCTCGTTCCTGCAGGAGCAGGATCTGTTTCAGCCTGATTGCTTTTCCTCGCTCATCTTTCTCCTCTGCTGACAGCTCAGATGCACAGATGGACAAAACGTTCCTGGAGCATCTCAGATCCACACACCACCCCCCCTGCCCCGCTACACACACACCCTCCCCAAAAGGCTTCCTCCCAGATGTGCCAGGGGATGGGGAAGGATGCTGCTGGAGGGGGACAGAAGCCATGCTGTGAGGCAGGAGTTGCTACTGAAGGGCTTGGCCATCATGTGCCAAAAATAAAAATTAAAAAAGCAAAAAAAAAAGGGAGAGGAGAGGATGGAGATGCTTTTATTGCCAACAGCCACTTTCACCTTCTTCCCCACTCAGCAGAGCATTTTTGTGGGGAGGAAGAATCGTAAAATTCATTCAGAGGGAAGAAATAAAGCAACCAAGCAGCCAACAATAAAAAACCCATTTCCTTACGGAAGGACAGCTTGATTTTAACAGCAAGGAGCAGATGCTGCTCCCGTCAGCTCCAACAGCAGCTCTGAAAAGAGCCAGGCACCAGAGCGGCAGAGTTGCCAGTCCTCTGGTTGCCACAAGCAGGACCTTTGCCACCTCTCCAAGGGTAAGACATGGCTATGGTCTGTGCCTCCCTCCTCAAACGTGAGTTAAAGACATGGACCGGCAGCCAGACTCACAGGCAGGAGAGGACACCAACATTTTTTCTCTGAGCTTCCTAGGAGGGAGAAGAGGGGAAGGGCTGGCTTCACCCAGCTCCCAAACCCAACAAGAGGAACCTCTGTGGCTTCCATCACTCCAGATGTTCCTTTGGCCCCAGCAAGCTGGCTCATGGGGTGGCTTCCTCATACTCCCAGCACAGCTGCTCTTGTCCCCTCTCAGGTCTCCCTCCCTAAGCCTCAGAAAGGTCCTTTGCAGTAATTAAACTGTAACGTTTGGAAACAGAAAGAAAGCATCCTGCTTGGTCTTGCGGGAGAGAAAGGGATAGTAGCTGGTATGTGCAGGTACAGATCTGATGGGGAAAAAGGTCAACTGCATGCTCATCGTCGAGGAGTAGCAGCCCCCGTGACAGCCAAAGCAGAGAGTTAGCTCCATTCCCAAATTCCCTCTGCACCCCCTTGGGAGAGGTTGCTCCTCTCAGAGAGTTTGGGATTAGCAGCCATCAGAAGGTTCAGACACTGCCCCAAGCAAAGGGGGAAAACAACCAGTGAGAGAGAAGTGGAGAGAAGCAATTTGCTTTAGAAAGCGAAAGCCTTGAAGTCTGTGGGTTTCTTAGAGACGTCCCCCAAGGTTCTGTCATATTAATCTCTTAATGGGTTTATGGTAATTGTACACACAGCAACCCGGAGCGGGCAGCCGTGCTGCTGGGGACTGACTGCTCCTGCACAGGGGTAAAGAGCTGAGATGATCACAGTCAGATCCCTGGCTCTGGCACAGCCCCAGTAGGAGTTGGAGCAGACACTGCTCATGGCTGTGGAGCTGCGAAGGGACGGTAGCACAGCGATGTTTTAAATGGACCAGTACTGCAGCACTGGGAGAGGGAATTGTTGGAAAGGAAAGAGAAAGGACCCTGTGCTACAGTCATGACAGAGAGAAGGGACATAGGACTGTCCTGGTGGCACTGGCACTGCTGCGTCCTCTCTGGGGACACACAGGGCGCAAGGCAGCACTAGAAGTGAGGACCTGTGCTCGCCTCCAGACCGACTGCAGCGTCTTACCTGTTTCTTCTTCAGCTTGGAGATCTGCTGCTCCACCATGGTGATCTCGCGGTCCACGCGGTCCATGTTCTGAATGAGCTCCTCCTTCGACAGCCGGGCCGGCAGCAGGTCCAGCTCGGCATCGGGGTGAGCAGGGCTCACAGGCGACACAGGCTCCAGTTTGCCAGCCAGGCCACGTTCCTGGGAAGCATAAAAACGCCAGGTCAGCTCTTTCCCAATGGGACCTTGGATCCTTCTCATCCTCCCACGCCAGCTACCACAGCTCACTGGCCCATTCCCAGCCCTGAGACACACAACCCCCTCAAAAAACCTGCCAGACGAAGCAGCACCAGCTGCCAGATCCCATCACCACAGTGCTCTGCAACCTTCAGCATCTGCGGACAGCCCCGGGTCAGTCTCACAGGAACATGACAAGCAGCTAAAGCCTCCGATGCTCCCACCACCTGCAGCACTACCCACGTTCTGCCAGGATCAATAAACCCATCCACGTCCAGGAGCTTCAGCAACACCAGCCCTTCAAATCTGAGCAGCCAGCTCAAGGCTACATCATTTCCTCAAAAATGAGGTAGCCACCGACATGTCCTCCTCTGACACAGCCATGGCCATGCTGTGCTGAATGAGAGGGGCTATGAGGGCAGCCTGTGGGAGAAGACTCCCATCACCTTCATGGAGGTCCTCCTCCATCTCTGGTTAAATTCTGGATGATCTCTGAGTGGCCTCCATGGCCATCACAAGGAGCAGCTCTAAGGACTGTGAGCTAGGAGCAGAGGGAAACACACTGAAGCCTTCAGCTTCACCTCCAACGGAACAGCTCCACTGTGCCCAACAAGTTGGTATCCCATGAGCATCCCGGCACCACGCCCACTGACCTGCAGACCACCCTTCACCTCTCCAGCTCCAAACAAAGGAGCCCATCTCCTGAGGACACAAGTCACACACCTGGATGAGCATACCCATCACTGATTAACACATCTCAGATGAAGCAAGTGTTTTAACAGCCACACAGACAGATCATGGCAACCAACAGCCTACCCTGACCTGGGATGCTCCTCTCTGGCAGCCACCCAACACCTTAATTAGAAGTTTATCTGTTCATTTGCTTAGCAATTGGATGGATTTCTTGTCCTGGAGGAGGCAGAAGGAGGAGCTGTGGTGGCTTACAACCATAAAGGGTCAGGCTGGGCAATCAAGTGAAGAAGTTCACACAGCTTTGCCACTTCCATCATAGCAGCACTGCACCCACGGACACTGTTCTGCACCACCTGGTGCTGAGCATGCTCTGCTTTGTGCTGACTCATGCTCACTAGACAGCAGCCAGGGCTACCCACCGACACTCTTCTCGGGCTGTCCTCCCTGCAGGGACAAGGGCGACACCATGGACCCCTCTGTGTTTCTCCAGCAAGGCACATGGATGCCCACCCTGGGTTGCTTGCTGGCCACGTTGCAGCTCACTCTGAAGCTGGCCAGCGTGCCGATGTCACCTTGGTGCCACTCAGCACCTCGACAGCAGCTGCTTATAGGGAAGCAGAACCATGCAGGGTGACCTCCACCCTGCTGCTGGTGGGGATGAAGCACGGTGAGGTCCCTCCGGGAAGGCTGTGGCCACAGCCCCAGCACAGTTGCAGAGAACCTGGCTTCTAGCACGGTCCCTGCCCAGTGGGGCTGTGCCCTACTCCTCTCCATAAGGGATGGACAACGTTACCTACAGCAAAGTAGGAATAAGGGGAGGCAAAAGAGGATGTTTCCCAACCAAACAGCTGTGTCCCACAACACCAGTACCCTTCAGCAGTGCCTTCCTCCTCCTCTTCCTCCCTAAACCCTGTTTCAGCTGCAGAAAACACTGAGGCAGCCACGAGGAACCACAGGCATCAACACCCTTCTCACTGCTGCCATCAAGGGACAGAGAGCAAAGGAGCAACCTCAGACTTCTCTGTCCATGTGGGGCTCAGCCAGCCCGAAGAGCAGAGCTGCATCACAAGGCTAAGCTGGTTGTTTCCATCATCCACTTCGAAGAGAAAGTAGAAGCAGCTCCAAGGTTTCTGGAGAATCCCAAGAACTGATTCTGACTTGTTTTACTTCCCCAGGATTAGATACCGAAATCGGTCAGCCTGCTGCTGTGGAAGGCTTTGTGTTCTCCACAGGCAAGCTTTGGGCTCAGGGTGGACTTGATCATTTCCTGAGGTCCCTTCCAAGCCCTACAATTCTGTGAGTCTGTGATATATTTTGGTGGGGTTTTTTTTTAAGACAAGAGGAACAGGACAGCTACAAAAAGCAGAAGATAAATTAGCTGCTCATAAAGTCTCATTCACAGTAAGGCATGGGAAGGGGCTTGGAGGTGGGTCAGGTTTTCTAAAGGAAAGCAAGCTCCCTGCCCAAAAATACAGGGGACACAGACATAAGATGGAGCATCCTTAAACTCCTGCTTGGCACATCTCCCTTTGGAAACTTGGTCTCCAAGAGCTTTTTATTTTTTTTCCCCTTGCAGAATCTGAAGTAAAACAGCAGCAAAGCTGAGTAAGGGAAACAGCTGCATGTCAGAGCACAAAAACCATCATCATCTAGCATTAGGAGATGATTATAGCAATAGAGAGGCAATGTCCCTGGACCTCAAATAGCTGGTCACTGTCATTTCACAAGCACCTCTCTAAATAAATGAAATGGCAAAGCAGCAAGAGGAAGGAAAAAACAAAACTGAAGGCAACAAGATCTTGTCTGTGTGATGAAGTCCTAAAAGCAGAGCTCCCAGATTTACACGGGGCATGAAGAAGCCCTTCTACATCACAAAAATGGTTTCAAAAGAGGTTTGCAAAGACCACTCTAACATCCAGAGATATTTCAACTCTTGCTCTGTTCCCCAGCGCCCTCAAGAAGCTTCTCAAAATCCATCCCTCTGCTTCAGACAGCATCACAAAGCTGGGCTCTGAACAAGTGCAGTGTGAAACATGAAATTCTTCTTATTAACGTGAAGTCACAGACTTTGAAACCAGCATGAGCTGGGAGAGCTGGAATAAATCTGCTGGAGGGAAGAAAACAATTACTGCATTACTCAAGTTGATATTTTCTCAGTAATTATACTGTTTCCATGTGATTTGTTTTTATACATGGGTAACAGCTACTGTAGTTCCTGTTTATCCCTGGCCTTATTATTATGTGATTTGTACGATAACGAGGGTGGGCGAGTGGGGGGCAGAGGCTGCAGAAACCTCCCCGCAGCAAGAGGAGCTGCTGGCACTTAAGGAAATAATTATCACTGGGGAGTCTATCAGGGAGTAAGGCCAGGATTTGGGGCGGGGGGGGGGCTCTGTTTCTTACAAACACTTTTACTCCTGATGTTTGTAATAGATGGAGGAAGCCTGCAACACGCTATCAGGCAGTGGCTTGAAACCATGGGAGAAAGAGGAAAGGAAAAGCCAACTGCTTGTCGATGCCTTGAAGAGCAAGTGAGCCTTGGGGTAAATCCCTGCCTGCAGACACACCAGAAACAGGGGCCACCTGAGAAAAGATGGTGGGTCCCAAGTCACGGTGGAACCTGGACAGACCCATCGCCTTCCCATTCGGTGTAACTGACACGTGAGCCCGGAGCTCATGGCCGATGGTGGATGGAGAAGGGAGTTCACACCATGTGTCAGCTCCGCTCCATCTCACTTAACTAATGCTACAAAATGCATTTTGCCCTTCCTGATCCCCTGCCCTCACCAGCTGTCACTTCAAGACCACACTGGTGAAGCTTCAAAGCATCAGCTCATACCAGGCAAATAGAGCTGCTTGCCCAGCAGGACCCTCAGGATCTCCAGCACAGCACCACGCTGTTTGCCCTATATTGCATCTTCGGTAAGCTCTGGTCTCTCCCTGCCTTCCAAAACCAGATCAGTAGTGATGTTCCCCCAAGCCCAGGACAGAGATTTGGGGATGCCAACATCACCTCTTCCAACCTGTTGTCTTTCTAATTACCAGCTGGCAGCAGCATGTTCTGCTGGAGCGCTGGGAAGGATTAAGAGGTGTTACTTCCAATTCCTGCCCACCTGCACCTCTCACATCCTCGTGGGCTGCAGAAGATTACCCAAGCAGGCAGGGTGGGATGGGAATGTTCAAATCACTCTCAAATTAACTCCCCAAAACCCCCAGATGAACAACAGGTTGGCTTGTGATGAGGGTGCCTGCCTGTGCAGATGCCTCCATCACCTCTCACAGCAGCACAGAGGCAGTGAACATGATCAAACTCCAACAACAACCTTCCCAAAGCCCTGTCCATGGGAGGCTGTGCCACATGGCAGAGAGCAGCCTGTCCTCCCCATCCAGTAACCAGCAGCATTGCAGAGCCCCAGGGCATTCTCCCACACCCTGGGACAAAAACCGAGCAGGGGAGCCAACCCCACACCTCCATCCATCAAGTTTTAAAATAAAGCCATGCATATAATACTCTTAAATGGGTCAAACAAAGACCTAAGGAATTATTATTTTTTAATTGGAAAAGTGTCTGATGCATTCTGGTGTATCAGCAGCTCCAGGATAGCACTGATGTGGGGTAGGGGAAGGCAAAAGGGGATGAAAACTAACGTCTCATTTCCCCAGGGAGACAGGCAAGTAGGAAGTCAGAGAGTCTGAGCAGTGAAAAGTACATCGAGTTATTGCAATTCTTTTGTCTGTGACCATCTGCTGTGCTAATGGCTCTTTCAGCAGCCCAGCCCTTCAAACAGGGTTTTAATTCTTAAATACTGTGTCCCCACAGGCACTCCAAGGGCTCCCAAAGTGGGATGCAGGCACGCATGTCAGTGCACGCAGCATGGAGCAATCTATGGTGCTGTCCACTAGCCACAACCATTCCCATCCGAGGCTAACCAGCATGCTGGAAGGATGCCACGTGTGGGACAAGGGCATCACCCACCTCCTAACAGCATCTCCATGCTCCACAGAACGTGTGAGCAGGGTGGACGAGCATGGATGCAGCCCAGGACATGCTCTCATGGAAATTCATGAAGCTGGAGACTAAGGAGCTGTCTTGAAGACAAAACAGATTTATTTATTTATTTAAATAAATCTGTGACTTTATGAGAAGGCCTATGAAATTCCTTTCTCCTGTAATCCAGCTGAATTCCACGCAGCCAGAGCAGAAAACATCCCAGCAATTTCTAAGCTTGCACGAAAGTAGGTCAAAAAACTTCCCCAATGTTTCGACAGCTTGAAGCAATTTAATTGCAAAACCAGTACCAAATGCTGACCCTCCCTCCCCACCCCCACCAGCAGATTTACAAGGGTGGTAAAACCTTGCCGGGGAGTGTTACAGTTAAATGCAAAACCAGAAGGAAAAAAAACCCCACAAAACCAACAAAAAACCCAACAAAAAAACCCAACTAAAGCTTCATATCTGGCCTTGCAAAACTTGCTTGTGCTCAAAAAAAAACCAACCCCTTTCCACAGTGTTATCCTTAACAGATGCTGCCTCTGGCCCTCAAGATAACAGGATATTACGGAAGCAGCGGCAAACGCGGCTTATGGACTGGGAGGTAGCCTAAAATAATGGGTCAGATCCGGAAAGCCTTACTCAGGCAAACTCCCACTGAAGCCAGAGGCATCACACCAACAAATGGATGCTGTGCCTTTCATTACCTCCCTGCCTTCCCCCCATTAGTGGATAATAATTGCATCGAATGCGTACGTTCCCTACTGACTCTGGTGGAGCGATGAATTCTCACCTACCCATCTAGTTATTACCAAGAGGAGCTAATCACTCCACCTCTCATCAAGGATTGCCTTCCTCTCCTACACCGCTGGATTTTCAGCTGACCCAAAGTTCATTAAAACACTGACTGTCTGCACTGAAATTTTCCATGGTGGATACTTGTTTCAGGCAGTTTTAGGCTTGGGTTTGTTGGGGTTTTTTTTCCTAAATAGTAAATTTCAGCCAAAACAACTCTGCCACTTCCAAGAACAAGTTTAGAGGAAAATATGCCTGGCTGCAATGTTTAGAAAGATTCTGGGAATCTTTTCTTTGAGCATCTTTGGTGCAGTCCATACATCTGGCAACACTCGTCTGTGCCAGTGATTTGCCTTTTGTTAACTACAAAAAAAGTGGCCAAGAAAAAAAGTAATAAAAAAAACTCATTTTGATGCCTGTGTAGTGGAAATTCCTTGGAGCTGAGGATGCGAGTGGTGTGGTGCCCTGGGGAGCTCCAGGTTGGGCAGCATCACTTCACGTGTGTTGTGACCCCAATGATGCGCTGTCAAGAACATCATCGTCCCTGTAACACACAGCCTCAGCCCTAAATCCCCATCTCCCCTTTGCAAACACAACCCTGTCTGTTTAAACACACAGGGCTTCTGCTAACCTGGGAGACAAGGAGGCAGAGAAGTCCCTTGCAGCCTCCCCTCTGCAGGGCCCGGCGGTGGCAGGGATCCAAGGCCAGAGGCAGGAGGAAAGCATCGGTATTATCATTCCCTGGCTTCTTTGGGGAATGATGCTGGTGAAGGAAAATGACTGTGGAGGTAAAGACTTGGGTGAAAGGGCACTGGGCATGTAACGTATCAGCTGAAGGGCATGTCAAAGTCTGGAATACTCAGAACCGAAACATCCCCGGGTTTAGAGAGGTGCCAAGGAGGGAGCTGCTGGAGCTCACCCAAAGCTTGGGAGGCAGGCAGGCAGGCAGACACAGGGGAAGGGAGCCACTTGTTTGATGTCTTTTAGAAAGGAGCAAACCGTGGAAAAACGCCTCTGATGACATTAAGCAAATGTAATTGCTAAGGCAGAGAGGCAAATTTTTAATTGCTCAATTTGGCGCTCGGCCATGGCAGTGGGGTTAGCACCTCCCAGCTTCCCAGATCCAGATTTTAAAGGTAAGGAGAGGCTCATCAGAGAGTCGGCCACTGCTGCCCCCAGCAAAGCAGCCAGTCACAGGGCTCAAACCAGCCTCGCCTTCCCAGGAACTGGCCGGCTTCGGGCAGCTTTCACAGGAATCTCTGAATAATCGCCACAGACTTCTGTGGAAACACAGGATGTTACACACAACTGTCACCCTGTCCTGCTTTTTGCATTTCTCCACGTTCCTGCTGCTCAGGGAGTTTCCTTGGGAAGACCCCCAGGCAGGCAGGAGGGGTCCCTCTGCTGGGGGTGCAGGCAGTGCACAGGCCCAAATCCTGCCCAAAGCCTGGGAAACACCCTGTCAACAAAGCCAGGCAACCCGAGGGGAACCCAACACCTCTGTGCCTTTCAAAGTTTTGGCCTCCCCTCTTTTATCATTTTTGCATAACCACCTGCCCCCTTCCAACTGCCACACGTGGTATAAAGCAAGCTCTGAGCCTCTTCAGCACACCAAGAACACGCGGACACAGCGTTAAGGCCCATTAATCCCAGCAGACTATTTCCTCTGGTTTGAGGATGCTGGAATAGTCTCTGTCAAATCCCAGCTGGTCCTCAAGAAGGCCAGCAGCCCTCAAGGTCTATAGGCCTGGCTGAGAGCCTGAGAGGGTTTGCTGCTCCAAAAAAAAAGGTCTCCGCAGAAAAAAACCCCCACTTTTCTACTACTAGAATAGTCCAGTGACCAGCACAAATGCCACTGCACAGGCATGACAGTGCCAGCATCAGCGCACATCACCTCCCCTACGAAGAGGGGCTGAGGCTTGTTCGGCCAGGAGAAGAGAAGGCTGCAGGGGGACCTCATTGCAGCCTTCCAGTCCCTGAAGGGAGCAGAGAAACAGGAGGGGAATCAGCTTGTTAAAGGGTAGATAATGGCAGGACAAGGGGGATAGAGTGAAGCTGAAGGAGGGAAGGTTTAGATGAGATATTAGGGGAAGTTCTGTACAGAGAGAGTGGGGAGGGGCTAGAAAAGGCTGCCCAGAGAGGGGGTGGGTGCCCCATCCCTGGGGGTGTTCAAGGCCAGGTTGGATGGGGCCCTGGGCAGCCTTGTCTAGATCATGCCTGGAGGGTGGTGGCGCTGCCTGTGGCAGGGGGGTTGGAACTCTGTGATCCTTGGGGTCCCTTCCAACCCAGACCAGTCTGTGATTCTATGAAGTGGGAGGCAGTCAATTGCATCCACGTACATCCACCCTCCCTCCGCTAAGCATCTAATTGAAGTAAGGTAACAATTTCACCCCAACTGGCATAGCTACAGCTGCCAAAAAAGCAGGAGGGCAACAAGTCACTGTGACTGAAGACACCACAGCATCACATGTTGCAAACATGGGGCCAGATCCTGCGCTAGGCTCAGCACCACCCACACCACTGCTGTCCGCGGGCATAAGGCCCTGCTCAGATGGCCACCAAGAACAGCACATTCCTTGGCAGCTTGGACTTGCCCAGAAAACCTCCTCCTCAGGACCCTCTGCGGGGTTGACCAATGGGGTGCTGCCCCCAGATTGGTGCCTACTGGGGAGAAGACAGGAGACCCCCACCCAACCAAGCTCCCCCTGAGCCGGGAAGCGGGTCCTGCACCCCAGGGAGCTCCCGCTCATTCACTGGGTGACACCAGGTGCATCCTCCAGCACAGGGACAAACACGGGGGAGGGAAAATCCACCACGGCAGCTTCTCCAAACCTCAGTTATTTAAAATAAAAATAAGAAAAAAAAGAGGGGAAATGAAGAGACAAAAGCCCTTCTCAGCCTGGTGTTATCAAGCAGAGGAAATGAGACTTCTAAAGCTCCCATTCAGAAGGGGGGGGACGGAGGGGGGGGGAGAAATCCCACTCCAGACGCACTTGAGAGAACAGCTTTTGAAATGGAAATGTCTCTCTTCAGAAACATTTACATTTCCTCCCATCGCCAGGGAGGAGGAAGGAGGCAGAGGAGGGAGCGGGACTCCTCAGCCAGGCAAATCCCAGCGGGCCAGGCCTGGCCCTATCGGGAGGGGGGGATCTGTCGGGGTTAGCCGTGACTGGCCCCCTCAGTAAGACCAGGACTTGGGTTGGGGGGCGCGGCAGGTTCAGAGGGGGGAGGAAAGGAATTAATGGGGGCAGCTCTATTTAACTGTCACCTCCCTTCTTCCCTGCACAACCATCACCCAGGTTATTTTTCCCCAAATCCCAGAGGTTGAGCTGCCTACTGAGAAGGAGCTTGACTGACAGAGAAAGGAAACACAAACAAGACAAAGATGGTTCAGGTGGTGGCTGAGGCACAATGCGGGACCAACCCAACCCCAAAGAGCCCTCTCACCAAGCCAGGATCACCACCAACAACTCTGGAGACTTCCAATACATCGGGCCAAACTCCTGCCCACCCCCAGCAGCTCCTCTTCCAGCTGTGTTCCTGAAAGCCAGAAGTTACTGCTCCTCCAGCAATGCACCAAGCTCCCCTTGCAAACTACGTGCCACCATGTTGCTCTAAAGTCCTTAGGGTAACTCAATGTATAGGCTCACTGCAGCTCTGCTCTCTGGTATACAAAGCGGGACATCGCATTTCTCTCATCCATAAAACCCAGCAATTCTAAGACAGCAAGAACCCCCCACTTCAACAGCTTCCCCTGCCTCCAAAAAATCTAGTAAGATCCCAAAAGTTCTATTTTTATCAGCAAAACCTCTTTGCTCCTATCAGAAGATCTTGGCATGTGTGCCTTGAGACTCACACACACACGGGACCTGAACTGAGCAGCCTGGAAGCAGATGGGGTCACTGGTGAATCTGACCTGGGGACCACACTGGCTGAGACCAAAAAAAAGAATAAAAAGCAACTTTCTCATCAGGAACCCAAGCCCATCCAACTTGCACATCCAGGTGGCTACACTGGACAATCTGTTTAAACATGAAATGAAACTCCCAGCTGCTTAGAGGCTTTTGAAAAAATTTTAACCAGCATGAAGAACAGGCTTGGGGATAGGGGAAAGCCTTGGAACAGCTTGTCCTGCCTTCTAATGAGGTTTGCAGTGGCATCATCTGTCCATGACACACCACTGAAGCCCTCTGGCAACTCCCCTTTAAGTGGGTGCTGGCCCTGCGCCCTGCAAAGTGCCATCTCCGACACGTGCATGGGGCACAGTGGAGACAACACCTCCCTCTGCCTGCCCAAGGCATCTGTCAGCCCCCCCAAGATGTACCAAGCAAAAGCCCCAGCCAAGCATCCCACCAACATTGCAGTGCTAGGGCAGCACCCTGGGACACGTGGGGGATACAGAGCATGGCCCCAGCTGCTTGCAGGGTGTAACATGCAGCAAGGCTGGCTGCCGCACACGGGGTACGTGCTGACAGGGGAGCACGGGTGGTGCTGAGCAGCCATCAGCTGCACCATCCATCAGAGACAGCCGCCGGCTGCGTTCAATGGTTTATTGTTCTAATAACTGTGCAGACACGTGGAAGGGGGTGCCTCGACATTCGCTGCTTCGTCGAGTAGCCATTTCCTTCACTGCTCCGCTGCTGGTCCCCTCAGGAGGCCGCATCCTGAGCCCTGGGGGTGTCAGGTTGGGGGGGGTGGCAGTGCTGCCTATCCCCAGGGCTGGTGGGGCAGGAAGGTGGGAGGAAATAACGTCCCCCAGCAGCAGGAAACACAGGCGGGTGCGGGTCCAGCCGTGAGCTATCAGCCCAGCCCTGTGCCTCAGCAAGCCCAGAAAACACACACAAACCAAACCTTTCCTGAGACTTTTGGATACACTCAGAGATTATTCCTCCTCCCCATGTTTTTTCTCCCCATTCAACCAGCAGAGACAGTCTCAGGGTGTAGAAATCATCACGGTGTCTCAAGCATGATACTCCTCAAGCATCACTCAGCTCTGTGACCAGAGCAAGACTGACCAAGGAAAGATCAAACACCGACTGAGCAGGACAAAGCAGCTGTCGATGGCTCAGTCTCTAACTGCAAATGGCTTTGAGAGTCACTCAAACCGCAAACCTCTTCCCAGGCTGTTCCTGCAGAAGAGCATGAAGCATCCCTGCCTGTCCAGGCCAGCATGTTACAGGGGGGAAATAAACCCCAAACATCTCTGCTCCCATCACAAGAATAAGCCCACAGTGAATTTGTTATTATCTGTTAGCAAAGCAGCAGCTTCCCACCAAGGCTGGAATTTCCATCTTGGTTTGGCAGGCACGGGGCTGTGAAATGATTACTGTGTTTACTTTTCCTTTGCTAACTATAAAATCCCATTCCACTGCCCTGCCAAGAATGACTGAAGCTAATAAAATTCAGGCATTTGGAAGAAAGCAATAATAAACCTCCCTTTTGGGGCCTTTATGATGAAATTTCCCCACTCCGATCTGCGATTATGCTGTATTCATGAACACCAGTGATGTCTCCAAGTGCACCCAAGATTGACTCAAATCAATATTTAGCTTTGCTCGAGACCGTACGCCTTTTTCCATGTGACTGCTGAAGGCAGGATCACTGAACTGCACAGCTAGAAGCAGCCTTTGAAAAGAACAGCTTACAGGGGTATGAGGCAGTGCATATATACATGTGTGCATATATATATATATATTTTAAAGAAAAGAAGGCTTTTCCATGACTTAAAAACCTGTGAAAGGTAAATACACAGAAAACATTCATGGATGCAGGAATTTACAAATCCCTCTCCAAATAGCTTCCAAGCCATGAATATAACACACAGTATGTGTGTATATATATATATACCCCCACCACTTCTTTAGTAGCTTTTAGTGTCTGAAAGACCATAATATTCCTGTGTTTACATCTGCCTGCCGCTGAGGCAGGAACATTAGCTGCTGGGGGCAATCTGCTCTACATCATACCTGTGATGGCTGGCGTGAGATAAAACAACACAGACCTGAAAACCAGCCCAAAATAAAAGCCTGTGCTTGGTTTGGTGGTGTAACCCACGTGGGATGACTGGATTTGGCTCTTAAGCAGCCACAGGAAGGATGGCATCCGACGTGGAGATCAGAAGGCAGAAATGATCACTGCTGTTCCTGGGGAACAGCACGGGGAGGAGAGAAATCAGCCACGTCCCTTGTCAGGGCAGCAATCAGAGCAGCTCCTTCAAAGGCAAGCCCAGGGAACGTTATAGTGCAGGCAGAGGAGCTGATGAAGCCCCAAGGTAGCAGAGAAAGCGGCTGCTGGCGTGTGCTGGAGCAGGGAGCTGCGGGCACTGCAGCCCTGGGGATGACGCAGAGATACCACACACCGGGCAACCCGGCATCTGCTGCCCACATCCTCTGCCACTGGGCACTGTCAGAGGACAGCACTCTGCTCTTCCCCTGCATCCCCTAGGAAAAGGTGCTGGGTGCAGGATTAAAGTGCATCCAGTCCTTGGCTGGGATGAAGGTGAGCAGAAGCTGGGCTGAACACTGGCACGTGCAGGAGGCGCTTGTTCAGAGTGCTAAGCTGACCAAAGAGACACGAGATCTAGGTCAGGGCTGCAAAGAGGTGGTTCAGGTCATTTCATCCCACAGCACTCGTTCCCCACCGCTTTCTGCTTTCAATTCACTGAACCGGGGGTAGGACAGAGCATACCGCTCCTGCCCCGAGCCAGCTCTGCTGCTGGGCATAAGCCCATTTCCAAGGGCAAAAGGAGCAGACTCCACCACGCTCTCGTTCCTTATCCTGCTGGAAAAAGGTGCCAAGAATTAGAATTGCATTTTTCGAGAGCAGCAGAACAAGCCAAGGGCTTGTCAGCTTGTCCTAAAACAACCCCTCTGCTCGCTGAGCATGCAGCCAGCATTCCTGACGCACACCAGTGTCCATCGCCCCTCAGCACCCCCCATGCAGCGCTGAAGCTGCGGAGCATTTTGTGGTGGAGCAAGCCAGAAAACCCTCTGAACATTCTCTGCCTAAGACACAGCCAAAGAGTTTTTATGTTTAAAAAGCATGTTTGGGTCCAAAAAGCAATGAGGTTTTCAGCTAGCAATTGTAACTAGGCCCTTTGGCACTCGACAGCTCCTCTTATCGATGCTAAGGGTGTTGTTAGGAGATGAGGCTCTACAAAGCACAGACGTGAAGTCACAGAGCTTTAGCAAGGGCCGTTGCCGTGTTCAATATGTTATTACAGCTCCATCACCACAGGCACAAAGAGCAGCAACTCGTCTCTGCCAAATCCATCTCTGAAATCACTCCCCCCACTCCATCCCCTCCAGCAGCAGCAGGCAAACACCATCGATTGCCATTGCATCTCCTCCACGGCTTTCCACCCAGCACGGGGAAGGAAGGCTTTAGCAAGAAATACCCTCCTCCTCAAAACACAGCACACAAAATTCATCTCAGCAGTGTCACACCTCACTGGCTTTCATCTCCTGAGTCAGAACTGAGGGCAGGCAGTGTTCTGTAGTGACAGAAAATTACAGCACCAAAGAGGTGCTCGGCGCTGTATGTTCATGGAGGAGACACCAAGCTGCTCCCACCAAAGCCCTCCCAAGGGAGACCCTTGGTGAGGAGAGACGCACAGGGATGCCAAACAAGGAGAGAGGCTGGATTCATCAGCAAGGACATATGTGCTGGTGAATTGGCAACAACCTTCTGCTGCTTCGTCACCTGCACTAACCACTTGGATCACGGGAAGAGCCACAACCCCCATCCCAAGGTGCACCTGGATCTGCCAGGACCTGGAGCAATGTTCTGCACCCAGCAGCACCTCCAGATGATGAGGGGAAGAGAAGAAACCCAAATCCAGCTAAAACTGCAGGGGGGGGAGGGGAGGGTTGCGGGGCAGGTGGAAGGGAAAAAAATAAAAAGCCAGGACATCACTCTTGGTGTCAGGAGCAAATTGTTTCCCAGCAATTTATTCCAGGTGAGGTTTCTTTTGTAGCACAAATGTGTAAAAACAGACTGACCCACAGATGGACAGCAGCACAGCCCTCCTCACCCTGTACCACCCCTGTGCTTCGAAGCAATGCCACCACCTGTGCCAGCTCCTGCCACCACCGACCTCATTCCTGAAATCCCACCTGAGGGCTGACAAAGCTCTATAGCAAGCTAGCTTCGCTCTCCTGTATTTCCAGGACCTAAGAGGGCACATACCAACCCTTTCTATTAAAGCAAAAGCTACACATAACACGTACAAACACTTCAAAGATGGAGAAGAAAAATCTCCCTGAGTCCCCGCAGCACAGCCAGCTCACAATGTTACCCTGCTGCAAGAAGCAGCTGGCAGTATTTCTTCCAATTACAGGGGTGAGGCACACAAAGTCAAGGGACTTTTCTTTCCCTCGAGCAGATCAGGTGAGATGTCGCACTGCGCGAGCCTTGTAATATTGACTGAATGGAACAGAAAAGTCCAATTATGTAAATGATGAAGCAGGCTCCCAAGAAGCAGCCAGCCTTATCACGCTGCCCTTCTCCACTGCTGTAGCTCAAAAGGCAATTTAAAAGGTTGTTTTGGATGTCGATCACCACAAACGAGCCGAAGGAGTGTGAAATGACAACCTGCGCCTGAGGCACCAGCAGTTCGCCTGTCTGTTTGCCAGGCGTGCTGAGCCTCAGCCCGGCTCTCTGTGGCTCTCAGGGACCGCCGTGGGCTCCAGCAGCCAGGCCAAGGGAGATCCAGGCTGTGAAAGGCTTGGGGAAAGTCAAGCTGAGTTTTTACATCCTGCCTCCAGAGCATTTCCACAGCCCATGAGGGCTTTCCCTGCCATGCCCAAGTGTCTCAGTTCTTCAGCTGTAAGAACTTCAGCTCAAAGACAGAATAAAATCCCTTGTCTTGTCAATCAAAGCATTCCTTCCCTTCAACCCCTGCCCCAGGGCTGGCTGGAGGAGCCAAACATCTCAGGAGGACTACACAACGCCTAACAGCATCGAGGTTTCAAATTAAACCAGCATCAGTCCATGACTGGGACAGAGCATCCCATCCCAGACACAATGCTCCTCTGGCTGTTGGCTCCCCAAAGGTGTAAGTATGTTCACACGCACATGTGAGCAGGGGGTTGACACACTCACAGTCATCCTCCTGTGATCTGGAAATGATCTTTGGAGCAAGGGAAGGGAGAAATCCAGCCAGAAGTGTTTGCGCTGTGACGACGTGAACAATGCAAATATTTCAGCTTTTAAATATGTTTGGAACGACAGAGAATGCCAACATCTCCCTCATCTTCCCAGAAATAGCTTTGAATCATTGCTGCCCTAACGTAACGTCGTTCCCCCCACTCCCCCCCCTCCCCACCCCACCCCACCGAATCATTTTTGCAATCAGATTTTTATCAGGCACCAGTCGACAGCACAGCAACCGCAAGGCAGATGGGTGGATGCTGAACACATCGCAGGAGGATCCTCCTACGGCTGCTGCACTCGACAACCCCAGGCCACTTGCTCCTGACGGATGCTCAACCACACCACTGGCCTCGGGACCATGGGGAAAGGCTGGAGAGTTAATAAAGAATGCTGTTCTATGAAGGGGAAGCAGGACAAAGGCAGGAAAGGTGTAGGTATGTTGGTACCAGCTAAAATCGTTGCATTTTACTGCTCAGAACTGAGGTTAGAGGCGCTTCCACAGAAGTTTGCTCCTCCAAGAAGCAGCTGGGAGGTCACACAGCGCCTGGGGCTTTGCACCGAGTGCCCTGCAAGCCCTTAGGGAGAGAATTATTCTTCTTATGGCAGGATTTTTCTGGCGTGACAGTGACTTTTGCAGGGTGACAGTTCTCCTGGCAAGATGCTTGAGGTTCTTCACCTTCCAGAAGGCTGGTCAAGCTGTGGGCTGGCATTGAGCTCTGCATCCTCACCCAGGTGGCTGGGTAACCTGGAGCAGGCAGGGTGCTGGCAGCATTGGCACATCCCTCTCCATCAGCGCTACTACTGCTCTGTGGGACCCCTCTTTGCCCAGGGGAGGGAGGGGGGGGCCCTACACCCCCCACCCCCCCCACCAGATGTGTGCACAGCCACAGCTGGCCAAGAAAGTTGCTCCTTCTCCTGCAACAGAGGTGCTATTGTGGCCAAGGAGGACATCCCTGCACTGTTGCTGGGTCCCTGCCTGCAGACGTTCATCAAAAGCTCCAGCAATGAGCACAGAGCTCTCTCACCCAGTGAAAAACAACGTCTGGCAGGGAAGGGAGCGCCCGGCACGACCCACACCGCAGACTCTGAGGCCACAGGAGGACACGCGCCCAGGGACACCCGACACTCACAGCTTCGCTTGGTCCTCCAGCCCCTCTGCACTATTGTTCAGCAGCAATAAATCACGGGGAGGCGCTGGAATTCAGGGCTGGCTTCTACAAGAGGGAGCCCGGGGTGCGGGAACTGAGATGCCGCCTCGCTTTTTGCTCATTAATTCCCTTGGCGGGCGCTGTGCTCAGCACCTTCCACTCCCACGCATCCCGTCGGAGAGACGCAGCTCTCCCAGTTCAAAGCGCTGCTGTTGTGCTTTCACCCCCTCGGCTCCCTCCCCCCAGCACTGGATTACTCAATTAGAGATCATGCGTTTGCCAGTTACCTCCAAGCCAACTGGGGACTTTGCCAAGGTCAACACAAGTTCCAGCCAGTTTCATTAATAACTGCGAGACCAACCCACTGGAAACTCTGAGAGGTTAATCCCAGCAAACAGATCAATGTTCCCATAACAAAGCCACGGAGCAGGAACACCACTGGTGATTTACCAGCCAGCCAGCCCAGATATCCACGCCGGGAGTTGTGGGCACTGCCCCTCCGAGCACCCCTCCCTGCGGTGTTGGGAGTCCCCACACGGTGCTTCTCTTCCCTGGCACATTTGGGAAGGGATGGAGCTGGCGGGGGATGGCATTGCCAAAGCACCAGCCAGCACAGCGAGGAGGAAGCAGGGCTCCCAAAAGGCCTTTCGGTTGTCCTCGGTGCTCTGCCAGCCTGTGGCTGGGGCAGGAGTTAGCAGGCTGGCCAAGAGCCTTTCCATCCCACAGCCTGTTTTCCAGGAGTTTATTGTAACTTGGGCTCTGGAACAGGCAGCCAGTGTGAGATTTGGCATCTCCACTGCTGGCTTCAATGCACCATTAAAAAGGCATTTTAAACCTGTTAATTCCTCCATTTGCAATTAATTGCTTTGAAAGCTACATTAACATGCATCAAAGCAAAATACCCTTTCCCCTAATTTCTGCTTTGCCATACATATTTCCCGGCCTCGGTGCTGTCTTTTCCAGGAGTCCTCCCTTCCCCTTTACTTATTCCAGGTTTTAGCCCTTAGCACAACAAAAACACTCAAGCAGAAAAGAGAAGAAATTAAAACCTTTCAACAATGTAAAGCACAGTCCAAGTCCTAACAACACATGGCTTCTTAATAGCCTTTTTCCATCAGTAGTTGTTAATTATTTTACAAAAGAGGGAAGTGGCATTGTCCCTTGTGCAGATGGGGAAAATCTGAGACACAGAAAGGGGAAGAGACTTACCCGGTGACCAGCAGCCTGCCAGGGCAGATGGCAGCAAGGTTCAGGCTTCCCTAGCCTCCACCCAGCCCTGTTCCCGTGGGATTACATGGCTCCCTGTAAGCATATTCCTGCTGGAGCAATAGGCTATGCATTAAGTGCTGCCAGCCAGCCCTTGCGAGGGGACTAAATGCAGATCACGACTGACTCACATCCTATAGGAAGGAGCAGCAAACCACGTACGTGGTGGAAAAGCAGTCTCAGAAATGGGAAGAAGAACAAGTGGATGCATAATGGGAATGAGAAGAGATGGGAGAGGCAGGACTAACCTCCAGCTCTGGAGAGGAGAGAGACGGCGCTGCTCGACCAGACAGACCACGCTCACCATCCCTACGGGGCAGGATCGCACGCAGCACCAGCTGCGCACGGATGTGCAGAGACAGGGGATCGTGCAGATGCTTTACTGGCCTGCTCTGGAGCCATCTGGTTTACTCCTATCTGCTGTTACGTGATGAAGGTCCATGACTTTATCAGAAAGAAAGCAGAAGCCACCCAGGGTCCTGGGAACCAGCTCCTGCATCTCTGCCAAGAGCACACCCGGCAAATCCGCATCACAGCAGCTCTTCCAGCTAATCTCACATCCCAGCTCGCAGTGACTGAAACAACCAGTCGTGATTTAGTTTTGCCTGGTTATTCTCAGCACC
The DNA here is from genome assembly GCA_013400835.1 of Zapornia atra. Taxonomy (NCBI): domain Eukaryota; kingdom Metazoa; phylum Chordata; class Aves; order Gruiformes; family Rallidae; genus Zapornia; species Zapornia atra. The sequence continues at coordinate 609,949 of VZTU01019621.1, read as the reverse complement.
TTCTCGGAGGCAGAGCCAGCCCATGGTGGCAGAGGGCACGGGGAGATTTCACTTCTCCCCCAGCAGACCAAGCTCTCCGGAGCTCTCCTGGCCATGTCCAGCAGCAGCAGCACAGGACTACATGCACTGCAGCAATGCCACAGCAACCCCTCTCACAGGGAAAAAGATGCTCAAGCAGGGGGAAAGCAGGCAAGGAAACAACCTTCTCCCCAGCTCGAGAAGAAACACCGGCGTTCAAGGATTCTCTTTTACCAGACCAGCTGAGCTTAGCTGTAAAGCTGCTGCTTTTCAAAGGCACGCTGCCCAAAAGCACGTCTGCTTTCTCCAGCTGGAACATGCTGATCTCACGGACAACATTACCTTCCCCTTACGAACCTAGCCTCGCTTGAAGCAAGGCTGCAGTGATCCTCAGCATGGCAAAGGGGCCCGGCTTACCCCACATCTCTGAGGGGTAGTGAGGAATAAAAACACCTAAGAGATCCACTTTGCTGCTGCTGGTGGTAATGGGAAAAAATCCAGAATCTGATACTGGGGTTTGGCACATCAGTTACTTCATCTGCACAGCTCATGGCCCAAAACAAGGCCTTGGAAACATCCAGGAATGGTGTTAGTTTCTCAACCACAGTCCAGGGGAGAGAGCCAACATAACCAGTAACTTTGAGGGACATACTGAACTTGCACCATCACAGACCCGTTCCACATCTCAGCTCCACCTTTGCTTTGAAAACGGGGATCAAGAGGTACCCACCACCTGAAAGCAACAGCCATGGCTGCAACACGGCAGCTACATCCCTTGGGACAGCCAGGCTGACACCCAGCACGCATGAGCAAAGCCCTATCCTACCGCCTACTCTTTGTATGGAGGGTTCTGTGAAGCTCTCTACTGTGTAACAACTAGCTCCATCTGCAACATCACAACAAAAGCAGTGCTAGCACTGTTCCTTGGATGAGCAAATTGAGCTCCTCCCCATAAAGTGACTGCAACAATGAGGAATGGGGTAAGGGGTAAGCAAACAACTCCTAGGATACTCTGTCTAAACAATAGCCAGCGTGTTTAGTAATACTGGGTTCACGTGGTGCATCTCGCCCAAAGAGCTCACCCGGCTCGCAAAGCTGCCCTAGATAAAGTATCGAACGACTGTGTCAGGCACTGAGTCAGCAGCACAGATAGAACCACACATTTCCCTCTCCAGCTCTGGTCACTGGGACACGGGACCTGTCACCATGTGTGGGCCAGTATGCTGGGGACGCGGGTCCTGCTGCCACGCATGTGGCCACCACACCGGGGACACGCAGAGATGAGCAGAGCCCTCTGGCTCTGCACCCACCTTGCAAAGCACCGGGGGAAGGGAGGAAGCTTGCAGAATAAGCCCTGAGACCAGAGGACGTGCCGAGCAAGCAGGAAAAGTAGGGTGCTGCCAGAAGTGAAGCGCAGGCCCATGTCTGCAGTGATGGAGCTGAGCAGGGATCAGCCGCCAGCATGGGCTGCATCATGATGCGCTGCTTTACGTCCCATCAGCCAGGCAGAGGAGGTGCCAGCAATCATGGAGCTCAGCACAGAGCTTCTTGGGAAGGTCTTTATCAGCCATTCTCGACTCTGATTTACAGCATTGGGGCCCAGTGCTGAACTCTACTATTGCTGCCTTAGCACAGACACAAGAAGTGGTTTTACACAGGTAAATAGCCCAGATATGGAAGTGTCCAGAGTTCGCAGTCAAAGAGCAGCCCCAGCTCTTGATGTCTACCCTAGACCAGCACAGCCAGAACAGCTCCTCTAACACGCCGAGGCTCATGGCGACACACAGATCGGTTGTGGGAGCTTCACACCACAACCTTAATATCCACAAGCAGTTTACAAACCAGTCTGAGGATGCCTGCTTAAGCACAAGGCCGAAAGACTGCCATAAACCCCTTTTCCCAAGCCACAGAACAGCTACAGCTTGTGCTACACCCCAGGCTTGCCTTCTGCTCCCAACCGCTTGAACAGCGCCGAGACTCTCCCAGTCTTGCAGTGGGCTCCATCAAACCCATTCTGGAAACAGCCCCCGTGAGTTCTGAGCAACTAATCCCAGCTCCACTGAGTCTCTCACCAGTCAGGAACACCACATCTTATTTTTTTCTTTCTCCCAGACCCTGAAATTACCAATGGCTCCACTAAAAGCATAATCTTGTCTCGCTGAATTGTATCTCACAGCTTTCTCTCTCTCTTTCATTAACAAATGTTTTAAGCCCCATAAAACACACATAATTCTTGGAAATGTGTCACAGACCAAGAAGCAAAGGCAGCCCCTGAACTCACTGGCTAATGCCTCAAGAGCAGCTTTGCCCATTAGAAACAAATAGCTGAGATGATACGTGGTTTTCCGATGAGAAGCAGAACAGAACTGCTGATGGAAATAATGTGCAGACAGAGAAGCTGTCCTGGTTTCCTCATGTCTTTGGAGAGGGATATTTTTTGTTTCATGGCCAGCAGTTTATTTTCTCTGACAGCCACCCAGCCCAGTGTTCCCCAAGTGTAGTCTGGGGATCAGAGCCACCACAATACATCCCAGTGGCATAGAGAGCAGACTCCTGGCTGGTCAGAATTGCCACGGCACCTCGGAGGCATCTTTCCCAAGGCAACACAGTACTGAGGGCTAAAGGAGAGCAAGCCCATGTGTTGGGTGCATTCTTCATGGTCTCTGAGTTTAAACAACTCTTAAAAAAGCTGCTCCAATCCATCCAGCATCAGCTCACTGTTCCTAATCAGCAGTTCCTGCAAGCCTCTCCCCCAGGAGATGCAGTCAGGCCTCCCTTGGCATATGAACTACTCCAAAATTAAGCATCCTTCTCACTCGAGCCAGGTCAGAGGGATCTCACGCAATGCCCATGTATGGACAAGAGATGTCTGATTGTCTCAGTGCTCCCAAGCCAGAGCTGTCCTGCCACCGTGTTATTCCTGCCAGCTCCCACAGCGATACAGACACCCCACTGTGGTCCCAAGTAAGGATGCTGACTTGCTTTTCCTTTCACCAAGGGCTCAGACCTCTCTGAAGCCTGGCCTACAGTTGCTGCCTGGTCACCCAGCAGGACTTTCCTGCCAACCAGGAACATGTCCAAGCTCAAGGTAAAGAATCAAATACAATTTACCCCAATAGAGCATCAAAGTTCAGCCAATCAGGCACATGAGCAAGGGATTTCTCTTTGCAACATTTATTGCGTGCAGAGGGGACAATTGCAAGCAAACAATTTGCTTCGTTAAATGAGGCTGGGACAAGGGAGGCTTTCCTGGGGAAGATTCAATTAAAAATCCACTGGCAACCGACTCAAACCCTTCAAACACCAATATTAAATAAAGAGATACAATAAATGAGAAAGGTCAAGTAAAAAAAAAAAAAATCAAATCAGGGCACAGTGTCCAGACATGACCACCCCTAATTCACCTACTCAAGCTTCTGTGGTCTTCTGGTGGATCTTACAGCCCAGCAAACACAAGCCTGTGTCTGTAGTGAGTTATAGGGAAAGCTGATATGCTGCTGTTTCTCCAAAGAGGTCACCCCATCTCAGTGCCTATCTCCCCATCCCACCAAGCACTGTTTGATGCCTCAGGAACCACCATCCACACCAACTTCCGTAGCACTTCAGAGCCTCAAAGGTAGCTCTACGCAAAGCCAAGGGGATCCCAAAATGCAGACGACACAACCAGCCAGCATCCCGGGCTGTCGTCCCCTTACCTTTGAGAGATCCTCTGTCCCTCCCTGCTGGCTCTGGTTCAGGAGAGGCGAGTGCCGCATCAGCGGGTCCTGCAGCAGATCCAGGCGCGGTCTCTTGGTTTCAATGAACTCCAAGTCCGATGGCTTGCTCAGGTCAGAGAGATAGGAATGCGCCTCGGTTCTCAGGTGCAGCTCCTGAGATCTGGGGACAAAGGGAAAGGAGCCGTGAGAAAACAAATCACTCTGATCTCCCCTGCTCTATGAGTGCAAAGCCCTTGAGAAGGGCAGAGAGCTCAACTTCCGCCCGCTTCCCAGAAGGCAGCATGAAGGGAGGCCAGGCGGACTCAAACATCTCAGGTCTCTGCAGATGCAGGAGGCCACTCCATAGCTCGGTCGCTGGGGCACGGTGCATCTCCTGGCCTCACCTGGGGGAGCAGCATGTGGGGCACAGCACCAATGCCATCCTCCAAGTCTGACAGATCACCCTGCTGTCCCCTTCCTCAGTATTGCCGCTGTGGCACCTGGAAAGGCCTGCTGCCACCTCCTGCCTCACCACACACACTGGGTGGCTGTCCCCACGCCAGGACAGTTAACGAGGCTGCCGCTTCAAGGATTCTCTGTCACACCACATAGGTCAGGCTCACCAGAACAAGCCAAAGCTCAAAAAAATTCCTCAAACCCAACCCATAAATCCCCCTCCGTGGCCTCTAAGGCCAGGCAGAGCTTCCCTTCCGCCACGTTTGGCTTATTTAGCCAAAGGTACCCGCACCACTGTTTATTTTTAGTATCTTCTATAGATTATATGCTGGGGAAAAAATGCATACTCCTCCACGGCTAGACAACAGGGATTTCTTTTTCCAGGATGTGGGAGGAAACTAACTGGCCACATGTAGTTGCACGTCTCTGACACAGGTCTGGCAAGCCGTAAAAGCAATAGCAACTGCACCGACAAGTCATGTTGGGCTCAAATATCTCTCACTTGTTAAACATGATGCAGCTGGTAATACCTGGAAATTGAGTTTGGTTTTGCTTTTCTTAAATAAATGTAAAACTTTTTTTGTTTAGAGCTCTATTTTTCCTAGGGGGATTTTCCTGGGGGAATTGTAAAGGGATCCTACAAAAATACCTTTTACTAGGCCTATGGATCAGCTTTGCTGCAGCAGCTCCAAGGGTGAGTTTTGAACACTTCAGGCAGAAATGTCTCAAAAAAATAAAAACAAAATGAAGCAGGAGATTCAAAGCTTGCGGAGGAAAAAAAATTAGGGCTTTTTACTTTTTTCCTTCTTCTTTCTCCCTTAAACCAGCTTGTTCGAGTTCTCCTGAGCTGGGTGGTGAAGTATCCTCCCCAGTCACCGATCACTAACAAACAGCTTTGAAGCTGCTCAAAGTGGGGGAAGGGAGAAGATGTTTTGTGAAGAGCAAGCAGAAAAGACAGGGGGTCTTGAGCATCATTTGGCCCCCACCTACAAACCACAACTGCTGAGGTGGTGGCTGGCCCCTCCTTGGGGGTGTTCAAGGTTGGATAGGGCCTTGTGCAGCCTGGTCTGGTGAGAGGTGGGGTTGAAGCTTGATGATCTTTGACGTCCCTTCCAACTCTAACCATCCCATGATTCTATGTTAATTTTTATCTAATTAAATATCTGGGTGAGAACGACAAAAAGGGAAGGATCCAGAGCTCACCGAAGCATTTCCAAGGGCTCTAAGGGCTCTGGACCGCATCAAGAGAGGAGGTAGTGGGGTGAAAGCCACCTTCCAAGGGACATCTCCTCCGAACTAAGCTCTCTACCCTCCCCTGCAGCACCACACCAAACAGCCCTGCTCCCAAGATACAGGGATGGCTGTCTTATTTTTATTATCATTATTATTTTAACATCAACAGCAGGCCCAAAGCATGTGCAGGCCAAAACCCGCTGCTGTGGGTTTGGCACGGGTGGACGGTGCTGGAATTCAGGCAACAGCTTTGCTGCTGACACACAGAAACAGAATCTGGCTCGTCCTCTTCCTCCTCCCCCAGCAAAAAACGAGATGACGGGAGAGCGGGAAGGCTCTGGCACCGCCTTCACCACCCCGATCCCCGGCCCACAGGAGAGCGAACGCACAGCTCTCACTGCAAACTTTTCAGAGAAGAACAGCTCTTAGATTTGGCACCAAAGCACAGTTCGCTTCACCTGCAAACACTTTCACACCGAATGATCCTCAACTTTCTCAGCAAGGCCCAGAAATATCTCCTGGCACCTCTCAAGTGTCCTGCTGGCTTGTCCCAAGGCCTCGTGCAAACCCTACCGCCACAGCTGCAGGCCGACATTTTGGGCTCCGCTGTAAAAACCAGTAACAAGAACCAACTGTTGAGCTGGGCAGGTGTTAAAATATTCTGACACCCAAGGTCCTGCTGTACCAGGGCAATTAAAAGTCAGATTTATTTATTTTTGCTTCTTCCCCCCCCTCCCCCCCCCCCTTTTTTTTTTTAAGGCTGTGTTACGAAGAAGCCGCTAATTGCCACGGGACAGCTCTGAAACCTCTGCAGCTGTCAGGAACCCAACACAACCCGACACGGCTGCTACGCTCAGAAGAAAAAAAAACAACCCAACAAAACAACTTTGTATTTTCAAGATAAGAGCAACACTCAGCTTTACAAAGGCAGCTCCTTACAGCCAGGCAGGGGCCATGCTGAGGAAAGCAGCTGCAGTGTTACAGGGTGCTATTTTATTTCCATTTCCACATCCACTGGAACTGCTATTAACTTTATCCACTGGAATTTCCAGCCGCTCCCGAGATCGTTTTACCCAACACAACCCGCTCAGCCTGTCCTGGCTGCAAACACACACAAATGCTGGTGCTCGAAGCCTTCACACCTTCCGCTCTTTACATCCACACCTGCAGCCAGCTCTTTACAACCGACTTCTATACAGCGAGGATGTTGCTGTCAGCATGAAAACAGCCCTGCCTGAAAAACCCTCCCATTACACAGAGTTTGGGGTTTTGCTGCATTTTCCGAATCATTCCCACCTGGCTGGTTTATTCCAGAGATTCCTAATTTACTGAAGGGAAAGGGGAGTTTTTAATTACATGTGAGTTATGCATAATTAAATGGAATAAACCACGATGCACCGAGGCTGGGTGCCCAGAGTTTACACTGACGTCCAGCCATCCACACACAGCTCTGCTTTAGGCAGGTCTGAGTCCAGAAGACCAAGATAACCCAAGATTAGACATTTGGTTTATGACTAACCTGACAAGCTAATCGCACCCTGCCAGCCACAGAGCTGTGTTGCTCATTCACTGGACCTGGTTCCTCGGCAGACTCACGTGGGCTGGTGAGGTATGAGCAGCTCAAAGCCTACAGCAAGTGCAGGGCACCCGCAGCTCACTCCAGCATGCGTGGGTCACCGGGACATGGGAAAACATCTTCTACTACATTATACCTCCACCAGGACTCACTGAGCATAAGATGGGCTGGAAAAAAAGGGGTTGAGTGCTAGCTGGTTATAGAGGAAGCTGAGAGCCTCCCTCCCAGGAGAGAGATGAACAAACAAGACATCTTGAGCTACCCTTGGGGGTTGTAAGAGCAGCCCTAATAAGATCTAAATGGATCTTACCGTTACCATCTTTGCTTTGCTGAAGCCAAATCAATGGACAAGTACAACCCTCTTGGGAGGTCAAAAAGGACCAACCCAAGACATCAAGCCACCTTAGGAGCACACCGTCTGGCTCTGAAGAGCAACACAGCCCTCTCCTGACTCTTCAAACCTCCCCGTTTCTCCATCAGCTGAGAAGCAGAAGGTGGCAGCAGGAGGAACAACTGCTCTTCTGCAACATCCAGCAAACCCAGCTTGACTTCACAAAGACGTGCCTGCCGCACCAAGGGCTCAAAACATCAGCAGTGACTCCGAGCCAGCTCCCACCAACTTCTCAAAGGCACGTTTTAAATTCTGCTCCCATCCACAAATATTGTTCCCTACATCATGGGGCCAAACAACATAACCAGGCTGGAAAACTGGCTCTCGCTGTCTCTTGGAACCAGAACCAAGATAAACCATAGACCTCACTGCAGCTGTTTATTTCCTCCTGCTCAGATGGTTTGGTGGGAAACTGTCTCCAAAAATAAGGTGGGTTTTTTTTATTTTTAAAAAAGCCTCCAGCCCCCACAGGTAGAGACAGACAAGAAAATGCTTTTGAGCACCAGTAATATCGAAACCTGCTGCTGTTGAAGGGAATTATTTATAGGCAATGCTAAGATTTCTGAGAGGTTTCAGTATCTGCTTTATGGCTAATGATAGCCAGGGTGGGCAAATTGAGACCTGTTAAAAGAGAGAAACCAGAAGGCTTGCAGGAGCAAACCTGCAACCAGGCAGCTAGAGAAAGACATAAAGGGCCAGCTGAAATATTCCCTCTGTCATAGGTGGAGGGGGAGAAAAACCACCACAACTTCACCACAGAGGCCATGGGAAGCGCAGACCATCTGGGTGGGGAACGTGGAGCTCCAGCACCCTCAGACAGCACCAGGATTGAGTCTTCACAAGTCAAAAAGTGGGCCATCCTCAAGCAGGATGCTTCGCTCACCACATGGTCCAGCCAAGGTCCCCGCAAGGTCTTACTGAGTGGTCCCACGTGCATCCTTGTGATGCTCTGGCTGTGGATTCCCACACAAGGGTAGGAGGGTTGTGTCTCAGCCACCCCACACACCCCCTCAGCCAACTTCTTCCAAGCCAACTGCAATTTAGATGAGAGCAGATGCTGTGTTCGAAACTCACATACTGAAAAGCCCCCCACACAGAGCCTGAATTATTCATGGACAGGCCCAGCAGAGGCTTTCCCGCTGTGCCATGCAATGGCACTGGCTCAATCAGGAGGGGAAGAAATATTTACATGACTCTGCAAGCTCCCCCACATGCTCCTCATTCACCTCTTTCTCCAGGCACCCAGAACCTGAAGCCCCACTGGAAGGTTCTCTTTGGCTGTCCTGGGTGGTTGAAGCACTCCCTGGACTCATTCCTGAGGGACATCCCATGTTTCACCAGGCATGCTGTACACATTGCAGGATCACCTTTCCTCCCCGCAAAATAAACATGGTTCAAGATTATGGATGGGAAAGTTGCTGTGTTAACATTCACCTCTCCACCCCAGCCAAGGCAAAGCCCAGGTTTCAGCTCAAACCTCCCTGTCAGGGCACACTGCTCCAGTGCATGCAGTCTGGGGTCTCAAACATCTCTCCGTGCCCACCCATGGACATGCCCCAGCTCACACCAGAGCAGAGGGTACTTGTGAGACAAGGCTTCGTGCTGACACCAAGCATTCACATCCCAGCATCTGCCCCTTCCAGCTGTTACCTTCCCACACTCATTTACAGGGAGGAAAAAAAAAGCCCAGAGCTCCCAGAACATCATTCCAAGTGTGAAAAGGCACAAAAGATGCACGGTCACAGGGATTTCAGCCACACTGCAGCTCAACTCCTGAGAAAAGGGTCACCTTTAAAAATGGAAACTTAATTAAAGACCATAAATAACATCAGATGGGTCGCACTGTTAACTCTGGAGCAGTTGGTGCCATTTGGCTCAGCACAGATGAAGACCAAGAGTTGCACGTTGATTTCCAGCAGCCACGCACACCGCTCTGGCTTCCCACCGCTCCCCGGGCTCCTCAGCCAGAAGGATTAATCACATTCAATAAGCACAGTAATTAGGCCTGCTCTCATGCTATACTGCACATGGCTATCTCGGATGGCTGCAGGAACACAGCAGCTGCTCAACGTATCCTAAATGTCACACTTCAGATCAACGCCGAGCAAACTCCTCAAACTCCCTGTTACTGTTAAAGGCTCTGGAGAAGGAGCATGGTCTGGAGAACTGGGAAAATAGTCTCCTATGAAAATAGTGACTCATCTTACTCTGGAGAAAGGCAGAATATGCTGTGTTAACATGCATGCTGCTTATTTGAAGCCATGTTTTCTGCCAGAGAAGCCATTACCCACCCCAGCACTCCCACGTTAATAGGGAATCTTGCTCTAGAATCTTATGAGAAATCAGAAAAACCCAGTTCCTTGGTTTTTCAGACCCCCCCAACACCACTGACACCTGCCATTTAACACTCAACCCAGTTTTTCTCACTTCTTTTGCGGACCAAAATATATATAGAAGAGGAAAAAAACCTCGCCTAATCCTTGTCACCTTGCCAGGACATTCCTCTGCAAGTATTCATGGTACGACTTGTACCAACAGCAGATCCTGAAATACTTCTCCTCACTCCTGCAGTCCAGTTGGCACAGCCAACCGAACAAGCTAAGGGGAAGTCTGTAGATCCTTCCAAGAAAAAGCCTGTTACCAAAAAATCCATCAAGGAAAGCAGCACATCCCTGCAAAGCCAGTGCCAACTTTCCCTACAGCAACAGGCTCAGTGTGGTTCAAGTTCTCCCCCCTTCTTCCAAGCCAGAGTTGATGCGAAGGGGGTTCAAGTTGCTATGGACCCACCATGGGGTGAGGATAACTCTCAACATTCGGAGGACAGTCTGCAATTCCCCAGCATCTCCTGCAGAAATGGGCTGCCCAGACCGGGAAGCAGGAGGAGCCATGTCACCCCTGAGGTAAGAGAGACCACAACGGTACGACACTTCAGGAACTGGTTCTCCCCATCCTGCCTAACACCCCAGGCTCAGGTGTGGGGACATCCAGCTGCCCAACCCTGACATTCAATGAGCTTCTTGTTCACGGAGCCCCAAAATGTGGCACCACGTCAGCACCCCATTTCTTCCAGTAAGTTATCACTCAACAGCTTTTTGCCACCAACACCGGACTCAAAACGCTTTGCCAGTGGTGAAATGCTTCACCGCTTGTTCCCTTTTCACTGGGCCATGTCTAATGACCATCATCCTGGTGGCTACAGCCAGGACAGACAGCAAATGTGCAAAGCTGTAGAAGACCATCTAAGCAACCCTAGATGATTTCTGCAGGATTTAAAGCATCCATGGAGTCACACCTCCAATACCACCTGCAAAAACAGCCTGCAGAGGCTTCAGAGATCTGGCCAAGGTGAAGGCAAAAACAAACTGGGGGACAACCACCCAAAACCAGCACAAAGTGAATCTCTGCCCACTCCAGGTGAACAGCAGCCACCCAACCAAGCAGGTGGGCTCCGAGGAACCGAGACCAAGCAGCCTGAGGGTTGAACCACGCTCTCTGTTTGCAGGCACTACTCTGGATCCACATGAAGCACAGTGACATCAGGGCAGGCATGTCCACACAGCTCCATCTCCAGCATTGTCAGTCACTTGCACCAGACTCACTAATCAATTTCTTTAAGGAGGGGAGTGATCCTAGAAGAACATCAGCCACCAACAGCACACAGGCTGCTGCTCCTGGGCACCCAAAGCAACAGGGGACTTGAAGGGTCTCCCTCTACCAACACTCGCTTAGAGGGGAGGATTGTCTCATGCCCACCACCACTGTGTGCCAGGTGGGGTACTCAACCGGGAACCAAGGTGGGGACCTTCCTGTCAGACACAGCAGCTCCCTGTGCTGCCCTCTATTGACTCCCGTGCCTGCATTGCAGACGTTACCTGTTTGCCTTCCATTGCTCCCTCCTCCCCAGCCCCTCACGCTGAGAGCCAGCTGCCTCTGCTCCAAACCATCAATCCAGCCCAGGAACAAAGCCAAAGCACTTACAGATGTGCCCAGTGTGAACCTGCCAAGGGGACTCAGCTGCAGAGATCGCTGCTTTCACCACCTTCCTTCATCGGGGCTTCACTCTGTACCAGGCAGAGCCAGAGCTATTTGTTGGGATGGCCATCAATGACCAACCCAATCCGCTCCAGAAGCTCCAGCATCTTACCCCCAACCATCCAAGGAACGCTCAGGTGACCAACCAGGCACTCCAAGGTATCCACTTGTAACACCTCAGGTGCTATTTTAGAGCAGATCCTCACCCCATGAGAAAGCCAAGTCCCCACAGCATGGATTTGTAAGGGTAGAGTTGGAAGATGCAGAGAAACAGCAGTTGTCTTTGCAAAAACAGACTAACACTTCCCAACCCCAACGCCACCCAGTTTGAATACTTCAATAATTAATTACACCAGATGGAAAGTTTCTGCAGACTCCCCCCATCCTGCATCCCCAGATGCTCCCCCCACCCCAATTTTTTGAGCCTATATCCCAGCAGTCAGGCACAAGATGCTAAGGGAGATGAACTGAAGTGACATCTTTAGTTTTATTATCCAGCTTAACTTCTGCCAAAGCTCTATTGTTTTGATGTTACAGGGGAAAAAGGACAACACACACATTGGGCCTGTTACAAAGAACATTTCTTTTTATATCATGCCAAAACTTCACCATTCCAGCTGCAAGTGAAGCAATCCTGAAAGCATCTGGATGTGTACCTGGACCTGACAAACTTGATTACAAGTTTACCCGTATACATGTGATTGTCAACACAAAAATAAGCTCGGAGAGTCTGAAACATTTGTAAGCCAAAACAAGATGCTTCCATGACCACACCAGATGAGGCAGGTGGTACACACCGAGGCTTGCAGTTGGGTTGTTTCTTTTAATTATATGAAAGAACCAAGATAGCTTTTTTTAAAAAAAAATAATGAAAAATTAGCATGTTCAGACCTCGAAAGCTTCATTTTGCTGGAGAGCAAAATTGGTTCTCCATTCTGCAATCCATAAGTAGCATGAAAAACAAAACCAGGCAGGAGCACGTTGCTGGGTCCTCTTTATATCCCCCAAATTTAGCTAAATCTGACCCTCTTCCAACTTAAACATCTTACTCCATGCTAGGAAATCAAGGCACTGAGACATCAAAGCAAGCCAAGGCAACGTACCGCTCTGCAAGAAATGCCCAGTCCTCGGAAGCAGCATTGCCCTCCATGCATGCAGGGGCCATGGGCACAATCCCAAGAGCACTTTCAGGAGGGCAGAAGCAAAACTCATTCTGGAGGTTGCTTTTTGCCTCCAAGCTCTGCTGGGTTTGTTTCTGCTGAGCACCAAGCCAAACCCATCCCACTAGGAAAAAAAGAAAGAGGGTCCTGTCTGCATGTCCCTTACACATCCTGCGGTCCTTCTCCTCTCCCCAGAATATCATGAGACAGATTCAACTCTCTGACTCTACACCAGTTTTATTCTTAGCCTAAGGAATAAGCATTAAAAAAAAAAATCCTTTGCATAGATCTACTGTAGCAAGGTCTTATTTCACCTCCAGGTCAACTTCTTCCACAACCACTAAGCATCGATGCAGAAGAGAAACTGTGAGAGAGCAGCGTTTTGAAACAGAGAGTGGTGGCCTTCAGAAGGGCTCAGCTCCTGTGGTTAAAGTATCTACAGGATTTCCAGCCACACAGCACTAGCTTGAATAGCTTGCGTAGCCCACAGGAGGCTACGGAAGAGTATGGGACACGGGAGAGCCACAAAGACAACAGACAGGAAAAACAGCAGCTCAGAGAAAGTTGTGAGGGTAACACAGAAAGAGAAACAGAAACAATGAAAGCAGGGAGGAAGAGGAGAAGAGGAAGCGGAGATAAGCAGTGGAAATGAGCTCTTCTCACTCCTCCCTTCAGCCTCGGGAGCCACAGACCAAACCAACCACACAGCTTTATTTTCTGTAACGAAGAAAGCCAATGCAACCAGCTAGAGCGACACAGAGCCTCACAGAAGTGAGGGGGTTGGGGTTTTTTTGTTGTTTTGGTGGTTTTTAAGGTGGCTTTAAGACACATGACAGCCCAAGGGAAGAAACTCTACGGCAAAGGTGCCACTTGCCTTAGCACAACAGAGCTAAAACTAGCACAGAGACTGAGCACAGCCAGTACCAACACCCATCCTCACAGTGCCCGGGTCCGAGGCAGCCTCCTCCAAACCTCAGAGCAAAGCACACGCTCACGCAGTCGGGATGCCCACGGCTGAGGGGAGGGAGGCAGGGAGCCTGTACCTTTCATTGCCTGGCTGGAACTCGGAGAGCAGGGACGGCCTCCGCCGCTGCGGCTGCATGATAGACCCCGGCGGGAGGTGGGAAGCAAAATCCCTGGAATGATGCTGGTACTCCAACAGCGCCACATCCTGCAGGAACAAATGCAGAAGAGCTTGTTAGGCTGGTGGCAGCTCAGAAGAAACCATACAGATAACTCCTCTTTCAAAGCTCTGGGTGCTGGACCACAGGAAGTTTTCCCACTAACCCCCAGTCCTGCATCACACCGGGATGGGTAGCTCAGCCCCTGTGCAACCTGCCTCCAAGCCTGTTACTGGGCCTGCTGGCAGGCTTGCTCCCAGGATGCGACCCCAGCAAGCTCAACCCAGAAGGCTTGTAGCATCCAAGCAAACCCAAGGGGAAGAACAGGTAAGAAGAAAACTGGAAGTCACGGGGATACCGTCAGCTCCAATCATCGGCGCAGCGTTACGGAGACAGGAGAAGAGAGAAAGAAGAGAAATCACAAATGTTATCTTGAGAGTGTCCCTTTAAACACAGCTCCCCAGGGCTGAGCACAAGGGGCTTGAAAGGACAGTTTGCTACTTATTATGTGCGAGTCCCTTTTGTTCCTTGACCCTTGGAGAGTACAGTACAGTATGTTCCTGATTTTAATTAAATAAGAAGCCCTCCTGCTCTGTGCCACAGACTGATTCCAGCAACACTATTTTAGCAGCTACATTCAGCCGCTATTTTTTATTTGCAGATAGATACTTGACCAGAAGACTAATCATCTAATTAACTAAGACCTTCAGCAATGGCATAGAAAGCCCTGTCACAGAATGTCCCTGGTAACACTGACACAAATTTACATTAAAAGAACCAGTCCCACCTCTGGAGGGTATTTTGAACAGTTCTCGACTGGAACAAAAATAAAGCTCCAACCCTCTCAAAAAGAAATTTCAGAGCCTAAAAAATAAATTTAATCAATAAATAAAGTCTGTGCAGTTGGGGGTGTGGGCAGGGGACTCTCTGTTCGATCAGACGTACTGAAGATGGACATAGCCCAGCACCAGGGAAACTGGAGAAGTGCCCCAGCAAGGCACATGGCCAGCAAGGAAAGGATTTGGGAGCTGAGAGAGAAACAACCTGCACCTTGAGACCCCAGACTCTAAGTGAACAGGTGCCATGCTCTCCTCCAGGCAGGAGGCAACATCAACGCCCAACATCTTCGGACACCAGAGGGTGAAACAAGATGCTTATGCAATGGCTTTCTGGAAAGCCAGGCCAAGCACTCGGTCCCAGGGAGCCAAGGAAAGCAGATCCCCTACCCCACATTCAGGCGCCCACACGAAAGCTGAAAAGGCCAAACTACCAGAGGGAGGAGGATGGGGAATGGTGGTGTCTGAGGGACACTGCTTCTTGTGCCTAGAAAGGCATGCTGGGTTTTGGGAGGAGGTTCATTTCACCCCAGGTGTGGGCAATGTTGTGGTGCAGCTCTTTTGCTGTTCTAAGCCATCATGGCAAACACCGGGAGGCAGGGATCTCTGCCAGCCCCAGAGCCCTGGTCTCCACCTCCAGCCTGGCCATTTCAGAGTTTGGTCCCTGGGGTCTTCAGACTGGTTCTTGCAACGTAAGGAGGACATTGCTAGGACAACGTCTGCTCCTCCTCATGGGGATGTTCCACTTCTGCTGTAAATCCAGGTGTTAAGGAAGGATGCTACCCTGTGGTGCTGCTGCCTCTTCAGCCACACAGGAGGCTCTGGGGGCTGCAGGGCAGAATATACTGTGGGTCCAACCACAGATGAGACGAACCTAGAGTGGAGGAGCCAGTCAGCTCCAACAGTCCCAGCCAAAGCAGAACTGCTGCCTACGACAAGCTTCCCCATGTTCACACTTGTCCCAGTTTTAAATAAAAATAAATAAATTATATATATATATAAAAAAAGAGCACTGCAGCTCCTGACATCCACCTACAAAATAAACACACCATGTCTGGGAAGACACACCAATAGGCCCACAACCAGGACCGTCACCTTCTGTGGGTGTATAAACAAGAATTACCCGTCTGGGAGGCTCCAAGGCTGTGCCCTTGAGAAAAGAATTTCAAAAAAGGCTCTTGCATGTCCCAAGAACCATCTGCTTTTCCTTCTCCCCCTGCCCACACTCAGCTGAGCTTTGCCTTTTCCTCTTCCATCCCCCATTGGAAAACTGCTGGTAGAACTCAGAGCTTGCTGGGGTGGCCTGACATGACAGGGAAGATTGTGAAGCTGTCAGCTTGGGGCTGGGATGGCAGATGTGCCTCTCTGGGCTCCCAGCTGAGGGCAAGGCTGGCCAGCACCAGCTCCTGTTTCTCCAGATGTTGCCCAACTCACTCTGACCTGCTCAGCTTCGCTCACATCAATGTTTGGTTTTACCAGAAGAAAACAGAGCCTAAAAATTAGCAAGGAGGATTCAAATTGACAAATTTCTGTGCCCTGTGATGAACTGTCAAAGGAACCACAGGAGACCTGGCAGGACGTAGGTGGATTAATTGCTCAGAAGTTACTACAGTAAATTACACTGTGAGCTCTGACTGCTTGTTCCAAAATGCAAATGCTGGATAGGTTTATGAGCTGCCTTCAGGAGAGCCTTCCATTCTGTCAAGCAGCACTTTGAAGATGTACATGGGGAGACACCTTGCTGCCAGCACTGCTGCACCTCCATCCATGGGCAGAGATGTCCCATGGGTGCCTGGTTAACTCCCCACCAAAGCACACAGCACAAACACCCTTTAGTCCTCCTACCCTGACCTAAAATTTCTGGTGGAGCCTTGGCACCAGCAACTCAACTCTGTGGTCCCCACCTACATGTTGCTCTTTTTCCTCTCCATTGCTTTGCTGGGTTATGTTAGGGATTTTTTTTCTTAAGTCTGTTTTTTGCCCATCCTCTCTTTGCATCTCTTCCTGCCCTCTGCAAGCCCTCCTCCCAAATTAGTTGAGGTGTCAGAGCACCTTCTCCAGAGCCCATAATGCTCCCACTGCGTGCAGGCAGGGCTTTGTTCCTCTTACACCGACCTTCCTGATGTTCCCTGTGGTTCAGATGCTCCCACACAGTTGTACTTTGTGGAAGTTTTGTGGAATTTAATGTATCCAGGATATGTTATGAAATAGAAACTAAGGAAGTAGAAAGACCATTGGAGTAAAGGGCTCTGGCGCATCAGCAGGTATGAAGGGGTGGGAGGAGGGTTTCCAGAAAGCTGGAAGGGATGCCAGGAGAAGAGGAACAGCTCTTCCACTTCTACTGATAGAAATTAAACTTCTTTGTGAAGGAGGAGGAATGTTTCCAAACCAAAACTAAAGCAAACCAAACAAAATCACTTTGGAAATCTCCATGTCAAGGCTTTATCAGTCTCCTGATAAAAGAGCAGCTTCCCAAAATATAACCCCGGGTGACAGGAACCACATCCCCTCTAATCACACAGGCAGAGTACAAACAAACAGGCCAGAGTTTCCTCTCTCCTGGCTGCAGTATCTAGAGCTGCAGGAGGTTCAAGAACCAGCCCAGTGGTGGCGAGGCTGAGCTGCCACAGCCAGGGTACCCCCACTCCTGTCCCACAGGCCTCTCTGGCAGAGCCACGCTTTATCCAGGCTCCACCTGGGGGCATCCATCCTCTCCCATGGAAACAAATCCACATGATGCCATGGGAGCAGCTTTCTAAGCGGCTGGAAAGCTCGCCCAAGCAAGGGAGATGCAGCCCAGACACAGCACAGAGGTCCCCCAAAAACACCTCTCCACAGAGCACTGGTTGGAGAGGAAGATCCCATCCTCCTGCACAGACATTCATCTGCAGCAGCTCAGCAGCTCCATCCTGCTACACACATCCCGGCTCTGGTGGCTCCTGTGACTGCGCACCCACAGATGCCCGGTCAACATGGGGGTGGCAACGTGCCCGAGTCAGGAGCAGAGGAGGGAAGAAGGCTGGATCCCTGCTGCTGTGAGCAGCTTGAGGCCCAAGCGCAGTAACGAGGTTGGGTCACCTCCCTGCTCCAGTCCCCATGGCACATTGCTGTCCTAGCCCTTCACAAGCTGCCTGGAACATGACATGGGACACCTGCCTTGGCCAGAGCATTGGCCTTACATGCAAGATCAGACACTTCAATGCCAGCAAGCCACGTTTCCAAAGCCTAAGGTGAAGCCAGCTAACTAGAATTGGAAACATAACAAGGGAAATCCCAGAATCACAGAATCGTAGGGGTTGGAAGGGACCTCCAGAGACCATCGAGTGCAACCCCCCTGCCAAAGCAGGGTCCCTAGGACAGGTTGCACAGGTCAGAGTCCAGATGGGTCTTGAATATCTCCAGAGGAGACTCCACACCCCCCTGGTCAGCCTGTCCCAGGGCTCTGTCACCCTCACTGGGAAGTTCTTCCACATGTTGGTGCGGAACTTCCCGTGCTCCAACATGAGCCCATTGCCCCTTGTCCTGTCCCCACAGACACTGAGAAGAGGCTGGCCATTTCCCCCTGTGTCCCACACTTCAGATATTGATAAACATTGATCAGATCCCCTCTCAGGCTTCTTTTCTCAAGGTTGAGCAGCCCCAGTTCATTCAGCCTTTCCTCATAGGGGAGATGCTCCAGGCTTTTAAATCCACGTTACTCAGTTTCAAACCAGGCACCCACGCTGACTCCTGAGCACGTCACCCGAACGAGCACATTTGGGGAGCCAGCTCTGCCAGGCTGAGGCTGCTCAGCCCCCCACCACACTGCCCCAGCTCTCAGTGACCCATGAGAAGGGGCTGCGTGCTGCCGTACATGGAAGGGACATGTGGCAGCGGTGTGGGGCTGCGCAGTGGGGAGCGCAGGCCCTGGGGAGCGCAGGCCCACAGCTGCTGGTACCATCACCACAACTGCAGCTCCTCATAGCAGATTTGTGGTGCCTATGGCGTAGCCCACACCACCACATCCAGCAGTCAGCTGGAGCTACGAGTATCCAGAGGCCAACTTCAGCATCCCATGGGAATGCTGCAACCCCCTGGTCTGACTCCCTCTTCCCTTTCAGTGAGTGGCAAAGAGGGGGCTGGTGGGGAAATGGACTGAAACACAGTTGCTTTCTGCACAAATAAAGCCAGAGACCTGCCCTGACCAGAGCTGGCTCCAGCAAGTTGTCCTGAGCAGCTCCTGGCCACACACCGCAAATGGCACAGGCCAGGCTGAGCCAGCACTAGCAGCATCACCAAAGACAGACAGACACCAAGAGTGCCTATGGTGCCATAAATTGCCCTGGCAGAGCAGTACAGCACAAGGCCAGCATTTAGATAAACAAAATGCTAAGGAGCCAGCAGCAGCCTTGGTACGAGACGCTTCTTCACGCAGCAGGCTGAAAAGGGTCTGGGCCTGGCCAGCAGTGCCAAGAGCATCCTTCACTGCCAGCAAAGAAGGTTGGACGTGTCTCTGCATCCCCTGCCCAGGGGTGCTGGGATGCAGAGATAGTATAAGCACCCCCAGTCTCAAGGTCTTTCTGTGTTTTTACTTGATTCAGGAGTGCCAAGAGAACCAACTCCCTGCCCCTTCCTAGAAAATCTGCTGGCCCAAAATCACTGAAGTCAACCAGGCTCATTTAGATACGCTAATCAAACTGTCTAAAGCCAGGAGACTGAGTGCAACCTTACAGAAAAGCCCCTGGAACACAAAAACAGACACAGCCCCACAGAAGGGAAGAAGGAAAAAAACAAAAAAGAGCTTTTATTCTCTCCCCTTTTAAGAACTGTTTTACAGCTCTCAGACTGCTGCCTTACCAACCATATCGACTCCAGCGAAATCCCCTATACCATGCCTTGACCTCAGAATAACCCACAGACTAAGCTAATAACTGCACGCAGCCGCACAGCCTTTCTGCCTCTCACTTTCTGTTCTGAACGTGTGCCTTTGCTGGTGTGCTTCATTTCTCCTTCCCCTGTGCGCAGCTGTCTGGGTCCAGGTTGCCTGACCTCCCAACAAGAATGCAGGATGGGAGGTTTGAAAGCGATGCTGGAATCACCCCTGGGCTCTGACCTACGGTGCGCAGAGCCAGACACCGCTACGCCACGGCCAACAGCAGCTCTGACCCTGGCTCTCCCAGCTCCAGCACGGAGCGTTTCCATACAGGCAAGACATCGACCAACTGCTTTATCCAGATGGCATTCCCACCACTGCAAGAATAAGGAGAAGACCCCAAGAGAAACAATGCCGGCAGAAAGGAAGTGTGGAGCTGTTCCTGCAACAGAAAGGCAAGCTGCTCCTCCTCTCTCTTCCTCCCACCAGCAGCAAAACAAGTGCAAACACACGGTGCTTCTGACTTCCTTGGAGAACAGCTCTGGAGTAAACCCATGGAGAGGCAGAGCCGAGCCAGCCAAGCACCTGCGGCGCAGCTCAAGCTGCCCGAAGCATTAGATCCATCCCCCCATTGCTTACCACGTCTTCAGCCCAGAGAGCAACCAGGAGCTCCCCGACGAGTTTCGGTGCAAAGACAGCTTCACATCAAAACCACCAGCTCTTGTTTTGCAGCGACACCGAGAAGGAGCGGTCCCCAGGGTCGGTCACCACATCCGCCAGCTGAGCCGGGTCTCCGGCAGAGGCTGGCACTGGTGCCAGCAGCTACCTCTAACCACAGCACTGGGCACAGGCAGCGCCTCACCGACAGAGTTTCCCCAGTGTGGGACACTTTGCCCAGCTCCGAGCCGCTATCCCACACTGTTCTCATCACCAGGAGGGAGAACAGGCACCGCACACGCTCACCAAGGAGCAAACCCTCACCACCTCCACTGAGGATGAGGCCGTGGGCTGCTCATCCCGAGCTCTCCCAGCATTGTATTGCGAATCATTTCATTTCCTAACGACGTGCTATTTCTGCCGAAGCGCTCCCAAGCGTTTAGCCTAAACGAGGCAGATTAATAACGGCATCGCCTGAATAGCGAGCACAAAAACAAAGCCAAAGCAGCCCTGTTTATTTCACTATTTATAAATCGTCTCGGATCTAATTTTAGAAGAGGATGCCTGGCCCGTTCCTGCTGCTCATGAGTAGCGCGTGTGCCGTCCTGGGAACTCCTCTTCGCTGCTGGGGAATCAATGGGGGAGGGCAGCAGGGCTGGTGTCCCCATGGACCGCAGCACTGTCGGCACACAGAGCCAGAGCTGGGCACTCTTCAGCTGCTGCCCTGCCATATCCCAGAGTCTTCTCGCCCCCACAGCGACATCCCACTGGCTCTAGGGGATCCGGGGACTTGTCTCCATCTCATGTCTCACCTTCATCCCGGGTGTCCTGGTTTCCACTGGTATTTCCCAGAGGAGAGGAGAAACAAGTGCGGTTGCAGACAGCACTGCCCAGAGCAGCACGGCGGTGGCCACGTGCTCCATCCCTCTTCTGCTCTTCCTTTTCTGCTGGTGTTTCCTCAAATCAGAGACCATCCTGGACCCCTGATGCACAGAGCTGTTCCCTGCACAACCAGAATGGCCAGAGGAGACATATAAGTCACAGTGACCAAACTTGACTGCACGGCTTTGGGCTGCAGAGCCCTGGAAAGCACACAGGGGCTGAGCCTCCCACACTCAGCACAGAGGGGCATATTCCAACTTTGAACCAGCAGTGGCCTCTGAGCATCCTGCCACGAGCTGCTGCCAGACCCCCTAACCCAACCCTGGCAGGAGCAGGAGGCTGGGTAAGCAACTGATGCCACCCACAAGCCAGGGAGACCAGCTCTCTAATCCAACGTGGGGTGACCAAAACATGACGGCAGCTTTACCTGAGCAAGGGGATGCCCTCCACCCCTGCTCTGCACCCCCTGAACCTCCAAAAAGTAAGTTGCTTTCAATCTCTTTCCAGCAGCATGGAGTGTGACCTATTTTAGCAATAAAAGGGAACGCTCTCTGGTGCCTGGATACCCCTCAGCGCTGGCAGCACAGCAGCTGCTCATCAGACCAAGAAATGCACTTTTTAGCCTTTGCCTGGAGAAAATATCATTTTCCCAAAACTGATTCAGGTAAGAGGAAAGGGGGAAGGTTTGGGAGGAGCCAGGTTGGTAGCAGAGCCATCACTGCATGAGCTCCAGGCACAGCATGGCAGCAAGGGGACCGGCACAGCATCAGCCCAGCATCGCTACCAAAAACCTCTGCTGAAGCGCAAAGGAGGTGGTTGTTGATCAAAACAGGTTGTCCACAAGCACATTGCTGACTGCCTCATTTCCTCCCCAAAACTCTGGGAGGAGCTCACTGCAGATTTTGTAATTTTTTTTTTTTTTAAATAAAAACAAACCAAACAACAACTCCCCCACAATGGGCTCGAGTGCTGAAGATAAGGTCAGCAATAAAAACCTGGCTGAACACTTGCATTTTTATCTTGCCTACGGGGATGCAACATGTGCTGAAAATACAAATACCCTTATTGTTCTAGCCCGGTCCCGTTGCCATCCATCTCTCAGACACTGCTGACTTGGCCTTTTGTTTCAGGAGGTGACCACACTGCGCGTGGCCCCTTCTTGGAAGGCATCGATTCCTGCTGCCAGCCCTGCGCCGAGGCCGCGTCTGCGGCCAGCACCGTCGGCGTCTGTACCAGCTGCGGGGTAATGCATCCTTCCCGACACCCTCTCCCCCAAGCAGGGGCTGTCAGCAGCCTTTAGCTGTCCCCTCTGAATACGCCATTCATGGAGAAGTCACGTCTTGGTGGGGGCAGCTCTCAGCTGTTGTGGCTTCCTGGTCATCTGACGGTGCCGGGTGTTGGAGCCGCCAGCCCCTCTCTCCGGCAGCCAGAAGTGCCCGCAGAGCGGTGGCACATCCATTACAGTGCTGCTTTTGAGTCTCTCTCTGTCACAAGACTTTTGTCCCAGTCACATCCAGGCGCCTTTGAGCCAGGAATGACCCTTCTGTCCTTCCTCTGTCCCTCAGGCCTGGAGCTCTGTTTCCTGAAGGCACTTGTGGTCACCAACGCCCGCGTGGGGCATGCAGCTCTCTCCACACAACAAACGCAGAACATCCACCTTAAAGGTCATTTTGCTCATCATCACATCTCCTGTGCATCACAGTGCCCCGCCACCTGCCACCACACACACTCCCACACAACACCCACAACTTAGCTGTAGTTCCATGTAGGACCTTTTTGTCTTGCACATCCCCCACTCAGCTCTCTCCTATGCTCCTTTACACCTCCACAGCAAATCTTCTGGGTCAAAGACCCCAACTCACTCAGCTTTTTCAATAAAACATGACACCCAGCAAAAGCCCCACTCTTGAAAAATATGTGTCCAAGCAGCTGGTGGAGCAACGCGGGCAGAGCCAGACTGGGAGTGCAGGCAAAGGCTTCACCCCTCCAAACGCGGCTTTAGTAGGTCTCTGCCTTCACCAAGCCACGTCTACAGCAAAAGGTTCTTCTTCCCCTGGGGGATTTATGATTTTGATAGCAACCAAAAGCAAAGCACCACCCTCTGCATCAAATCACGGTCAACAAGCAGATTAGGGAGCAACCACAGAAGTTTACAGTAGCTTCAAGGAGCTACTGGATAAAGTTTGGATAAAAGTTGTATCCTAGGAAAAGTGAGCTTTAAACACAAACTGCTGTAAGCCAACTCCTTCCTGGCCACAGAGGAGAGACCCCAGGGCAGGGCATTAGGTGTCCTGTTCCTTCACATACATTTGTCCCAGTCCCAGAGTGGAAAGCCAGTTGTCCCAAATCCACCAGAGCCGCTCAGAGCTCCTGCAATCCTTCACCAGCAAACTCCAAGCACTCCAACAACCACCACACCGCGTCCTTGCGACAGCCACGATCAGAGGCAGCATTTCCAAGGTATGTTCTTGGTTTTTTCCCAAGTCATTCCTTAAAACGTTAGCTGGAGCCCAGCAGGCAGGATTCAGGATGCAAAGCTCTGGCACCAACCGCCCCCCACTCAGCTGGGAGCAGGAGGCTTCTCTTTGTGCTCAGAGGTGGTTGGAGAAGGCTCCTTGCAGCCCTGGGTGGGTTTTAGTGTTTGGCACCACAAACTCTTCTGTTCCTGAGTTCCTGAAGCACTGACACACTCTGGCATTTTGATTCCAGCAGAGAAAAGTGTGAGTAACTACTCCAAGGAAAACCAACACAGCGGTGAAGGCGCCCCACATGTGTAATGCAAAGTACACGGCCTCTCTGTGGCCTTACCTGGCGTCACATCCGCACCCTGACCATGTCACTGTGGAAAGGAGCTACCTCCTGCCACCCAGGAGCTTGCATCTCCTCACTGCACCTTCCAAGGTAGGACGCTGGGTTTAACTTGCTGGGCTGGGTGGAGGAGAAGGAGGAGTCTGGCCAGGAAAGGCACTTGATTTCCCCCAGGTCACTGTTTGGGCAGGACACCAAATCAACACACAAGGTTGTACCAAGCTCCCATCTCTGGTTCAGGCAGAGAGGGAAGTTAGTGATCACAAGCCAGAAAAACCCGAGCGACTGGGCTGGGATGCTCCTGCACAAGTGCCAAGTGGCGTGCAGGGGACAGGACCAAGAAGCACGCAGGAGGCGCGCTGGGCACCTCTTGTCCAAGCCCCAAACCCATTCAGTATCTCTAGAAGGTGAAACACTAGAAGAACCCCAAAAGCAGAAGCTGTTCTGGCACAAAGGCTGTTGCACAAGGACACCCTGTGTGCCCTGACCCCCGGCATCTCCTGCAGCAGCCAGCACCCTCCTGGCAAACCCCAGCCTGCATCCCAGGCCACATCACTCCCACAGCACTGACACGTCAGTGCCCTAGCAGGACTACCAGTTAAGGAGGGCACGGCAAGAAACTGGATCCAGGGTGGGGAGGAATAGAGGGGACCCCTTCTGTGCCTGGGGAATATTGATCATGAAGAGGCTTTAAAAGGAAAGGGGGACGTGTGCTGCACAGGGAATTCGATCTATTTACAGAAAACATCTGCAGGCTGCCTGAAAACGAGCGTCCTTCACTCCCAAAGTTTCCTTTGGGAGAACACGAACTTCGGATACATTAGAAGGTTAAGAGCACAAGTAATGTGTCTTTTCACCTTCAGCTAAAGGTCATGGAGCATTTAAACAATTCTGCTGTTCCCAAGCTGAAGATGACAGGAGTCATCTAAGCACCCCAACATTATAGCTAATTAACACAGCAAACAAAAATGTCTGGCCAAGAACCACACAAGGTTCTTCAGAAGAACCTGCTGATTATCAGAGATTTGAGTTTTACCTTAGAGTCAAACCAACCAGAACCTTCCCACCAAGCTTCACTCTTCCCTTTGAAAGCATGCATGCTTGTGAAAATTGCTTTGCAAGTCATTTGTTAGTAAGGTGAAATTAAATCTATATAAGTCATTATAGAACACCCTCTTCCCCTCCAGCCTCCCTAACAGCTGTTGAGACCAGATGCGCCTCGGTCAGTGAGGACACCCCAATACATATGGGGACCAACAGAACAGAAGAGCCTGTTCGCTGCATCACCCATCAGAGCTGAGGCTGGATCAGACCCACAGATTCACAACCCTGCCCAACACAGGCACCTAAGAGAGAAACCAGCCAACAAACATCATCACTCGACCGGTACTGGATCTTCTTCACCATTTCCAAACTCCTGCAACACGCTGACAGGAGGCAGCATCCATAGGTACAACCCTATTTCTGTTTGTTCACTTGAAACGTGCCCTTTTCCCCCATTTTTTCCTCAATATTCCCTTAGGTTTTATAGGATGGGAGAAGAAAAACATCCACGGCTGCTTCCACCGCCTTCCGCTCCCTCCCAACATCCCGTCTCACTTGCCTCATCTGTGAAATCAAACAGCTGCAATCCTTTAAATCACTTTATGAGAAGTGTCTCCGAGCCTAAAATAATGTCATGGCTCATTTGGGAGCTCGCTGCTCCCCCCGCCGCGCCGCGGGTCCCTGGGTGCCACCGGCACAGTTGGCCTGTGGTTATTTATTTCTATCATAACAGCACCCACAGCCCTGCTCTGCTCAGCCACGTGCCCAGGAGGTGACCCAGGATGTTTCCACCGCCACGAGAAGCATCCCTGGGTTGACATATTCCCAGTTCTCCAGAAAGGATGTTGTGGAACACAGCAAACCACAACCAAAATCTAGTTAGATGGAGATGTTGAGTTGGTTCCGGCCTCTCCTGCCTTCCTCCAAACAAGCTCTCCCTGTACAAACACACCCCATGACAAAAATGACCTGGCCAAGACACGCAAGGAAATACCGCTGACTATTAATATTTAACAACTTCAAAGCAACTGGGCTGTCCTCTCCCAAGCAATCCCACCAGAGCCAAGCTCCAGCCCCAGAGCCCTGGCCAGGTTCCAGCTCACAGCACCGCCAAGCAAGACCCACGTGTTTTCAAACAGCCTGGAGTGGCAGGGCAGATCATGCAGGGACATGCTTGAAGCAGCGCTCCGCTTGCTCTCCCTGAGGAGAGGCAAGGTGGTTTTGATTTGTGTGAGGCTGGCACACTCCTGTTGTAAAGACCCCTGTGGCTTTCCACCAAAACCAACCCCCAAATAAATAAATAAAGAAATAAAAAATCTTGAGCCCAACGTCTCCTGCAACCAGAGCCCTAAAAGGTATCCTGTAACTTCGGAAGATTACAGGCGGCCGTAAAAATAGCTTCTAGAAGCAAACACCAGCAGCTTCTTCCAACATGAATAAGATAGAATAAAACCAGTATTCACTCCAGCCAGGGTGCTGGGCAAGCTGGAGAATCCCAAACTCCATCCCACCTGCAAACAGCTGCCCCGCTTGGCTCTATTCTGTTGCGACGTTAAGGGGAAGCAACAGGGGTTTGTAGGAGACAAGGACTCAACACCCCAAGGCAAGGAGCCTCCTGCACTCTTCTAAAAATCCATCTCCATGCTGAGTATTGAGTTTTCTTTGGCTTGTTTTGAAATCATGACTGTGCAACATCTGCAGACCTTGCTCACCTGGCCACATCCTCCTCCCTCCAGCTCAGGTTTCTGATCAAACCAGAACCAAGGTTTTCTGTTTGAGACAAATGCTCCCGTTCCATCCCACCTCCCGAATAAATACATTCGCACTGATGGAAGCAAAAACTCCCGTAAATCGAACCAGGTCAGCGTGTCTCACAGCCTGGATGAAAAGCTTCTTTGTGCAGAAGCACACAGGCCCCAAGTGATCCAGACGAGCCAGCTAACACAGCCAAAATCCCGGCCTGCGCCCTCCTTAACGCTGTTATTTCAAAGCCTTCCCAAGCTCCAGGCCTGCTCCTCACAGTGCCCTGCCGAAGTCCAACAAAGAGGGCAGATGGAGGGAATTTCACCCCTTTGCTGACACACTGAGGATTTCCAGGCTTTCAAATCAAGCCCTAAAGTCTTCCCAGCAGGAATGTTCCCCTTCAATACCCACCACCGTCAGACACGTAACCCTGAGAGGAGGTCTCCTCGCTGGCTTGTGTTACAAGCACCTTCCCTGGCTGCGGCCGCCTCGCTGTAACCCTCCACAGAGCAGCCTTACCAGCGTGTGCCACGCTCCAGCACCTAATAAGATTCATTTAAGCAGCTTGAGCTGACTAAAGCTGCTCGACTAAGGAGAGGGGGCTTTTTCTCTCCTGCTAAGGGCTTTAACCTAAACCATGAGACCATCCAGGATGAGTGAGCACAGACATTGAGTGACACGGTTTTCTTCTCACTCCCCCAGGAGTGCTACCACCAGCCAGAACCACCCCACAAAGGGGCAAGGTCTCCTGGCTGAAGGGCCGGAGGTGGGTTCACTCCCAGCAATCTGCCTAGAAATCCAGAGAGATCTCCCCTGGGCGTGAAGAGCACGGAGCGGGCTCGCTTGGAGCAGTAAACCCACATGGAGGAGGTGACGAGCATCCTCTGGACAAAATGGCAAGGAAAGGCCAAGCTGAAAAGGGCTGGAGGCCACACGCTCCCGCTCCACTCGGGTGATCAACCACCCTTCCCCCTCTGTCCCCAAGCTGCTTGCTGCATTCGACCAAGGGTGCTCCCCACTGGGAAGACAAACCAACCAGAGCAATGAGACAGAGCCCAGGACATGCCAGGAAGAGGCTAGAAAGGGAGAGCACAGCTGAAAGCACTGTATGGAGAAACAAAAGAGGATCCCACGAGAGAGGAACAATGAAATCCCACACCACAGGCACGGAAACAGTCTGATTTCTCTGTAACAGCCACATCCGAGCCTGGCGCAGCTGAACCACTGCCCCAGCACCGGGGACACGCCACCGGCCCTGCCAGTGGGTAGGGAAGGAAAAGCTTTTGCCTTACCGCATGTGGCCGAGCAATCTGAACTGGATAGGACATGGCGTGCGGAGGGTAGCGCGGCTCGGCGGCACGCCAGCTCTGCGTCACGGGCTGCGTCGATCCAGACATGGCGAAAGAGCAGGCACGCCGGTCACTGCTTCCAAATCACCCACAAAGGACTAGGAGAGCAGAGAGCTCCTCTTCATCATGGGTGTGCTTTCCACTTCACGCAACAACTGAAAGCCAATGGGAAAGCAGCAGGTTAAAATTCAGTCAGCCGTGGTCCTGTGAGGCTACAGAAGGTCAAGCCTTGGGTGATCACCAAAACCTGACTGCCCCTGCCATTCTCCACAGCCCCATTTCCCACTGACAAACACCACTGCCATGTTTCTGCTGGGGAGTACTCCCAGCCCAAGGAAGACCAAATATAAGATCATCCCAAATCCATCCCAACTGACTGCCCCACAAAGCTTTCTTGCCCCCAGCACCAGCAGGACCAGGCCTGGGGATCTACATATCCAGGTCTCTTGTAGATGGGTATTTTTATGAAGGGGGGACACAACAACTTAGTTCCCAAAAACCCAGAAGCTACAGCTTTGGCACTTCAACACAAGGTCCAAAGGCACAGGGTCCCTCTCAGCCCGTCCCTTTGCCCACCCAGGCTCTCCCACATCTGCACATACTTTCCCAGCACCCTCCTTTCCAGCTGTGGCCATTTTGGCAGCCATCTGAGAGAGGTAAGCCCTGATCGATGCCAGGAGGGACCAATGCCAGTGAGGACCAACGAGGTAGCCCTGATCTATGCCAGGAGGGACCAATCTCCCCAGCATCCATCTCCATCCATGGGGCTACAATAAAATCCAGGAGCACACCATGCCACACGCCTCCAATGCCACACAAATATTAATTTCATCAGCCCTTCTGATCAGGATCAAGAGCCTGAGAAGACACAGCGGCCCTGAGGGTATTTTCACATACACCCCTGACACCTGCTTTAATCCGTGTTGTAATTCCTTTCACAGCCATAACAAAATCAGGATAATCAGAATGGGAGAGCTCTCCTCAGCCCCACAGGGAGACAAACAAACCCCTGACTTTTATAGCTACTTCATGTAGGCTTTTTCAGAGCAGATTTTAAGCCTCATGCTTTCTGTCTGGATTTCAGTGAAGGAGTAACACCTAAACATTGCCCTTCAACTCCACCAGTTTAAGGTGCATTAACTATTATTCTTGTATTAATGGTTAGCATAAATTCCCAGCTCAGAGGATGCTGCCAGGACTGATCCTGAGCAGGGAGAGCCACAGCTCAACAGCTCCTCAGGACCTGCTTTTCCATCCCCAGTAACACAGAGCACACCTGCACATTGCCTCCCCCAGCAGAGGTACATGTCACAGAGATTTACACAAAGCTTTTTGGTGATAACCAAAGCCTCTCATCAGCACACTGGGAGCAGTGGAGAAGGCTTCCAGCACAGTGAGCTCCCCAGCAGCCTCTCCCAACTTCAACCGAAGCAACAGTCGGTGTGTACCAAAACCAAAAAGGGGATGGGAAAGGGGAGAAAAAAGGGGTTTTTTTAAAAAAGGGGAAGTATTTCTTTTTGTATATTTGTTTCCTCCTGCGAGACCACACATCAGCCCGCGCCGATAAACCGCTCGCTATCTGCTGCAGGCAGGCACAGGACCCTCCTCACTGCTTTGCCAGCATCTCCACACCGCTCACCAGCCAGGAATACAAAACTCAACCCAAGGCAACGGTCCCCAGCAGGCTGGGCATGGGAAGCAGGGCACCAACAGCAGGGGGAAGGAAAGCAGCAGAGGTAGGCCCCTTGCAAAGGGGCTGAGCTTTAGAGAAATCCTGTTTTTCCAGCAAATTCCCCATGAAGGGCTAAGGATGACAGACACGAAGAGGCATCTCCCTGCTCCTGCCAAGGGTCAGCCAAGCTGCTGCACTAGGTGTTTTGCCAAGTTATGTATGGAAAAAACACACAGCAGTGCTTGGCTCTCAGTCCCCTCTGGCTTTCGGCTCACTCCCTTGCACAGGAGCTGGGATGCCCTCAGTCCTGCACCCACACACCCCTGCTGAGCCCCGGGACACCTTACCTGCCAGCCGGGTCCCAGGAAGCACTGGTGGCCTGGGAACAGCCCGACCCCATCCCAAATGGGGACAGCTTCCCCAGGCAGGAGCTCAGCGTGCTCGGTACAAGCCACCCCCGGGGCAGGAAAGCCCCTGCACACACGGGGGAATTCAGAGACACCCAGAAAGTAGCCGACACGTATTTATACTTCCAGTATGACTACCCCACTTCCCCTCACGCTTCCGACGGGATGCGACTTCAATTGCCGATTCCCATCCAGACTTGGGGGCTGTACCAGGAGCACGTGTTTGGATACTCACTCTGCTCTCCCTCCAGGGACACACCAACCCCCCCTCCCACCTCTCCAGCAGCCCACATGTGCATCTACAAGGGCAACACCCCCCCACACACACTCACGCACACCACCCCCAACTGCTAAGGATGTGCACGTGATGCTCAACAGCTCCAAAAGCTCACTGGGATCTATGGAAGTGTAAGGTACTTTCCTAGTAACGGATTTGAGCTTGGACATCTTGGCTTACAGCCACCCAAGAGTTAATTAGCCCATGTAAATATATATATATGCACACACACATGCGTATACACACATCCTCCAAGCTGGGGGGTCAGAGCCTTTGGCAGCTTTCAGCAAGCCAACTGCTTCCCTGGAATCTCAGCCGACAGACCAGACCACAGTCATGGCAGCTGCCTACAGTAAAATAAACAGGATGATTTTTCTTTTTTTAAACTCTTGAGATGAGAAGTTCAGCTTTAAAGACCAGCACCATGTGCAAAGCCATGCGGTGGCAAGCTTTAAAGCAGTTTAAAGGCTTCTTGCTTCTGTCTGTGCAACCAGAAAAAAAACCATTCAGAGCTCTGTAGTAAGATTTTACATGGGGTAAGATTAAAGGGGACAACAAAACTGTCTTGCACCAAGGTATGTTTCCTGCAAGCCATGCTGCCAGCAGGACCACCAAAGGTTTTTCCCTACCAAGGGCAGCAAACTGCCTCTGCCTTGACAAGAAGCCCTGGAAAGCCAAGAGTGAAAATCACGTGCTTGGGAAGAGCCAAAGCACTGCCTGTGGATTTCCACATCTGCAAACCACAGAGCAGCAGGTCGCCAGCAACATCTCAGCACAAGTCGAAGGGCCTGGATGCTCTCCACCACAGCTGGACTGGGGGCTGGAGCCAAATGAGGTCACTGAAGCACTGGGGCAGCTCCGCGGTTGCCATCACCTTGGATCCTGTTTTTAAGCTCCTCGTGGAAAGAAAGGGGCTGCTGCTGCAGCGTGCCCAGCCCAGCACTGCTCTGGGGGAGGAGGGTCCACAGCCAGCCAGCAGCAAGGCTGTGGGTGCTCCCAACTGGGGAACAAACTGGGAGCATCGCACCTTGCTGGGGACGTACCAGTGCCAGTTCATAGGAGGGCCCATCTGGGATGCTGCTCGACACAGCTATCCCCAGCAAAAGATACTGGGGGACCTCCTCATCAGCAACCTTTGATTAATTATCTTTAAGATTAAAGAAACACAAACAACAGGGGAAAATTAATGGAAATAAAAGAGAAATAGTACAGCCAGGCTCTTTAAATCTTTCGATCGAACTGTTTGGTCCCTACTTTCCTCAACTGATTCTGATGAGGAACAGACATTGTCTCACAGGAAAAGTATTTCCCCCCCCTTCCTGGTTGGAGACTCCGTCGGAGACTGTTTTATCCACAGACCTGCATTAGCCATTACAGCACTAGGTATGAGGAGATTTACAGCCTCTGATTAGGAACAGGAGAAAGCTGGAGGTTACCAGCAAACCCAGCACCAGCACTACAGCACGAGCTTGCAGAGAAGCCAAGAGCCCACGGACACTCCTGCACCATTTATATCCACCCGTCTGGGAGACCCCTGGGGTCCTCCCCCACTGCTGAAGCCATCAAAAACTCCCCCTCCCCTCCTCCCAACAAGCCACCACCCCCCTGCTCCTCTGTTTCATGTGCCATT
This sequence comes from Zapornia atra, assembly GCA_013400835.1. Taxonomy (NCBI): domain Eukaryota; kingdom Metazoa; phylum Chordata; class Aves; order Gruiformes; family Rallidae; genus Zapornia; species Zapornia atra. The sequence continues at coordinate 578,110 of VZTU01019621.1, read as the reverse complement.
TACTGCCTAAAAGCATTTCCCCATCACCCGTCCTCCCTGATTCACACCACGAAAGCACTCTGCAAGTCCCTGCAAGCTGCTGCAGAGGAGCTCTGCCTGGCTGCCCAAGCACCCACCAGCTCCCACACCAAATGCCAGCTCAGTCACAGCCCGTGCTAAGGGGACGTACAGCACTGGGCCATGCAGACATCTGTTCAGCCCGAACAATGAGCACAGACAAACTCGTGACAGCCCACAGTGATCTACAGGCTCACAGTCAACACCGCAACACACAGGAGCCAGTCTGCAAGGACCAGGGTAAAACCATCAGTAGTCTAAAATAAGGCTCTGCAATTAAACTGAGTCCCAAAGAATGTAATTAACATCATTCAATATACCTGTTGGTCTTCCAAGTTAGAGCCAACCCTCCCAATGGGCCAGGCAGAGGAGAATGGAGGTCCCTGGCTTGCCACTGTCACAATATAAACATGGGTGAGCAGCTATCATGTCCCCATGCCTTAGTCCAGAGAAGGACCAGACGCTCCCAGCTAATAGAAGATACCTGCTCATCCATCCTCACAAGAGCTCTAAAGATCCTGCTGAAAACACACCGCTCCAGTTCAAAATAAACCACTTATTTTTCCACACCCCCCCCGCCCCCGTTTTAAGCAAGGACATGCTGAAATAAGATTAACAGAATATTTTGTTTCTTAAGTCCAGAGTGATGTTACTCAACTTGTGGTCTACAGACCATGGATAGTCTACAGAAGACGTTAGGGGGTAGCCCACAAAATGACTGCAAAAGACCTTCCTAAAGGACAACAATCAGTATCCCCATGCTCTGCAGACAAGACAAATGAGAAGAATACTGCTGGCATTCACCAGGGCACATTTACCCAGAAAATATAGACAGCAAGGCTAATGTTTGTAATTAAACATTAAATGAGGTGAGTTTTTAGGAAAAAACAACCAAGTCTTTACTCAAAATTGTTAAATAAGCAGCAATTTCCCTCCTCAAACCCTCACATAAAAGGTAGCTAGATATCCTCCAGGCAACTCAGGTATTTTGAAATAAAGGTTAAGGAGACCTTTGTTTATAATGTTTAATTAATAGTGAGCTACAGCATTCACCTCCAAGAGACCAACCAAGCCATTATGCTGAAAGCCCAGTGCAGACCTGTCGGCAGCCGTCCCACGACCGGTTAACGGCAGTGATGAGCTGTAGAGCTCTAGATCAAAACCAGACCTAAAAACCCAGTGAGAAACATACCCACACTTGCTCTAAAGGACTAGAGGAAGCAAAAAATAGTAATAATTAAAACCTAATGAAAGTGAGTAGGGAGAGGCTGCTAAGAAATGCACCACGAGGAAAACAGTAATGGATTTGTCTAATCAATATGTGCATGAAATTTGCTTGGAAGACAGTTGACGTTACACACAAATATTTGTATGCACTGTATCTATTAAGCCCTTTCAATAGGGAAGCCGGCTGGCTGCCATGAATTTCGGGCTCTATTCAGAATAACAAAGACAGTGATGTTTGTCTGCAGCCCGTGGTACAAAGGTTTGAAATTAAAACAGCAGCACAGGGTCAACAGGCAAGATCAGGCTCATCCCAAGTGCCCTGGCACAGAGCCCCAGGGGTCACGGCTTGTACCTGTGTGTAAAAAGGCATTTTTCTTGCTTTGGGAGGGCAGGAAAGCAAAGCCAGGCTGGCAGCATCCTGCCCATCATGGACAGACGCCCCGGTTCCTCACGTGCCCCCCGAACAGGGATACCCGAAGCAGCTCTTGCTCCATTCCCCAGCTCGCTTGGAGGTCTGCCCATCACCAACAGCCCTCCTCCCTCTGCTCCTCTGGCCAGATGTCTTTCCAACTGCATTAATCTCTAGCCTGACTGACAGTGAGGATGCACAAGCAATTACAACAGCAGATCTGGAGGAAGAAGGGGCCTTACATCACGACAGAGCAGCCCAGGGCAGGATGTTACCCTTGTAAGAAGGTACAACGGGCCCCTAAGGCCACGGAGGGGATGGCAGAAACTCAGGAGCTGAAGCCTCATCCAGGTTTGCTGCCTCTTTGCCACAAACCTCCAGGCTGCTCCCACCGCTGCACAGCTTCACGCAGAACCGGTTCTGATCCCTGATGAAAGGTGACTTCTCTGCCCTGTTCCTATCAGTGCCCAAAGCAGCAAAGCAGGATTTACCACTTGTTTCTCCTTTTCAATCTTTCCAAGCTATTTCGGGCACGGGACCCAGGTTTAGCTCTGCCCTGAGATAACCTTTGCCAGCGTTTGTGTACAGATCTTGGCACGGCAGCTGCACAGAGCAAGGTCAGGGGGTTGGACTCTGCCAGCCCTGCTCCTGGTTGTGTTTCCAAAGGCAGCTTTGCCAGACAGGCTGCTCTGGGCAGCGCCACACCACCGGCCTGATGATTCTGGCAGAGGCAAGCGAGTGCTAACTGTGTGCTGTGAGTCCTGCTAACCTCATTTGGACTCTGACTCTCAGCAGCAAAACCTGGTTGCTTGGGGCACGTGTCTCATCTTCCCCAAGAAACCAGATTGCACTCCTGAGAGAGAGATGTCCCATCTGCCCCACCACGGACACCCCTTGTCCAGTGAGCTCCTGCAATGGACTGAAGTGCCTCCCAGCCCCAGGCCAAGAGGCTGCATGTGACCTTGCGATGGGTCTCAGAGGGGCACACAGATGCTTAAATGGACAAGACGGACCCACTTCTCTGTGCTGGAGGACACGGTTGTCACTCCCCAGCTGTAGGGATGCCACCTTAGTAAAATCCACAAGCCACACGCCAAGTGCCAGCCTGGCCATGGCTCCAGCAGCAGGTCAGGACCAGCACGGCTGGCCTAAGCCTCTGCTTTTCAAATCCTGGCTCTTTCCCCTTAGTTTCCCTACTCCCATTGTTAGATTTTTTCCCCTCCTAATACAAAAACCTAACCAAAAAACCCCAACCCAACCAACACACCACCCTTAAGCGGTCCCTGGCTTTCAGTAGTTGCAGACAGCCCCATGGGGCATCTGGACACTGAGGTCTTCAGCAGGGACATGATCATGTGAAGGCAGAGTTGCTCCCATTATGCAACAGCATTGCTGCTCCCATGCCAAGGCACCCACAGCCCTGCAAACCCCTTCCCATGCTGCTCCAAGGGGGAAAGGGGCACAGGGCCAGGCACAGCCCGCAGCTACTGGCAGCAGATGGCTAAATGCCCTGAAGGGACGGTTCAAGCAATTAAAGATATTGATGAGGGACAGTGAAGAAGAAACCCACAGTAAAAACAAAGTATTAAGGGGGTAGGGGAGGGATTTGGATGCATGTACAGGCCATTCATGAAACAAAAGAGTTATTCTGAGTGTAAGCTGGAAATAGAAAACAAATTAGACTATGTGAGGTCTTTGTTGAAGATGATCTGCAAAGACAAATGGAAATGCCTGGAGAGGAAATTAAAAAGAACCCAAACACCAAACCAGCCAGGCACTGGGACTGCAGAGGGGAACGGGGCAGGGAACTGGAGGAGTGACAGCCAAATGCCAGAGCAGAGATGGGGCAGCCAGAAGTGAGACAGGTAAGGACAGCAAAAGCAAACCAGGAGAATTACCTAGTGAAACCCCCTGGGAGAGACAAATAATGCTGAAAACACCTGTTTGCTGATGGAAGCCCAGCCCCAGGTACAGAAATGCCTGAGTTGTAACTAAAAGGCAGGTCTGCTGGGGCAGGAGGGACCAACCCCCCCTGTCCTGCCCAAACCCCTGTCTGGCAGCCCCAAACATTGCAGCGCTCACCCTGTGCTGCCACATCCACCCGGGACCCAGAGCAATTTTAATCATGGAGCAAGCACAGGCAACCTGTCATCCCCCCTCCCTGACACCCATTCATGCCTCAGTCCCCTCCCCACACGCACCATCTCCACCTTAGCTGCCCTCTCCCACTTAAACCTGAGCTTAAATATTGTAGCTGTCACACAGTACTAACCTCAGCTTAACAAACACACACAAGCACCTTGAAATCAAGAGAAAACAATGCAGTCCCTTGCCATAGTGCAACGAGGATGGAGTAACCACACAGCGAGTTCGGCCACGCTCCCAAGTACGGCGAATGGCCCCATAACAGCCCATTTCCAGCTCCCACCAGCTAACCCAAACCCCCAGCTACAGAGATAAACAAGGCTTTTAAAAACACAAGGGAGCTCACAAAGCACCTGCAAGGTTTATTTATTTATTTGGCACAGGCACACGCTGCTCATTTGATTTTCAAGCCCTTCAGCTCGTACTGCCGCAGAGACAGGTCCTCTGATGTCTCGGGCACGTTCATGAAAGCGAGGGGAGTCATCTCCTCCAGATCCTTTTGTTGAACAAATTACTCAGCTCAGGAGTGACATTTTCGATTATTTACATCCTGAATAAAGAAGGGAAATTCATTTTCTCAAGTTCCTACAGTAGGTTCTTTGAGGCAGGTTGTACCACTAAACATTTTCTCCTTTCGCACGTTCCCAATTTCAAAGACGACAAAACATCTTCGCCTTCTAAATTATTCCTTTCCTTTCATGATCCTCTAATGATTCAGGAGTCTAAACTTCACACAAGGAGCTTTGAAGAGCACCGACTGCCAGCATAAAAGCTGAACTATTGTGACAAACTGCACAATTTAATGCCTCCATAGGAAGACATGTGCAAAGGAATGAGATTACCCTAGGGAACCCAAACAAAGCCTCCAAATAAATTAAATGACCTGTAAACTAAGGTACTCAAAAATATATGAGATGCTATGCAGCTGTGCCATAAAACATCAGTAAAGGAGGGAGTCATTTGGGAGTGGAGCTGGTTTAAACTAACTTGTTTTACTCCAGGTTTGCAACCAGGATGGGAACTTAAGTAATGCTAACTCAATCGCTTGTGATCGCCCGTCAAATACCAGCTCTGAACCCTTCACCAGGCCTTTCTTCTAACATCCCTCGGGTAATTACCAGGAGATAGAGTCAATTTTCAGCCCAGGTTAATAACTGAACTCCAGCCATTTGTCCCTGTGCCTTGCTGCTGCTTTCATTGCTCCCCAGGAAAACCCATGAGAAGTTCAAGCTCGCCAGTGGCCCAGCGCAAGGAGCTGCTCATTAGCTCATAGCAGATCAGCTGGAGAGACAGGTCTAAGCAGTAGGAGCCATAAATTGGGTACATTCTGTTTTTCTTGTGGAGGTAATTAATAGCTTCTAGACAGAAAGTCAAAGCCTCTCTAGAGGCAAAAAAAAAAAAAAAGAAAGATTCCAACATTTGCATACAATGTGCAGCACCTCAGAATGCAGGACAGCAAGGGAAGGAGACAGAATCACAGAATGGCATGGGCTGGAAGGGACCCCAAGGATCACAGAGCTCCAACCCCCCTGCCACAGGCAGGGTCACCAACCTCCAGGCCTGGAGCTACACAAGGTTGCCCAGGGCCCCATCCAACCTGGCCTTGAACACCCCCAGGGATGGGGCATCCACTACTTCTCTGGGCAGCCTGTTCCAGCCCCTCATCACTCTCTCTGTAAAAAACTTCCCCCTAATATCCAATTTAAACCTTCTTTCCTTTAGCCTTGGTCCATTCCCCTTGTCCTGCCATTATCTACCCTTTAACAAGCTGATTTCTCTCCTGTTTCTCTGCTCCCTTCAGGGACTGGCAGGCTGCAATGAGGTCCCCCCACAGCCTTCTCTTCTCCAGGCTGAACCAGCCCAGCTCCCTCAGCCTCTCTCCATGGGGGAGCTGCTCCAGCCCTCTAATCATCTTTGTGGCTCCTCTGAACCCTCTCCAGCAGTTCTACATCTTTCTTGTATTGCAGGCCCCAGATCTGGACACAGGACTCCAGCTGGGGCCTCAGAACATCACCCCCGCCTCCTCCACCAAGTACCCAAGACCCCTGGCATGCAGCAAGTGTGGTGCAAGGGGGGCTTCACCCCCCCACACCATTCATGGGAGAGCCTTACCCTAAGAAGGAGCCCTGCACAGCTCCCTCCAACCCCCTTCAAAGGCACATGGCCCTTTGTAGAAGCCAAGGTTTGGGTTGTTTCTCCAGGCAGGCTGGGGAGCAGATGGGGATTCCTGGTGTGTTTAGTAACTGAACCCAAGCAAGTGGGCAAACAGGATTTCAGTGCTTCCACACCAAGCTCCATCCTGCTGACAACGAGCTGCCCAAAGCCATCAGTCCACCTGCCCCCAGCAGATCAGGAGTCCTGGCTCCCGGATCAGGGCAGTTCTCAAACTGCAACCTGGTCATTCCCAAGGGTATCCCATTCCCAGCCTTTCCTGGGCTGAGAATGATGGTTTTCAGCCTGTTCTTTACAGGCTTCTGGAAGCCTACGGACTAGCTTGAAGGAATCTTCAAAAGGTGATTGAAATTCATGCTACAGAGACTGGAACAGGCTGCCCAGGGAGGTGATTGGGTCACCACCCCTGGATGTGTTAAAAAGGGTAGATCAGGTACTTAGGGATATGGTTTAGCATAGGATGGGAATGGTCAGACTTGATGATCTTAAAGGTCTCTTCCAACCTTGTGATTCTGTGACACCTCTAGGAGGGTCTGCTCTTCCACAGGGAAGCAATTAGTGCCAGCAAGTCCGGGTCAGAAGCCCCTGATCACCCTACACCATTGTAGCAGAGGGAGGGAAAAGCTTTGCCCAGTTTCCCAGCAAAACACTATTTCAGTCCACCCTGTTTTGCAACTGCTGAACTCAAAGGTATTTATTCATAATTATTATTACTACTCTAAAAAAACCCCTCAGCTGCCAACATGAAAGTGTTCCCAAGTTGACTCACTGACCCAATTCACCGCCACCACCGTGCAGGCAACAACCTCCCATCACCCTGCACCTACCTGCCCCGGGGCTGATGGTTCCTCACCTTCAACCACACAGTAGAAACAAAAAACCAGCCATGAGGGAAGCATCTGATGCAAAGCAATCCCCATCAGCTGGGAAGCACATCTCCTGGGCAAGCACAGACTCTAACAGAGTCATTTCATTTGGACAAACCTGGTCTGGACAAAAGCACCAGGTATGCTAGCTGAGGGAATAGCAGAGGCAGAGTCCTGAGGTCAATACTGCTTTGGCAGAGCTACAGAAACAAATTACAACATCATAGTCTGTGCAGAGTCCATCTGGGGGTACTTAAGGATGTTTCCAGTACCTTCATGCACTGAGCTTATAACCTTAATGAAGGCTTCAGATATAAATTGAGATGAACTCTGGTTACCCACAGGAAGACAGGACATGGCACCTGAAATTGTCCCTGCTAAGGGAACATGGTTCCATTGGTGTCAGGTTGACACAGGAGAGCTTACACAGGGATAACTAAGAGGATTATGGTCCCCAAATCTCCATCACCTCTGCTCAGGCAGCTGAGCTGCTCAGGAAACCAGTGCAGTTCACAGCCCTGGTGTTTGAAGAGGAATAGTCAAAGGTGGGGGATTTCACTAAAAGCAGTCATGGTGCCCACAAGGACTGTACAGAAACACAGACATGGCCCTTCCCACTGCCCCACGGGAGCCCCACAAACCCCCCAGAGCCTATAAATCAGAGTCACAAGGTTGGAAAAGACCTTTAAGATCATCAAGTCCAACTATTCCTGTCCTATGCTAAACCATATCCCCGAGCACCTCATCTACCTGTCTGTTAAACTCACCCAGGGATGGTGACTCAGCCCCCTCCCTGGGCAGCCTGTTCCACATCCCCACAACTCTTTCAGGGAAGAACTTTTCCCTCACATCTGATCTGACCCTGCCCTCGTGCAGCTTGAGGCCATTTCCCCTTGTCCCATCACTTGGCTGAAGAGACCACCACCCACCTCTCTACAACCCAACCAAGCCACCTTCCCCTGGCTCTTCACACCCCACCCAAACCCTGCAATAGGAGACTGGCTGTCAAAATCAGTCCTGGGTGGCAGGTAAAGTCTCCCAAGCAGTCATCTTCACTCAGATGCTGCGACTTTGCAGACACACAAGCCTCCTGCCAAGCTCAGCCCCTGGAAAACACACTTCTCCCAGGGAGAAGACAGCACAGACCTGGAGAGTTTAGGAAAAATACTGAAGAAATGAAGTGCAGTGCTTTTTACACAGCCAGCAACAGCAGCAGAGACTATTCCCCAGCACAGCTGGTTAGTGAGTGTGTGTTCATGGGGTTTGCTTGGGATGGGGAATTCCTTGTTTGTTCAGCTTTTGAGACTCAATTCCAGAAGGATTCAGGCTGGTGGATGCTGATTACAGCTCAGGAAGCAGAAACATGCTGCTTCAAACTGGAAACACAGCACGTTTTTGATTTTCCCTTGAAAATCCTATAGGAAATTAAGGGGTGAAGGTGCTTTTGGAGGCATTAATGTGGCTGTTTATATTAATATCCATTCTGTGGGCATTAATACAGGAGCACCCTGAGAGAAAGGATAACTCTCCCACTTTAGGTTGCAGAGGAATTTTTATGGATGAACATAATGTCCACTTCCCCCCCCTGCTCTCCTCCCTAAAGCTCTGTTGCATCTTTACCCAGGAAATGCAGTCTGCTCTAACACCAAACACTTGACCACAGTTTCAACCGATGCAAGAACTGCTCACCCAGCAATGTCACCCAACCAACAGCTGGAAAGTTGTGGGTTTCCTACACAACCACTGCCAGGGTCTCTCAGTGCCTCCCTCCAGCAGCTCCACACAGCCCATGGGTGCTGCCAGCAAGGATGGAGATGACCCAAGTTGAAGGTTGCTCACTGACTTAGGCAGGATAGGGAGCTCCTGAGCCCTCCTCCCACAGCTCTGGTTTAAGGGGTGTGGAATGGCTTAATTATGCCCCTCAAGGCAGGAAGAAGTCACTTGCCTTTAAATACTCAGGCTCTTATTGAGTTAACATGTTTTAACAAGGTCAAGGCTTGAATGGTAAACTCTCACCCNCCCCCCCAAAATTCAGCAGCAGCTACCACAGTTTCTTTCTGAGCCCTGGGTTAAAGTTATGCCCTTTCCAGACAAAGAAAAAAAATCAAGAAAATAAATATTTAAGCAGTCAGAAGGGGTAAATAAACGTTGGCTGGCTTCACCACACCTCCGTGTCCCAGAGCAGCACCTGGCACTCCAACACAGCACCCACGCACGGCCCCTTGGAGAAGGTGACAGGTCACTGGGATACCTTCACCTCCTGCTCAGCCTTGGGCTGAACTGGGTGTCCCCATCCCCAGCTGAAGTCCTCTGGGGGGTCTCACAGCTGCACACCAGCCAGCTGAGGACCAGACAGGCCACCAGAGCCAACCCCTCCTCCCTGCATTACCCATCAGTAGGAAGTCTCCAGAACCAAACTGATAAATATTGCAGGCAGAAGTAAGCAAACAGCCACCAAACTGTTTGACAACGCAGAAAGATCAATATAAACTTCAACCTGCCCTGAAAATCACTTTCTTGCTTCCCCAGCCAGAGCCTGAAGCCTTCCCAGCTTTGTTTTTACATCAGCCCCCAGTAAAACAAGCCCATTCCCACATCCCATGAGTCCCCACGTGCTCATTTACAACATTACCCAGTGTTACAAGCCCAGGCCCTACAGGAAAAGCACTCCATCGCCCCTGAACAGACACCTCTCACCAAGGCAGATCATTTCAGCACATGGAGCAGAAAGGCACTTGCTAGGCAGGAGCGGGGATGGATTAATAAGTCAGGACATTAAGCCAAGAGCCCCCCCTTGCAAAGCTTCACCTGCTTCCTACGGCGCAGTGAGAAACGCCGAGCATCACAGACACGCTGCATCACTCGGCCAGCACTGGAGAGGTTTGACTCCTCATCCACTCCAGCATCCCTCAGCAGCAGTTACTGACCTCACCAGAAGTGGTATCAGTCAGGCATAAAGCACCTTTAATTGCTCTGTACAGGAGTTTGCTTTGAAAGTGGGTCTGCTTTAACCAGAGTGGGTTTCCTGCTCCAGTTCAGGTACCCCATTACACAGCTCATCCCCACAGCCAGCTCCCTGCAGCCTGAGCAAGTGGGAAGTTGAGCAGTTCATTGAAGAAATGATTCTGTATGAGGGCAAAGATTTAGGGGGGAAAAAAGTCCCCCTGTAATTTTGTATGCAAACAGGGTCCCCCAGCAAACAGGAGACCCTCAGGGTAAACGCCAGCACCAGATCAGCCCCACAGCTTGCATTAAGGGAGCACCTTGTACTTCTGTGCCTTGAAAGACACCTAGAACCATCTGTAACAAGGTGCTTCAAAACTTCAACTCATATAAGGCCAAAAATGTAACTTCTGTCACCTAACAGGCATTACAGGTCTGCAGTGTGCTTTATTAGCTAGATGCTAGCGGAGCTACATCAGGTCACGTTTTAAAAGTTACTATAAAGGTTTAATTAATCATTAAATCGGTGTTTTATGAAATGGCTACATCAGTCAGTGTAAGTTAGAGCTCTCAGTGAGCTGTGGGACATTACAGTAATCTGCAGTATCTCCAGCTGAGGTTCTCATATCTGCCTATGAGACACCATCGTATTACAGCCCTGAAGAACAGAACACACTGTCTATCATTTCTTGCCTATTTGTACATAGATGTTAATGTAAATATAGGCTATACACAGTCACACTTCACATAGGTGATGTTAAAAATACAGATGCAACATTGCAGAACATTAAAAAGTGCTCCTTTGGGATGGCACTGGAGAATATTTAATAAAGTCAGAAGCTGCAGGCTAATTTCCCCTGAGAGTTCCCATTTAGAGCCTGTCGCAGCGAGAATCCATCACAGCCACCACTGATTCACCCACAGCAGAGAGAAAAAGCCCTCCTCTTCCCTCCCCACTGCCAGCCACCAGGAGATCTCCTTCAGGAAACCTCACTCACCAGCTCTGTAGGCTGCAAACCTGAGCATCAGCAGCGACTTCCAGGGGGCTGCAAGCATCCCACTGTGGGTGAGCATCCTGCATCCCTCTGCTTGGAGGGAGCTCCTGAGCAGCCTGAGGCTGTATCCAGCACCGGTCACACACAAACCCCCCAGCCTGGGGCAGGGAGGATTTGAAGAACCACACACCCCGCTCTGAGCTGCGATGGGACCCAAAGAGGAGCTGATGCTTGGAGACAGCAACTCCCATCCTTGCTCTTTGGCTGCAGACATGAGCAGCCTGTGCTCTCTCCTCCAAGGTGGGGCTCAGGCAGGTGAGGTGACAGAAAGAGCTGCACATCCTCTGACAGAGCTCGTAAGACTTAAGAGATTTAACACAGCCCTTCTCAGGGGATGGGGGAGGAAGTGATCCACTGCGCTCCCACGGTCCTCCCCAGCAAGGAGACCAGATATCTCACCTGAGCTCAACCTGGGGTTGCTACGTGTCTGGGAGGGATGGGAAGAGAAAGGGCCAAGTGAGCAGGAAGGGAAATATCTCCCACTCCAACAAGATGAGACCTGTGCCAAGAAATGTGCCGCCACTTCCTGGTTTGTTTTACGGAGAGGAGTTAAAAACTGTAAGCACAGAGGCACACAGCTGGAGCAGATGTTCTCAATTCTTTGCTACTCCCAGCAGCAGCAGCTCTTCTGCTCTTCTGCTGCTGCTCCCCCAGCTGCCCTCTCCGCTGGCATCCAGCTGTGGAAGTGTGATGCCAAGGGATGAAGCAGAGCCCTTCCCCAGCACCAGAGCCACCCCTCAAAGCTCCCACCCCAACCTCCCTGGGACAGGCTGTGATCATCCTCCTACTCCTCCTTATCATTCATGAGAGGTAACCCCTGTAAGTGTTTCTTAGCACTCACAAAAAGCAAGCCACACTGCAAAAGATGCAGTCAAGTCTGTTTAGTGTGTTAAAATAACCCACCTCCTGCAGCACTGCTGCTCTCTTTGGCACCCCGACCTAGAGGTGAGCTACCAGGGGCTTTTCAGGTTTCAAAGCATACCCACTGAAGGTTAAACCATTTAAAGGTCCACATCACACGTGTGTGAAGGGGAGAAAGGAAAGGCATCCTGTCTGCTGGTTTAAAAAGATGATTTCAGGTCACTGTCCCTTATGCAACGTGAGCTACTCAGCTAGGATAAGATCAGCCACTAAGCAGGATTACAAACTCATCTTCCCTCATGGTGTGATCTTCCACTAATAATTGTATCATGGAAAATAAAATAGAAAGTATTTTAAGGATTGTGCTTTGAGTCACTGGTAAGGCACTGAACACTTGTGTGGCATAACGTAAAAGCTTTTAACCACGAGGGTGAGATGAGCCACTGATGGGGAGCAGACACGACACTGCCACTACCCTGGCATCAACAGTGGCACAGGAAAGCCCAGGCAGTGCTGGATGCTGCAAATCAAACCAGTTCGGCCTAAGCTGGGAGCAGAGGTAGGAAGCATCACCAGTCAACTGACCCCAAGAAATGGGGATTTGATGTTCTCTGCTCCTGAGGGTACATCTCTGTGCCTGTAATGTACAGCTGGGTAGAGTAAAAATCCACGCAGACATCCAGCGGCCCCTGCGGCCAGCGCTGCCTTCGCCTGGCGCAGAGCAGAGGCAGCTCCAGAAACCCAACTGGCAGTACCTCCTGGTGTAGGTACAGAACTCAAACCCAACGTTAATCTTTCAAAGGAACTACTGGATGCCACAGCCAAATTCCATCATGCCTTGACCCAACCTGGTGGTGCTGAGGCTGGATCAGATGTATCTTCCAAAGCAGGGCTGGGAATTCAAGCCTATATATACACAAATAGCAGTTTAAGGATGCAGGCTTCCCAGTTTCCCATCACCTTTCACACCAAGGCGTAAATGGGATCCAACTAAGCACCGCACCAGGCAACAGTGAGCTACTCCATCAATGACATCATCAGCAGATTTGATGACCCTGCTGATTACATCATCACCCAGAAGAGATTATGCAGCTTTCCAAACAGCACCAGCAGCTTCTAAAGATCTTAGGCAGAGGAAGCCATGAAGGAGAGAGATGTTCAAGGAGTCTCCCGCTGTTCATTTGCCACAAGGACATTCAACACAATCTTCTGGAAGTATCAGTACACCAAGTGTTTTCCTGTGCTGTGGCTATGCTGGTGAGCCAGCACATGCTTTGGGAGCCTCTTGCTTCCTGGAAGAGTCACATGCTGGGAGCAAAGGTCCCTGCACAAGGCAGCCAAGACTGAGCCTTTGCACAAGCAAACCCCAGCGTGACCTTGCTGGTCACAGGGGGATGGGCAAGCCAAGATCCCCCATACGGAACACGCACGCTGAGCCATCTCTCTCCAGAGTAGGAAAAAACCTGGGAAAAGCCTGTTTAAATGGCTCTAAGCAGAAGATAACACGAGTTTAACACCAGGAGCTCAAGGGAGAACCAAGCACCCATTACAGAATCTGGCACTATATGGCTGGGAACACGAGAAGGACTGCTGTGATGCTGGTGTCTGCTGCTGTCCCCATGCCACACACACCAGCATCAGAGCTGTCATGGATAGCTGCTTCTTGCTCAGCCTTCCCTCCTCTGCATGGACTATTTGCAGCAACAGCATTAGAGCAACCATCAAGCAGATGCTTTAAAAAAAAAAAAAAAGCAGCAGCATGACGTTCAAGCGACATCTATCCATAAATCAGCCCAAACCACAAACATCTGAAGAAGATTTTCACTTAATCCAATTTACTGTAATCTCTCTCTTTAGTTAAAATGACAGAAATGTCAAAATGGGACTTTACTTCTCTGTCAAAGCATCTCATGGTGAAAAGGAAAATAAGCAGGCTCTCGCACGCAGCACCACTTATTAGGTTAGAAATGTCAAAACTGTACTTTGATTCTCACTATTAGCAGTCACATCCACATGCTGTGCCCTTCTGTTGTGCTTCATTTCCCCCAAAAACGCGAGCACGGAACATATGCTTGATGCCAGGCAGCACCCATGCCAAAAACACAAGGTGCTCACATCGCCTTCCCAACGACCCCGCGGCTCATCCCCATCCCAGGGCACGCAGAGCCGCCCAAGGGGCTTCTCTTCTGTCACAGGTTATTTACCAAAGGGCTCGAGAAGATTGGCTTCTTGCTTCCCAAAAATAAGAATAACAAGCCAAGCCTTCTCACCAGACCAACCTTAAATCGCTCTCTCCCATCTCTCCATGTTAATTAGCAGATGGGATAACGGATACTCTGCCCAGGAATTAAGCACGTATATACATAGGGACACGCACCCCCCCATATATATATATATATGGACACACACAGAGATAGATAGATATATATGAACACACACACACCCCCATATACATGTATGTGGGGACACACACACCCCCATATACATGTATGTGGGGACACACCCCCCCC
>VZTU01019621.1:506452-558743 GCA_013400835.1 Zapornia atra | reverse complement strand
GGGGGGGGGGGGGGGGTACTTACCTAGCAGCATCCCCGCATCACCTCTGCAATCTCCTGCATCTTTAGCAGCCAGCCTCTCAACTTCAAAATAAATAAATAAAGAGAGGCCACACAGCCTTAAAACCAAGCTGGAAATGAAATGGAAAGCCTGTAATTATTTCTCAATGCTCCTGCCAGTCTCAGCCTATAAACACAGTGGATTACATAAGTCCACCCCTCCTGTTTTGAAGCCAAAAGTATGAGCTTTTCCTCCAGCTCTGGCAGCAAGTAATAATTCCTCGTCGGCATGGCAACGCTGGCTGGCTTCCAGCAGACAATGGGCGAGTTGAAATACTGCTACAGCCTTTTTATAGCTTAGCTCTGAAAAACCTCTAAAATATTAGCTATCTGATGGCTAACCCAACTAGACAACCTCTCCTCCTTTAACCGTTTCCTTCCCGCACCACCGCAGGTCTGGGGTGGATGGCACAGGGGATGCTCCTCTTCCTGGGAACAGCACGTGGGGACTGTTTCCTGTTTATGGATTTGGTGAGCTCTCTCCAGCACAGCATCTGCAGTACCTGCCACCGACTCAGAGCGAGGTTTGGGATTTTCCAGCTTCAGTTCAGGCTGTTGCTCAGCAGGTAGGTTTGCTCCGCCGCGTTCGCTCTGAGCTGCACAGGAGGTTCTCCTCTCCTAGCCCAGCTTGAGAGAAAACAGCCAGCCAAGCAACACTTGGGCGTGAGAGTCTGTCCAGTGATGAGGCTTGCAAGGCTCCAGATGGGATTTGCAGAGGTGTGGGGAAGCAAGGTGCTTTCCATCTCCTCTCTCAGCAAGTTCTGGGAGAGTTCATCCATCCTTTCAGGATAGAGGTCCAGGGATGTGCTGGACAAACAGCTGCTCTGGAGATGCCCATGTGCAGTCTGAGTTTACTCTAAAGAGTTAAAGCCACGAACGCACCCCAAAGAGCCTGGGGACCAGCAGCAAGACTCAGAAATGACACTCAAGACATCATTCAATGATTAGTGAAGACTGTGCAAGTTCAGCAGCCTCCCAATTGAATTTCAACTAATTCCTCATAAAATGACCAGCCAAATGCCAACAGCTCCCAAGATCACAAGGAGTTAAGATTTACCCTTAATACTACTGAAAGCTGAGCAGGACAACCCCACTACCTCCATGCCCCAGCACAGACCCTGACCACCTGGAAGGCCAGCAGGTCCATCCCACCAGCCTCACAGACACTTCTGAGGAGCTCAGTGGGTGCCACTGCTGTGTGCTGGCTCAGCACAGCTCTGAGCAAAACTCATCCTGAGGGCTGGGAGATCCTCTGCAATTTGCTCAATTTCTGCAAGTTAGCAAATAAGCAAAGAAAACAATGGAAATTAAAGAGAAAATTAAAAAACAGCAGAGCCAAGGCCACCACAAAAACACGGTTAGCTCCCTCCTCAACACTCAAAGGAGCGTTGCCAGCATTTCCAACCCAGCTCCGAGTCTGGCAGCGGCTCTGGGAAACCCAGAGGCTCCTGCCCTGCACTGGTGGCTGGTACCTCCAAGGTCTCAAGAAAAGGCTTCAACACACAACCCATGAGAGCCTCTAACAGCCAGAAAAACAGAAGGCAAACAAGAGGAAAAAAGACAGACCATTTCTTTCTAAATCTCATTAAGTCTGAGAAGATGATTATGATTTTTTTAATGTGCAAAGGTGATAACACTGCTCAGAGCTCTAGTTCAATTAATTATTTTATGGGGATAAACATACTAGGAGACACTAAATGCAAACTATAAAGGTTTCCTCAGTACCCAAACAGGCTCACAGCTACTCAGCCTTCGCTACGAGGCTGCACTTCCTAATACCAGAGAAGAGCCTAAATTCTCACAGCAGCTATCAAAAACAAGTCAAGCAATCGCCTTAGCACAAACCAGGATGCAGCAAACCCTGGCAGATGCTGGTCCTTAGAGCAAAGTGTCCAAGATGACCAAAAGTAGCAGTTGTTGCCTCTGATAACTACAACACATGTTGTGCTACTGCAGAGCCAGGCAACACCGCACACGGAGAGAGAACCAGAACTGGCAACAGGGGATCTGCCCTGAGCCCTGGGAGCTGAGAACGGGCTGAAGTTAAGAGACATCACAGGAAATCACCATAAATTTCTTAATGCTCTTTTTTCAGATTAGAGCTCATGGCTGCAAGACTTACATGTTCTAGGGAAGAATAGTTATTTTTAATGGCTGAATTTTCTAGGTTCCACCCCAGAGATTAGCAGGCAAACAAGCCATGGAGAACTGAGACCTGAGACCCTGCTCTCCTGTCCCATGCCCCACAACCTCCTTCCCAACATCTAAGAGCATGGCTGGAAGATACCTTCTCCCCACCCAAACCTAAAAAGAGAAAAAACCTACTTGGGAAAAACAAAGCTGATGCTTCCTCCTGGGTGTAACACACCACGTGCATGTGCCTGCAAAGATGTGGCATCTTCGACAGGGGCATCAGGAGCCACAGAGAGAGAAAATAATTAAAAAGTCAGAGCTAAAACCTCCACAGAAACCTTGTTACCTCACCCAGATCAACCTCCTTTCTCTGGGCAAGGAACATTCCCCTCCACGACCCCAGACACGCAGATGTGTGATCCAAGATGGGGAATAACAAGTTACAACTACAAAGCCCCGCTGAAACTTTAAAATGGCATCACACTACACATGCTCTTCCAGCTTAAACCCTTAATTAAAGAGGCTACTCTTTACAGTGCTGGAGCCACTCCAACTCCCATTGTTAAATTTAAAATAAAACCCTGCAACCCCACAGCATCTGTAAGGCATTAAAGCTTCCAATACTGACTTCTTTATTCAGCTTTAAGACATCACTTAATAATTTTTCTTCTCAAGCCCCAAATCGAAGGAGTTAAAGAAAATAACCCACAGCACCTCTTACAGGGTGCTTTTATTTTTTTAAATGAGGCTTCTGCAGTAATACCCTTGACCTTTAACAATTCACAACCGATTAAAACCACTCCATCACGTACAGCCTCCGGACAGGCTGCAAGACCAGGATGCGTACAAGGCTGGGTGTCAGGATGAAGCAGGAGCCAGCTCCAAATACAATCCTCTTACACACAGGGACAAACCAAGAAAGAATGCAGATCAGACCACAGAAAGTCACCGTGAGCACGAGGTAAAAAATACATCAGAAAGCCAATTTTGGTCCTTACTAATAAAGCTAGAACCAGAAGGCAGAACTTCACTGTTAAAACCTCCATTATTCCAAGGTGGGTCTTCAATTCTGCTCCATCTAGAGCTTTCAGCCACTTCAAGCTCCTCTACCATCACTCAAGTAGTGCCCATAATCTGGGAAGTGCATGTTCAGCCATGGCAAGGCATCCAGACATGGCAACTTTCCTGCCAGGACTGGGGAAAGAACTTGGGGTGAACACCAGACTGTACAAAGTCAAGGAGAGCAGGATTTGAAGCCCCATCTCTGGGAATATCACCCATTAGCAACCTCTGAACATGTGCTAGCAGAGCATGACAAACCTCTCTACACCCACAGAGCCCATATAACTTTATAAACACTGTGGGTTTATAAACTGTAAGCATTCATGGCCACGGAAACATTTTGGGGTGGCAGGTAGAAGAGGAGAAGACCCAAAGATTAACAAATTAGAGTTCACAAAGCAATGGCCACATAAGGTCTCTCCTGCAACAGAAGCATGCAAGAAGTTGATCTGGATGAAAGAGGCAGGTTCACAAGTCGTGTGGGCATCCCCAGAAAGCACAAGCTCAAGTGTGCAGCTGGATTCTGCTCCGACGTGTCCATGGCACACCTCGTCCAAGTCAGGGACTGGTTCCCATCAGCACACAGCCAGCCTACAAACCAGTCAGCTGCATGGTCACATTCATCTCTGATGTGACAACACCATACCTGGACTGTGCTCAGGGGCACTCCTGCCTGCTTGGGCACAGCGGTTCCCAGAGAAATCCCGGTGAGTTGTATCTCCGGCAGTTCCCACAGCTAATTAAACTGTTTGGTCACGCATGCTATAAGCTTCATAGAAAATAAAAACAGTTTTAAAAAATCCCAGCACCACACACAAAAGCCTGACAATTAGTGGAAGCAGGTTTGTTTGATCAACCTGCCCCCACCCACCAAGTAATTCCGTGGCCAGGGAAGCGAATCGCTCGGGTAACTCAATCCCGTGTGTGGATCCTACAGCAGCTCCCAGCATCCTACACCCACAGAGACATAGCCAGGGATGAACACCTTCTTGCTCCACCAGCCTTGGAAAACACACCCAGCCCCAGGGAAGATGACACACCAGGCATACCTGTCTGCACAAGCAGAGCCTGCAGCAGAGAAAAAGCTTTGCAGGGGCCAAGCTGCGTCCCTGGAACAAGCTCCGACGTCAGAAAATGCTGCTAACACAGGCAAAACAAGGAAGCACGTGGCACAGACGTAGGAACCGAAGGATGCTGGATGAGGAACACAGGGAAGGGAGGAGGTGGAAAAAAAAAAAAAGACTCATCCAAGAACCTGTGCAAAGGCTGGCATTCCCAGGCAGCGCTCCTCCAACCGGATCGAGAAGTCCGGCAGCAGACTGTATCCCGAGGACTTCAGGAGCCCACGTCAGCAAGAGAGAACAGAGGTTACACACCCCCAGAGCTGGCACATGGTAATTAGCCATGGAAGTAGAAAGCCCATGCTAGGGAATGGCTTCAAAAGGAAAAACAAAAATGAAACAAAATAAACACAGAGGGGACAGGGAAGTATTTCATCAGCCTTTTGGAGAAACAAAACAGAAGTAAAATGTAATCAAGAAGCTGATCCCAAGCCATGCTACACCAGTAAGCATCATCTCTGTTTCAGAGAGTTCTGGACCATTTCATTGCCAAAAGGCACTGCCTAGGCTATTAAAACAAACACACATCCAACACTAGTCCTTGGAAAGACACTATGGTGTGCAGGACCCCAAGTATCTCCCAGTGAACTGGGAGACAGCTGCAGAAAACTTCAGGGCCACATAGATGGACAGACCCTGCAAGCAAGTCGAGAGATGGGCAAGATGCTCAACTGCTCGATTACAAAACACAACGAATCCCAGAAAACCCAAGAAACCAGCTAGCTCAGGCTGGATGTGGGAACGGGAGGTGAGCAAGGTCAGCAGAACTACAAACTCACTCTTGTGCAAGCCAACAAGGAGGTACAGCCCCAAGGACAACAAGCGTCCAGCCACAGCTCAGCAGAAGTGGGAGCCACAGGGATTTTGAAGCCATGTTGAAACCCATGAAAAAAAGAGTTTCTAATTTATTTCTTAATTCAAGAAAGGGTAAGTCCCTAACCAGCCCACCACCGGGCACCAGGCCTCTGGCAGAGGATTTGACATTTCCTGATTTGTAGCCTGAAACAGAAATATCCCAGCAAGAAAGAAAAGGAAAGAAAAACCCACAGGAAAAAAAGCCAAACGAGAGGATGGCTGTACCCCAGTCAGGCAATTCGGATACTTCCCAAACACACACACCCTCCCCTGTGCTTTCTGATTATGAGCTGGAGCTTCTCCTCCACATCCACCTCCTCCCTCCTTCCGTTTACACACCGATGGGCCATTTAAGTTCTATCTGCTGGCTCTGCCCACCACATCCTCAGTGTTTAAAATAAGCAAGTGAAGCCAAACACCGGGTAAACCCAGGAGCTATGAATACTGCAGGAGCTGAGAGGCTGAGGGGAGTTGCAGACTAGTCAGATGCTTCAATGTTTTGTCCCCAAGAGCTCGGCCGATCCATTTAGCGATGGAGCAGGACTCTAATAATAGACACAAGGATCCACAGGAGATAAATGTACACAAGACAAAAATAAACCCCAGCCTTGTTATAATTTTAATACGGGAGCTAAACAGGGAAATGATAAATGAAGACTGGTTTCCACTGTTGCATCAAGAGGGAAATTTAACTCCCTGCAGCCCAAGAGCAAACACCCACAGGATGGAAGGTTTTCAGGGCGCTGAAGGACAGGGTGAGTGTTACTTTTTAAGTAATTTTTTCATTATCTCAATTTACACTAAAACCCCAGTGCTTTACTGTTTTCCCAGGCAGCCAGGAGGAGGTTTTAAGCCACTCTGTTGGCAGACATCAAGCACCTGCAGTTGTGGGGCCAACATGCACCTTCAAACGTTGCTTTCAGCTCCATGATAGCTGTGTAGCTTCACTCAGCTCGTTTTGCTCACAGTCAGTGATCTCAAATTAAAGCTTTAATACGCTCATGCACAGCCATAAACTCCTCTCTACATTCTTCCTTTCTGAGTTTTCGCTCATCTCCAGCCTCCATGGTTAACCATGCTCCGCTCACAGCCCCTGCCTTTGCTTTGCAAAGCCACCTTCAGCAAGATTAACTCTTTCCCCATGGCAGCTGAGGGACAGCTCATCTGAAGGAGAACTCTTGGCCTTCCCACAGGAATACCCAGAGGAGCCTCAAGGATTTCACAACCTTAAGCCCTGCGTCATCACAAGTTACACTTTCGCGTAGACAAACATCTTCAGTGTGATCAAATGAGGATGCAGATGTAGGGGCTGCGGGCCAAAAGAGCGTTACAATCTTCTTATCTGACCTCTGGCCAGATGTCTCCAGCACAGGGTTTCACCCTGTAGCTCTCAGAGGTTCCCCAAGCCTGGGAACCACCATTCTCCTCAGCAATTGGCTGCAACTTTCACCACCTTACCTGTCCAGCCATCCCCTCCTATGCATGACTCTACACAGCCAGGTGTGCCTCAAAAGCAATCACAGAATTGTAGGGGTTGGAAGGGACCTCAGGATATCAAGTCCAACCCTGCCAAAGCTCCAAGCTTGCACAGAAATGGCTTTGCAACTGGCTGGGGTGATGCCTCTCAAAGGGCAGCAGCTACCAGCAGTCAAGGTCCTGCTGGATGTGGCAGAAGCAGCCACACCAACAAGTCTCCAAGCACCTTGACATATGTTCTCATCCTACAGCTCCAGTTCCCAGGATGGATCAGCTCCCTCATGTCCCTGGACACCTGAAGGGAGACTCCACATAGCCCTGCTTATTCCATCCCCTCTGGTTCTCTCGAGCTCTGGCTTGGCAACTCAAAAGGCACGGGATCATTAGCCAAAAGCGATGCAAGACGGGCACGAGCAGATCTTTAACTACTTTCAAGCCTTTCCTCTGCTGAATGACTGCTCGACCCTCTCCTCCTCTCACACAAGCCACCCATGTCCATTACTTCAAAGTTCATTAAAAGATTTACCTGGGGGCTAAGGGTGAAAGGAGCACCCTTCTTCAGGAGACTCTCAGATTGGAAGGAAGTCCATGCTGATAGATCATTACTGAAAGGACGAAGGCATGAGAGACTGATGAGAAACCCTGTCCCTAACCTGAGGACAGGTAGGATGCTTCTAGAAAGTACCTAGTCTTACACTTCTTTCAGTGAAAGAAGACTGGACCAGGCTAGATTTTGTTGCATGTTTCTCTTTGCTCAAGCCATCCTACTAAAAAGAAGAAAAAAAACCACTCATGTTCCAGATGGGAAAGACTTTTTATAGCAAACCACGGAGATCTGGCAGACTTTGCTGAAGCTCTTTCATCATGCACACAAGGTATAATGCTATCTAGTAATCTGAGGAAACATCCATGCTTTTTCAACCTCCTCTAGAAGTTGAGATTCAACAGGAAACCACAAATACACCAGGCCATTAATTTCTTCTTTACCAAATGTTTCCAGTCATGTCGCAATTTTAACAGTAAGCAAAATATTTGGGTTCTTTCCAGTTCTTGTGCAACAACGTTCCTCATTTTTCATTTTATTTTATAAATAATCTGGCTGAGATTTTTTTTTCCTTTAAAAAAAAAAAAAAAGAGTTTAAAACAAGTTAGGAAGTCAGTGTGAACAGCTCATACTCCCCCTGCTTGGTATTTACCCCCCCTGAGGTTTCCGTATCACATAGCAGAGGTTTTGTACCATCAACAAAGCAAAGCTAAAAATACAGCAAACAGCCTAAGAAATAAGAGCAGAACAACATATCTACCAGCACAGGCAACGCCAAGCTATCTGAACAACATAAATAAAAGTCTCATTCAAACATTTCCCCCCCCTCCCTCTCTCCCCTCCCAGCACCGTTCCAGGAGAACAAAGAAACATTAAGTCTTACTTTCCTGGTGTATATTTGATCAGACCTTCTGTTAACACAATATGACAACAGCAACGAAGGGAAGAATCTCACAGCTCTACAACTGCCTCCCATTCCCCTTCCTCCCGCCGAGCCCTTGCTGATGCAAGGATGGAGCAGCTGCTGTCTGTTTTTAAACAGCTCCATATTTCATAAGAAGCTGCTGGTTTGTGAAAGGACAGAATACCCAGCCAATGGCTTACAAAACAAGAACCAAACGAAAGCAGTTTGGGCCACGCTATTTAAACACCAGGGCCGTTTGCTCAGCTTCCTCCCAATGTATCACCACGGCTGAAACTCATACAAGCTCATCCCCTGTCTCAGCCTGCTACTCCTGTTGCCACCATGACTTTCACATCTTCATCTAAACCAGAGCAGAGGGCTCTGAAAAGCCCACCCCATGTTTCTAGACAAGAAATACTGAAATAGAAGACAAACCCATGTGTCCAGCTCGATGCAACTGCAGAAGCTACTGCCACACCATATTAACATTACCCTATTAATTAACACACCATATTAACAAAACCCAACCCTAGTTGGGTCTGCTGCTGCTGAGGGACACCATATCAACATTAAGCAGTCACTTGGGATGGAAAGACTCTCCTTGAACGATCTAGCCATATGTCCTAAATTTTTGAAAGCTTCCTAGTTATACAGACACTTCCTAGATATATAGACAGTGATATTTACTTCACTTGAGCCAGGGAGGTATCAGACATCTGGGAAGCCCCTCATCAGTACTGAAATCCCACGCTCAGCTCTTCTTAGAAATCTACATCATAGGATACAGGTCACTGTGTGTTAGGACCTAAAGACAGGAGCTTAAACTTTTTCTGTTCTCACTCTGCAGCTCTCACTTTGGCTGCTAAAAGCAAGGGGTTATACCACTGAGTCCCTCCTGAGGGGCTCCAGATGCCCGCTGACCCTCTTCTAGTTAGTAGCTGCTCTCAGAGTCCTGCTTTTTCAGCTGTTGGTGTCACAGTGATCAGCTTAGATAAGCTCTTGGGGAAAGAGAAGAGGACATGCAAGGGGAGGAAAAAAAGAGGAGACTTTCATCTGCTCTAATAATTAGCAGATCACACTGAAAATGATTCTCATCCCAGGAGCTGTGCAGAGCCCTGCTCAGGTCACCGCACCCATGCGAGTCACTTGGTTGTATCACTCGCTTTGGACCGTGTGCTTTTCTAAACCCCTCTGTCTTCACAAGGGCTTGGGCCAACATCCTTCTACTGTCACACTCCCAGTCCAGGAGATGGGGGTAACACAGCTCACCGATCTCACCACTACATCACAACGGTGGCAGGCATAAAAGTCCCAAGGCAAATCGAGGGGAAATCAAAGGTTTCAAAGAGCCTTCGGATTCTCTGATGAAACAGCACAAACTGCTGCAAAGCATTTGCCATTCCTGGAGGAAAAACTGGGTGCCAGAGCCTCCTGCTCATTGCTTGGAGGTTTTTCCCAGCAAGGAAGAATCAGATCCTGCCCCAAATGTGACAAAGCTCTTCTGCAATTCACCACCATAGCTGCTGGCCCAGGTGCCTCTCTGCGACACACGTGTTGATTCACACATCGCAGCACCCCTACCCAAAACACACTGCCAGCTGTGGGTCTCCAAGAGCCTTACCCCTGTGTCACACGAGCTTGAATATGACACTGAAGACAGTCTGGGACTTCATACATAAACCCTAGTGTAAAATGAACAGCAGGCAGGGGTGAAGGAAATAAAAGTAACTAACAGCGCAACAGTGCTCTGGTCATCTGGGTTCCCTCTCCTCCTCACATCTACTCTCACCTTTGGACTAGCTAGTGCTTTTCTCCTGGAGAGGCAGGACCAGTTTCAGGGGAGGATGGGTCCTTTAATAGAACCATCCACCTCAAAAGAGGTGAAAAGCTGGTTATGACAGTAACGGTTCTTCCTCTGATGTACTCACATCCTTCTATTAAGGACACATTACCTCAGAGGTCAGTAATTGCCAGCCAGAGCTAGCTCTGCCTTGACAACCCAGCTCTAAGATGCACTGAGTGCCTGGCCATGGTCAGGCAACAGAGACTGCCATCAACCTGCTGTCTGGAGAGAGGCCAATTTCTTTTGGCAGCCAGGATGGCTGTGTCTTCTCAAACACCTTTCACTGCAGCAGCTTTCCCTCACCCCAACATCATTCTCCCTCCTCAGCGCTTCCCCCAAACCAACGTGCCCCTCAAAGCACTGTGGTTCAAAAGCAGCCCAGACACAGGGAAATTAGGATACTGCTTTGAAATAAAGTGATGGGTTAAATCATTCTGTCCAGAGTTAGCCCACATGCCATTGGGTCCCAAGGCTTTACAATGGCAGGAGTGATGCCCCAGGTGCCTGCAAGGGGACAGGAAGGACAGGGGACAAGCCCTGTGAGATCAGTACGGCACAGGGACCAAGGAAGAAGCATCAGGGCTGGTTGAGGAAGGTGGGAGCAAAGCAGAAATGCTTTCATAGAATCACTCAGGTAGGAAGAGACCCTTTAGATTGAGTCCAACCATAACCTAACCCTGACTAGTCCACTTCTAGATCATGTCACAGAATTGCAGGGGTTGGAAGGGACCTCAAGAGATCAAGTCCAACCCCCCTGCCAAAGCAGGTTCTTAAGTTCCTTAAGGAATTAATTTATACAGCTTTTAAATACCCCCAGGGATGGTGACTCCACCACCTCCCTGAGCAGCCTAAAGGGGAGGACAAAAATCAACAATATATAAGCAGCAGAGACTGAAATCACCCAAACTGCCTCCATACACCTCAGTAAAACAGGGAACAGCAACACCACAGGCAGCATCAAGGAGGAGCCGACGCAAAGCGAAGTGTAAAACCCATCCCTCTGCAGCACCAACAGACTCATCTGAGAAAGGGGAATGAATCTTCCTTGGAGAGGGCAGTGCAGAGTACCTCAGTGACAAACCTACAGCAATTATTAGAAAGGCATCATCCATAGATAATTTTGAATTTAATTTAATTAGGCACCCTGCTAACTTCATTACTTATTTAACCAGACTGCTCATTCAATTTTTGTTACTCCTGTTTCTGATAACCACTCTGAGCCCCACCTGAGAAACCCACCAGGGGATGCATCTGGGAATGCTGCAGCCCCAAGCTCACGCTTTCCTGACGCTCAGCACCTCTCCTGGGACGGTGACATTTACCATGTCTTGGGGTTTATGCCTTCATTTTTCTACCTGCATGCAAAGAAGTCTAGAGGAGCTCAAGAAGGAAAAAAAAAAAAGACCAAAAAAAGGCAGATTTATCATTGTTAATACTTGTGCATGTCAGTCAAAGCAGCAGCCTCCTACACAGCTGCCAGATACGTATTTTTGACCTGAGAATTACCCAAAAATAATACTCTACAGGGCTTGAGGGGTACATACGAGACCACTTTACTCATCACCTGAGAGCATCCTTATAAAACCATCGTCTCCAGTGCATGACACACCAGGTCAGGACAGAAATCAAACAAGGTCTCACGCAAGCAACTGCATTTACAACACTTTTGGGGTCAGGGAGGTCAGCAGCCCAGAGCTGAACCTTTCACACCAGATCATACCCAGAAATGGAGGATTCCAACCAGCGCACACATATTCTTTCCTACCACTTCAGACTTCATCCCCCAGCTGCCAGCTCTGCCCACCTTCCCCAGCCCCCCAACACCCCAGTATTTATGCAGCTGACTTGGGGGTCTCTTCAGAAAGCTGAGTTAGAAGTCTCCAGTCCCTGCCTGATGAGAAGGGAAAGCAGCACCCCAGCTGAAAGATGGAAAGGGGGAAGCAGCACCTCAAGGAGATCCCTGAAATAACCTGCAGAAGGTAGGAACATACCTGAGCCTTGGACAGCAAGGTGTGTCTTGAAAGTCCACATGTGTGCATTTACATGAAGAGGCATGACTGACAGGAGTGAGAGGGTGTGAAATGGCACAGACACCAGCTTGAAATTGGGTAATCCTCTGCTGTGGTTTGTTTAACTTCTTATTCAGGTCAACTCTTTTTTAAATTCAAGCTCCTGCCCTAAGTACTCATTCTCTATTTAAGGAAATAATAATAAAAAGCTGGACAGCAGCAGCAAAAACACCCTGGTGTGCTCGTCCACCCCTTGCATGACAGCCCTGTGAGCACGAGTGCTGCTCACTGCCTGGAACGAGCCTCATCACCTCGGGCAGCATCCTGCAGACACTGCCCTCACATCCATTGTTCACACTCCAAATCAACCCCAGACCCCCAAATCATTTAAGAGCTTCAGAGTTCTACGTCACCAGCTCCAGCCAACACGTGGGGCTTGTCTGAGGCAGGGGAAGTTTAGAGGGGCAGCCTTATGAACAGACCCTCAACGTGCTTTGGGAACTGCTGCGTTAAATGGAGAAGATGCAGATGTACCAGCAGTGTCTTTTACTGTGAGGTTACCTGGTGGGGAAAAAAAAAGGGCTGAAATCACTGCCACAAAGATTAACAGTTCTGTCACGGAGCCAACATGAAGTCAGCAGCAGTAATAACCACTGTTGCTACAGAGCCTTCAAGGGGAAGCAGCATCAGCAGAAGTGATGAGTTTTCCAGCCAGCTCTTGTAAAAAACAGAACTGCACCCAGCTCACAACCCCACGTTGATCCTGCATTCAGGATGCTCCAAATTAAACCTCACGACAAGGAAAAGAAAATCTCATTTTCAGTTTCATTAGCAGGCCACCTCCCCCAAGAGCAACACGAAGCAGTTGCCTTTATGAATAAGATTCACAAAATGATTTGCAGAGCACTGGGGGAAATGGAAGCGCTGGAGCTCCTGTCAACAGGGAAGGAGGCTCAGTCTCCCAGCAAAGCCATCTCTGGTGGCTCTTCTTAACAGAGAACGGCAGCAGAGGCTAAACCTCCCATCAGAAGAAGGACCAAGCTTTGCTATCTGGCTGAGGACAGGGCTGAAGTGGCAGTGCCAGGATTATTCCATCCTTCACAAGGCGAAGGGATCACGTAGACTCCATAGAAACAGAGGATCTTGGCAAATCTCATTTCCTACAGCAAGCCATTCTCACGGGTCTCTTCCAACCTCCTCCGGCAGGAAGAGGGGAACTTCTAACACCTAATCGCTGACATTTAAGAATGTGAAGCTCAAGCCATCAAGTTGACGCCGCAGCGGGGAACACAGCTGACAGGTATACAGTTGCACGCTCCCCAGAGTGTGGATTTCAAGTTACACTTTAAAAAGAAGAGAGGAAACTAACCTACAAAACCAAATCAACTCTATCTGGGCTGTGTTTATCCACACGTACCATGTGGCCACACCACAATGTGAACACCTGTGTGAGTGATGTGTTCCTCCTCCACCAGCAGTGTCCAAGGCGTGCTCACATCTGGAACCCTTTAAGGTTTTAAATGTGACTTCTGCCTTCTCCTCGGTGCCAAAACACCCTGAGGAAGCAGCACGTGTGTGGGGGAGGAAGGGAGCAAGAGAACAGGCAGTGAGGTACCAAGATGTTTCAGATATCAACATGATGAACACAGTAAATGGTTGGAGGAGCAGACATTCACAGCGTGTACCGTGGGCAGCAAGTAAGAGATGCCACGGCTCATAAGGCTGCACAAGGTGAAAGTTCCTGTTCTCCCATGGCTTACAATAAGGAGCAGATTCATGTTACCCCCAAGAAATATACCAACAAATATTGGTTTGTTTGCTACATGGACCTCTAAAGCCAAGCAGCCACATTTCCTGACCAGCTTTATGTAATTCACACACAACTTACAAGTCTAAACTCACACCTGGGTTTTTCCTACGTGGAGCTGCAATGAATTTCCCAGGCAGCCCCCACAGCACACAGCACTCCACAACACAAAGCACCGAGAAGCAGCATATAGAGTCCTCTCCAACGCCGCCCCAGCTAACAGCGCTGCCCATCAAGGTCCTTTCAAAGCAAGAACTTCATAATGCATCTCTCGAGCTGCTCAGGGAGACAGCATTAAAACACAAAGGCAAGACAGCTCTCATGCTAATGTTTCCATCTGCTCAGGAATTACTTTCATTTCAGGACAAAGTAAAAGCCAGCGTGCTGTGCTGACCCTGTGCACAGACACTTGGGTGCCTCGATCCTTCCAGGCACCCCCAGTGATTTTCAAAGCACCGCCAAGACAGGCAGATAAACAAACATTTAACAGGAGATGTATGTCAAGAGGCCCATCAGCAGCTCTGTAAGAGACGGTTTGGTGTAAGAAGCTCAAGACAGAGGGCCATGCAAAATCCCTCTGCCTTCAATCACGCCTGGGCTGGTCTTCCTGACAGCCTCAGCTCACACAGCCTGCCCCTTGTCTTTGCTCAAGTTACCCCAGCAAAGACTGGAGTGACCCCGGCCAGCCTTTCAGCTCTTTGCTTTCAATGCCCAGCCTTCAAAGAAACCTGACCCAAAGTCCAATGAGGTTAATGGACAGGCACACGTTGAAGTCAGCGAGGTCCCTGGATAAGGCCACGCAGTGTTTGCCTTATTCTTGGCATCAGCACTGCCTGGAAGCCAAGGAACAAAGTTAAGACTCACCGGTGGCTATAAACGTGGGGCTTGATGGCTTGGTCTTCCTAAGGACCAGCCTGGCCTGTCTTTATCACACACCCCATGGCAGGGCTCAGGCAAGACGGGACTGATACTAGGAGGCTTTTTCCATAGCACCCAGGCTGGATTTCCCCAGACCAAGTAACCAATGAGACCAGGCTTAGAGGTAAGGTCCTACCCTGGAGGTAAGGCATCAGGCTGTGAGGACCTGCATACAAAACACTGACATGTGTTTCGCTTCATGTGCCAAAACTCCTGGTCTCCAAACCTTTTCAGACTTGGGTTCCTCAGAGGTTCAAGGGTTACTCCAAGCATCTATCCACCAGTAACAGCAGACGTGACCTCGTTTGAACGTGGCACATAACACTGGGGCTGAGAGAGTCCCAAATATTCACCTCGTAAGGCCGGAGGCTCGCAGAGCAGCCGTGTTATTTACTTTCAGAGTTTAATTCTATCCAAGGCAATTTTTGGGCTGCACTCCAGAAGCATTTACCTCTTGTACCAGCCTTGCCTGCCACAGACACCAGGAATCTGGTTTTTCCCCAATCCCCAAGCAGGAAAAAAAAACCCCAACAAAAGCCCCATAATTGTTACACCCAGCTCTTGGACAGAAACTCCCTGAAGATCCTCACATGACATAGGAGACAAGAACTCCGAGAGACAAGCGCTCCTCCGCTCCCATGACAGAACACCTGTTTATTTGGATGCCAAATACCAATGTCTCAAAAAAAAGTCTGAGCCATCCTTCTCCCCCTTCTTTTGAAGGCTATGGATGCATCTGGCTGGGAAGCTGAGCAGCAGCACACAAAAAGGCCTTTTTAACACCCCCGTATCCCACAAGCAAGACACACAAATCAGTCTGTACTAACAAAGATCAAGTCCTCATTAGACCTGAGATATGAATGGATCACACAGAACAGCATTTTTGAGGATTTGTCTATTAAAGCTACGTTTCCACAGCAGAAAAAAAACCAACCCAGAGAGCCCAAGGCAGTGCCAGGCAGGATGTGCAAGCTCAGTAAATGTGCTAGTGCTTAAAGGGAGAGAAATAGCAAAGCACCCTCCTCCCCTGAAAATAAACCCTGCCTAACGGGTACACAAGTCAGCACAGAGACTCAGCAGAGGATAGAGACCCTCAGCACTGCGTAACATGCCCCAGGCTCTTGGTATGAAGAGTGATGATAGGTTACTGGGCGTTAGTGCAGCTTGACAGACTGGTGTGTCATTCCTCCACACCCATGTTTGCGGGTAGCACAGTAGGACAGAGCAATCTTGGATCAGGTTGTACTCAGGTCACCCGCTGGCAACAGTCAGAAGTGTCAGGTCCTTCTCAGAAAGTACCAACCTTGCTAAGAGCAGCAACACCAGATGCTAATCGGAGTTTCAAACAAGTCACTGCATCAGCAGAGGTCCATCACTGCCGCAAGGCCAGGAAGAACACGAGGCAGCAGGCACCAAGTATCTACCATATAGCATTGATTCAAGGACCAAGACAGACAGAAGGTGGTTTGCATGGTCTTCAACCAGCCCTCGGTGTACCTGGAACAGCCCTTGAAAGACAGAGCATGACTATTTCAGGACCAACTTCTCCACTTAAGGCCAACAGCTCCTAGAAACGAGCCTGAGGACCAAAAGCATGCTGCCAAGCCACAAAACTCAACATTGTGGTGTTCACAGCATCACACCAACCACACAAGCTTTTACCTATGGATATCACCAGGCTCTGCTCCACACCAGTGCTGTTTGTGCTCCACAGTGGTGACAGCATCCAGCAGTAAAGCCCATCGCAGCGGAACCGTGAGGAGAAGGTCACCAAGGGGAAGGAGGGAGCTCTACAAAAAATCTCTGGTGGTTGGGAAAGCAGCAGGAATGTGGTAGAGGTAACTCTACAGCCTGGGGCCACCAGATGAAAGCAGGATCAATACTCCACTATGTTGTTTAACCCGTTTATTAAGGGGTGGGGGGAGGGGATGGGGGGGTATGGAGAGAGGGAAGGGAGGGGGGAGGCGGAGATAAATGAGTGTCTGGGTTGCCAGAGGGTACACTTTCACCCCAATCTGAGTCAGCCAGATGCAAGTTCCTGCCCAGCAACACTACCCCAGCCAAATGATTTCAGCCTTACAGTTCACTTAACCACAGAATACAAAGAGCCAGTAACCCAGCAGTCAATAATGGAATAAACTATAGGTCAGTGACCAGGGGAAAACACACCATTTAAAATTATTCCAATATTGACAGGCACAGGAAACACAGGCCTGTATTTCTATTTATTTATATATTAAAACCAGCTTATCTGCTCCCAAGCAGCACCGAGCCAGCTGCTAAAATTACAAGGTTAGACCGGCACAGGCCGCGGGTGAGCTGCCTAATGCCAGCATGCGCTCACACCCGGGCAAGCACGCCGCGTGCGAGCGGGGGCTGAGCGGCACCACGTCACCAGCCCCAGCACGGTGCGGACGCGCTTGCTTATCAGTGCATCAGGAGGTGAGGGTTTGGGGGTACCTGAGCACAGCTCTGCCAGGCTGCCTGCGGAAGCCTGGCTTGAAGCCAGAAGGGAGAGCACAAGCTCACCCCAAACACTCAGGCAGAAGCCCGTCCGGGTTCATTTAGAGCTCCATTTCCTCTCAAAGCTGCTTTTTTTCCCCCAGGAAAACACGGCAATGACAATTTGCACCCAAAGATTAAAAGATTGCTGTGGCTGTCTAGCAACTGGAACCACCCAGAAAAGCCCCTTTCCCCTCCTGAGTCCAAGGAGCATTTCTTCTATTGCACATAAGCGAAGCGAGGCAATGCCAGACATCACACAGGCACCGAGCAGAGTGCATCCCAGCTGAAGTTCCACATAGTACCACAAAGCAACCTCACCTCTTCAAAACAAACCCCAACGATGTGAATTCGGCAGGGCAGTTCAGACACGCAGCAGACACTATTTTGGACCAACCTCTCAGCTCCATCACATAAAGCAAAACCAGCTGCACCACACAAGCACCAAACAATTCCTAGCCTTGAAGATCAACAGAAGTATCCGGTACAATCCAATGCTTATATCCACCATACAACTGCAGTTAAAATTTGCCACGTTTTAGATAGCAGGACCCAAATGCCAATTGGTTCTGTTTGCAGAGCTGGCTGCTGCAGTCCTCTGGCCAAGCTCCCTGCACTGAACACAATCCAGCGTGCTCCTCATCCCTGCTGGCACCCATCGCAGCCACCACTCCCTGCACGTTAACAACCTGCCTGGGCTGATGCGGGCAGCACCAGGAGCGTGGCACTGAAGAACCATTTCGCAATGGCAGCAAAGGGAATGCAAAGCCAGGATTGATGAGTCTTCTAGGAGAGCACCAAGGAAATACATTATATGCAATTCCCAAAATCTGCAGGGTATTTTTTCCTCAAGAATACCTGCTTGCCAGAAGGAAAAGCCTTCAAGACTGAATTTAGTGCTCAGTAAAAAGAGCACTTGCTGGTTTTCCTGCTGTAGAAGCAAAACAGAGCCGTGGAGATGGCTGGGCAGATATCCTGCATGCCACCAAGGGGCAAGCACTCATCTCAAAGGGCCACAGTGACATCCTGCTTCCCATCCCAGGCCCTTGGCATCCTTTTGGCTGATGCCAACAAGCCCACCACGACTCCCACCAGTATGAGAGGCACCAGCCCATTAACAGCAGGACTCCTGCCACTGTCTCACTGCATCAGTGTGATGAGACAGCCCCAGTTGCTCTCTGCCAGCCTGCGCCCAGGCCTGGTGGCTCCCAGGGCCACACCGCTCCCTGCTTGAAAAGGACGAGAAAGCAGGGCACTTATTCACCGTCTGTCTCTGCCACTCATTTGCTTGGGAAATAACCAGCAGGTAAACAACACCCAGCTCACAATTTGCTTACCAACACAGAAAAAACCCTCTACTTATAATTATTTTTCCCCCTTTTACTTTTCTTTGTTTCCATCTTTAATTTCAGTGAGAAACAAAGTCTTAATCCAGGCTCAACAAAGCTCTGCAGAGCCTGGCTCGGCTCACTTCGGCTACAAGCAAATCAATAGCTTTCTTATATCTCTCTGTACTGCTTGGGAGGGAAAAGGGGCCACTTCTTTCCCAGCCAAGACATCTGCACAAGGCATCTATGTGCTGCGAGCCAGGACCCCTCACAGGGAGGGCTGAAAAGAGATGAAAGAGAGCTTTGGCACAGCAGAGCCGTCTCCTCTCACCCTCATCTCTGCTGGCACTGCCAACGCGTTTCATGTGGGAAAGCTTTCAACCCCAGTTTGGCCTCCCAACCACCATCAGTTCTGTACTGGTTAGTTATTCATGGTGGGGTGGAGCGGAAGGGGAGGTGCAGGGGGGAAGGCACTCGGAGCAGAGGTTCAGACGCTGTAGGTAGGGCTGTGCATGCCTCCTGTTTCTGCCCAGGCAGCTGCTGACAACGCTGCTTATTCTGCACATCCGTAAACTTAAGAAACAAGGCTCAGAGGCACCGAGGAGGAAGCACACAGGGAAGCCAGCCCTCGATTTGGGAACGCCTCAGTGCAAGTCAGCCAGCCCCTCTCTGCCTCCCTACTGGAACAGGCTCTAGAATCAGTACAGGGACAACACAGCCAAACCCAACGCACCCAAATGTTAGCCCCTAAAACACCTCAAGCAGATCAGCAGATGCAATCCTTGGACTTCACAACTCTGAAGAGACTGCTGGGTATAAACTACAGCACTAACTGCTCACTGCCTCACCCAAGAAAAGCCTTCCAAAGGTGGCCAGGCATGGGTCAGCACAGGTTCGCTTCCAAGCTCGGTGAACCATGCCTCAACCCCACTGCAGGTCACACCTGCACTCATGGGTAGTTGCAGAGCTCAGGGAACAGGGAGACAGCCAAAGCAGAACTGCACTAACATCCCTGGGCTGGGGAGCTCTGGCATCTCCAAGGTCAGCCTGGACCAGCCTTTCACCTCCACCCAGGGTCCATCCGCAGGCTGCCTCCCTCCCGACCTTGGGAAAACCCAGCTCCGTGGCACGCTCAGACCTGAAATGAGGAGGGAGCTGAACCCAGAAGACCAGTCACCAGCTACCCAAAAACCCCACAAACTTTAAAATGAGAGTTCTCACAAACCCAACACTATAAACATCAACAGAGCTGTGTCAACTAGATCACGCTCTGCCTTGTTATCCATCATGTTTACAGTACGTGTGAATGCTTTTGAAAGAACAGAGCTTTTCAGGTTTAATAATTCAACTGCTTAGAATTGAACAGTGAAAGACCCCACACACAAGAAATAAACACATGCACAACAGAAGCCTTTTTGTTGATTTTGAACTTCTTTCCTTTAACTATAAGCTACCAAGAATGCCAGAAACTTTTCCTTCTGAAGAAACGACACAGAAGGCATCTTAATAGATGGAAAGCGTGTGGAGAAGGAAAACCAGAAACAAGATGACCCTCAAACATAGCCTTGTGGGACAACTTCTGAAAGCCACATGAATAAGTAACACTGGCTTCTCTTGAAACAACAACAGCAGCAAAAGCTTCAATGGACAACGTCATCAGGACTTGATCTCTGCTGCAGATCAAATGCCATGCAAGCAGGAAACAGCTGACACACAGCTCAGCCAAATTACATCCAGTGCCCTTTACAGAAAGGGACTCTGCTTTACTGCGAGCAAACTCATCTTCAGCTCTGCTCTCTTCGCTGGCAACCAGGCTGTTCCACGTTGTGAAGGGAAAAGGCAAAGCTGGCATTTGCCTGCTCTGCCATCCAGCCCTAAGGAGCACGGAGCTGGCGTGTCTCGGGGTGTCTAACCTATGCTCACTCTCTCCATGAGGATGTTCAGCGACATGAGCACAAAAGATGGAAAGCCACAAAACACCTGATGGCTAATCTCAGCTCTGCTAGATCTTCCTGGAACATGTCACTAACGGTTTCTAAGCATCAATTTCCCCATCTATTAAAAAAAACCCAAACCAAACCAGACCTAGTGAGCAAAACTTTGCCACTGCAAGGGCTACATGGAAAACACCTGTAGGAACAGATTTTTCCAAGTATAAAACCACACATTTTTGTACTATTATTGCAGCTCAGGCAGGAATTGTCCAAAGCCTGAACTATCTGCATTTATGCTGAAAGCAGCACAGCACCTTGTTAGCACTTGATGCACAATATTGCCCATACACCCATCTCATCATTCCGGCCATCCATACCGTGACTACTTCTTTTACATTTACTCACGTATAACCACTTAAGTTTGGTGTTTACTGCATTATTGCTACTGAAGGGGACAAATTAATTACCTATGCAAAGCAGGCTAAGAATAGTCACAACACACTGTACCACTGAAACGCTAGACAAAGCCTCAAACAGAACTTCCCTCGTGCAGAGGATTACAGGCTCTACCCACAAAGGACTCAAGTGTCTTGTCTTATCTTTATTCTGTTTAAAAGGAAGCAGACTTTCCCAAAAACCTGATAGAAACATGCCTTTACAGAACAAGTGCGAATGGATTAATGTACTTATCAGCAGCAGGCTTGAGGGGAGGCAAAGGCACACTCCTCCCACTGCCTAGATATTCTAAGATGCTTTTAATTAAATTACAGAACATCATTAGCTAATGAAATATTCGGGCCCATCGTCACACAATCCTCCTCCTCCTGCTGCCTTGCAGACCCCCAATGGACTAGGACCCAGGCATCTCAAAAGCAAGGCATGGGGACTATGAAGGGAACTGCAAAGGAAAAACCTCACTGCTCTTCTTCCCTCTAAGGCCAGCCGTGCCCAGTCACGCTCGGTTCTGGGAAACAGAGCTGTCCCTAGGTATGGGAACTCTCAAAAGGAAACTCAGCCTTGTCAGGCTCCTTTCACACACAAACCCGAGCAGCCGGCACTACTGTCTGAGCCCAAAGGCCAAGAGCTCAGCCACACGCCTTTCCTGCTCCTGGGGACGCTAGCAAGCACACACACCCCTGCTCACCCCTCACAGGCAGCGCCTGTCCCCCAGGGGAAGCAGAGACCTTCGGCAAGGCCTTTAAGCACCTGCACAGGCAGGAGGTACCATAAATCACTGGGGTTTAAGCATCTTGAGCCAGCTGAAGGGGTTAACAAGGATGTACCAAATCGCTGCCTTGTCAAGTTCTGGATTGTCAGCATTAAATCCTGGGAGCAGCCAAGTAAGAAATGGACCTGGAGACAGACAAACGTGTCTCAGCATTTTTCCCCTGCCTCACCCTCTCCGTTAGCCAGTGCATGTTTGCTTTTGCTTCAGAACTTCGCTTCTCTGTGCAAACAGTCTGCTACAAGAGGTATTTGCTCAGTCCACAAATTTCCTGCATTTTTTTATCCAGCTCATGCCCGGAGAGTCGGGCATTTCCAGCTTGGAGGCCCAGGCTGTGAAAAACGACTTCAGCCCAGCAGAAGCCATGTATCCCTGGGCATCGGAGGCGAAGATGCTTTGGTATGCCATCACCTGAGGACTGGAGCAGATGTTGGGGATGCTGTGGAAGACTCTGGGGCATCAAAGCCAAGGTGGAGCCCGGCCACTTCACCCAGGAACAGAGACGCCCAAAGCACCACATCTTTGAAGCCATACTTCAGAGAGCTGCAAAGCCACGGCACAGCCTTCTCAAAGCTCTCCTGTCCGCCTACCCTCCGCCAAAGAGACTCTGCCCCTGGTCATGCTTTGTAGGCGGGCCAGTTCTGAAACCTGGCCCATGTAAAGTCAGCTTTTATATAATCACCTTTATTCTCCATGAGAGCTTTACACCACACCCATCACCATGTCCCCTGGATTTATGTGCTCAGCCTACAGAAACATAGTCATTTTCCCTATTCCCAAAGCCTCTGACATCCCTGTCTTCCAAGCATTCACTGCAGCTCTGCACCACACCAATCCTCAAAGAGACTGTTAACGTGTCTAACACACTGACCAGCTTTCCCTTGGAGCAGCACCAAGCACAACTGGTCCTCGGCAAGCTCTGGATGAAACAATAATGTGGTAAGGAACACTCCAGTTGAACAGAAACCCAAGGGACGCAAACAGTTGAGCAGGATTTGGTGGATGGAGATTATTAGTACATTACAAATAGAGCAGAAATCCAGGAAGCAGTTATCTCCAGAAGAGAAAGATTCATTTCCTTATGATGCTTGCAAATCACACTGCTAACTTCAGATCGGAAGAGCTGGTGCTCAGTAGAATGAAATTAAGCATGTTGGATCACACAGGACACCTGAGTGGATAATAGCAGAAAATTAATGAAAGCATATGTGCCTCAGGCAGAGGACTGGAAGACCAGCAAGAGAGCTGTGCTCAACTAAACTTCATCATGATAAATGAAGCCCACTGAACATACTGCAAATGCAGAAATACGGTGATCAGATGTGCACCGGAGGTTCAATGTCTTAAACACTAATTGCTTTTCTCCAAGAGCATCTCTCCCAGCCAACATAAGCACATGGATAGTCTCCTTCAGAGACAAAAGGGTACAGGGAAAAACAATCACGACATTTGGAAATCACTGGCCTCACACAAGGATTTTATCCCTGGATCACCTCCAAAGCAAGCCTTCCAGAACAGTAAATGAAGTGGAACTGCAGAGATGAAGCAAACTGCCGCTTAACTTCTGTGCCGATGATCACTGGGTCTGGTCCTCAGGCAGGCTGGTGACCCCTGGCATGGCAGAACTCACCTTTCCCCATCAAGCAGAAAACAGGGGACAGGTCTTGCCCCCTCACCATCACTGTGGGGTTCACAACAGGAAGTACAAGGCCCTAGCACAGGACACAGACTATAACTGCCAATGAATTCCAAAGGACACCCGTGTCCTTGCACCATGTACCTGGCTGCTCCCACCATGCCTGCCCTGCCACCTTTTCTCCTCCACCAGAGCATCAAGTACTTTGCTTGCACATTTCCAACAATCTGTTGTTTTCACCAATGCCAACTCTCTCTTTGCAAACCTAAATCCTGGAGTCTCCCTATGACTTGCCTTCACAAGAATGCTAATTAGGCCTTTACTACCTCCAGGCTTTCTGAAAGAAAACAGGCATCTGCCATGTGCACTCCCACTTCAGCTATGTTTTCCCACTCCAAATCAACAAAACAAGTGTGTTACTCGGTCAGTGACACGCAGAGGACACAGCCAGCTTTGTAAGAAACCTGGGAAAGGAGCTGCGTCGCCGACCATGCTTCAAGTTCCCAAACACCACAAAGAACATCCATTCTCCCACAGCAGAGACCACTCACCTTGTGAGGGGCTACAGCACCTGACCCGCCCTGTGCTGGGTCCTCACTCCAATGGTGCTGGGTTTCCTCAGCATTTCCCCAAGGAAAGGCTGCTGCTATAACTCTCTGCCCACGCACAGGCTTTTTCCACCCTCCATCATACCCTTCCAGAGCCACTCTGGTATTTTTAGCACAAGGCACACAGAGCAAAAGGCAATCTGTTTCCACCAGTGCCCACGCTGATTACATCCTCCCAGCACTGTCCTCTCCTCCAGCACGGCCCATGCCCAGGGATGCCCAGCTTTTCCGGCTGGACGTCCTCCGTAAGGAATGGCTGCCAAACCCCAACACCAGCTTCTTTCTGTAGGTCATGTTGGCTCTTCACTCCTTCCTGAAAGGGAAAAGGGGGCATTCCCAAGACCAGACTGCCCTCAGCTCTCATATACACATGAACCTGAGGCAAAGCTACCTCTGCCACCAGGTAACACAAGGAGGGGACTACTGTGAGGGACCTGTCTTCTGCACAGCTCAAAGATGACAGGCCACCCTGTACATGCCAAGCCCTGCAGGTCCTAACTTGGCTCAATTACAGGAGAACACAGCAGTCTCAGCCAGACGTGGGAAGGTGTCATCGTACTCTCACAGAGGAGCAAACCCACCCTTCCTCTGAAGGGCCTGTTGCCAACAACCTTTGACACGGGAACAGGCACCCAAACACGCTGACAAAGACAGCAGGTGAGTCACTGTGAGTTAGAACATCACAGGTCTCCCAGCTCCAAGCAGGTAAGCCACCTTGATGCCTCCTCCCAGCTTCCCAACCCAGAAAACAGCTCACAGTCACCACCAGGATTGGAAGCTCCCCACAGCTAATCTGTACTGCACTTGGAAAGCAGAGAGCTGAAAGATAAGGGAATATACTCAGATAATAAGAATGTGGCACAAGTGGCTTTGGGGAAAGAATTTCAGGGCTTGGGAGAGTCTTTAAATGCAGCATTTTACAAGCAGGATAAATCCTAGACCATGTGGCGACACAACTGAGCTGCACGCAGCTGCTGAGCCAGCGATCTCTTTCTGGGGGCAAGGCTAGTTCCCTACATAAATGGTCCTTTAAATTTTTTAATGCCAACTGCATGAATAGGACTTTTATGGATTCCCACAGTGATGCACAAAGACATCCTCAACATTTCAGAGCTGCTCAGTAAGCCCACATGCTAGCTGCCTTCACTAGATTGTTCAGACCCCATACCAAGAGCAAAACTCTTTCTTCCAGGAAGCTTGTCTCACCGGGGATGTTCTGCTGGCTCCAAGAAGTCAGGATTTCTGGTAAAGTTTGGTTAGGCTCAAACAGACCAGACTTGGCAAGCAGTGGTTCCCCAAGGCTGCACCAGACCCTGCTCCACCACCGTCCTTCCTCAGACCACTGCACAGGGTTTCTTTGTGCACACAGTGTGCCTTCGAACAGGGGCACAAAAGGAACAGAGATAAGCGTGTAATCAATAGGCCTCACCCTCACTGCTCTCCTGCTGTCGCTGCTATTTTTCAAAGGGAACTTTTCCTTCCTCCCTCCCCTGCTGCACCGTCTCCTCTGGCAGCAGAGCCGACAGCTGCGACCATGCTAAGCCGGATCTGGCACACAGCTCTGCCAAGCCGACCCTGCTGTGCCTGGGGACGGCAACTTGCCAGAGCTAGGACATCTCCATGAGCTGCTTTTGCTGGTGTGACCAGGACTCCTCTGCTGCAAAGCTGCCTTGAAGGCTCTCTCCCACCCCACTGGACCTGATCAGAAGCACAGCCATGAAACGCTATCCCTGGCCTCCGTACACAGCAGCTCGAGCCCCCACAGGAGAGGCTGCAACCACCAGAACAGGTATTCCCTCCTGCTAGGTGCTGAGCAGAGCTTCAAGGCATGAGGGGAATCAGTCCTGCTCCTCCTACAGCAGACAGGGCACCACAGGCACCCCACAATGGATTTCCAGGGTTCTCTTGGAGGAATGCCTCCCCGTTGTACTGGGGTATGAGAGGTTTACAGCCTGGTTCTCCTGAAGCTCCCCGATGCCGCACAGTCCCACAACACCAGCAAGCAGCCAGCACTCACTCTGTGGCATGCATGTGCTGCTGTGTCCAGCTGTGCTGCTCCCACAGAGCTGGGCCAGGAGCCTGGGGTCTTTGCAGGACATTTGGGAGACGTGATATTGAACACCTGAGACATTACCACTACAGGGAAGCATGGAAGAGCTGGATCTGTGTGAAGGCTGAACAATCCCAACCGTCCTCCTGAAATTCCTCATGGGATGGACATGAAGAACACCGTGATGGAGATAAAAGATCTATTCTCAAATGTGCCCATGCAACAGAGACACACAGAACAATCAGGAAATCAGCTCCCTTTTCTATATTCACACTGCTACAAAACTCCTACATGACATTCCCTCTGGATCAGTCCAAGCTATTACAGAACCAACGAAACAGAGAAAATCTTGAAGGCACTCCCACAGCATGCTCAGCCCTTATCCACCTGACTTTAATGTCCCCAAATGCCTTCAGCAACTCCCAGTAACACAGAAACCTCCTGGGATTTTTTCCA
Organism: Zapornia atra; assembly: GCA_013400835.1. Classification (NCBI taxonomy): domain Eukaryota; kingdom Metazoa; phylum Chordata; class Aves; order Gruiformes; family Rallidae; genus Zapornia; species Zapornia atra. The sequence goes on along the minus strand of VZTU01019621.1, from coordinate 532,273 downwards.
CATGCAGTAACCAGTATCTTCCACTGCAAGACCAGGCCCTCGGGACTCAAATTCCATGTATTTGGGCACAGAAATATCGAAGACAGCAAAAGAAGCAGCCAACATCAGGGAAAACCGTTCCATTTCTGTCCCCAACAACGGCATCTGAAGGAGCTGTGCAGTGACAGCAAACCAAGCCTGCCACTTACTCAGTGAAACCCCACAGGCAGGGCAGGGTAGCCCTCTATTCGCCCCACAGAGCTTCTCCCAGTCCCACTAGCAATGAGCACAACCCACAGCTGCCAGGCTAGCACACAGAAACCTGGCAGGGCATGCAAGAAGTGAAGAAAATCAATACCAGTCAGGTTGCTTGCAAATCTATTTCCCCACCACCACCTTCCCGGTCCCGCCGAGGACAGCTCATTAGGTGCCTGGAGAACTGCCAAAACCAGATGGGCCTGAGCAAGCGATGCTGCAGTCCTGCCAGAGAGGTGCCTCGTGGTTGGGACCCACAAACCGGATAGCCTGCTCTAACCCCCCACACCAACCCCCTTCCCTGAGACAGCAGGTGAAAGTGGTACGTGAAAGAGATAAAAAAGGGTAAATATAATTCAGCCCAACGGTGCACCTGTCCTCCAGACAAAGCCCGCTCCCGGAAGCCAGGCTGTGCCTCTCAGCGCACAAAGACGGGTCTAAATCTGTCTGTAATAGAGCTTTTCAGGCTGACTGAACAGTAATGTTCACAAGCTGCTCCCCTCGAGGGAATACTGTATCTTCCTCACTGCATTACCCCAATCAGAAAGATCAGTGAGCAGCTCAAAGGCAGCGGTGGAAGAGGCACCGCTGATGTGATTCCATTTAGAATCTATCAGAATATTTTATTCCTCCCTTTGAAAGCGACAGATTAGGTATTTCCACGTCCCTTTGAAGTCTGGCGGAACAATTCACACCAGTGGACCAAACACCCCTTACTCCTCATTCCCCGTGCTGTGCCAGGTACTGCAGATGGGAGAAAAAGCCTCTTTGAAAGCCCCCCAGAGTCACCCGAGGCAAAGCTACCTCTGCAATCAAAGGCAAAACTCCCAGCCAACGGGTAGCGATTTCCCTTCATCACAGAGACCTTTATTTCCATTCCAGATTCTTTATTTTCAAAAAGTCTCCTGGAAAATTAAGTGTGGCGCACCTCTAGTCCAAAAAAATCTTTCCTTGGCAAGTGCTGGGTTCCCCCTTTCTGGCAGCCACTGAAATTAAACTCAGCCTCCCTGTTTATTTCCTTCTTGCTGTGGATATGCATGTCCTTGCCGAGCTCTGGAAGCAATTTGTTAGTTGGGAAAAATAAAGATTTCTAGCTCCTACATAAACAATGGCTGGTGACAAGAGGGGAAAGAAAAGGGTTAGAGAATTTATCACATTTTATTAAATTGTCTCTTGGTGGAGAAGATCAGAGAAAAAGGAACCAATGCAAGCAAATAGACTGAAATAGCTGAATATCAAAAGGGTACTGGGGAGATCTGCTCAGGTATCTTTCCATGCACAGGACCAGAACCTTTGCTAACCAACTTCATCAAGCAGACCCAAACAAGGGTGGACTTTGCTGTTTCATGGTACAAATTCTTCCCAGCAAGAAGGTGCTCAGCACAGACCAGTATGAGAAAAGCAGAGTCCAGTCTGCTATACTCACCAAACCCACCACCTCTGGTCTTGAGTCTGAGTGCTAGGAGGAGGGAAGGGCTGGGGGGGGGAACTTCCCTCATTCCATGTGCAAAAGAGGAAAACAAGCAACTCAGCCAGTGCTTCCTCCAGCCCAGAGCACAAATTGATAGGATCATGCTGATCTAATCCAGAGGGCATTCCCCTGCAGATTATAACAGTCTCAAAGTAGGTCATGCTTGGGCTTGAGTTTCTCAGCAAGCCCAACTGACATATTTCTAGACCATGTGTAGGTGCATGTGCGTTTTTCCCTTTCCCTGTAGTAGCTCGCTCATAACGAGAAACCCAAATTAGTTCACAGACAGGAGTGAAGTCTAAAGGTTGGATGTCTGAAACAGAGAGACACAGAGTTATGCCAGCCCGGTGACCCTCCTCTCTGTGCACTGGCCGGAGCTGGCAGCTGTTCATGGCCAAGGGCATTCCTCCTGCCTGGGGTTTCCAGGGGATTAGGGCTGGAATACTGACTGGCCAGCACACTGCCTGCATGGGGGGGGTGGAGGGGGAAGCAGGCAGGGATGTTAAAGGGGCCAGAGCCATGCTGGCTGGGAGCTCCTCTTGCCAGGAGAGCAGGGATGCCCAAACCAGGCCTGAAGCAACAAGCTTTGAGATTTCGGTGTCCATACAGGGTCCCATTCTGCCATCATACTCTGTTTTCACACCAGCTTCAATATAAGAAGCTCATGCAGAAAACAGCAGCCACTTGTCCCTGCTCTGGGGACAACGCTGGGCAATGCTGCTTCTCCAAGCCATAGCTGGCTCCAGGTTCACCCTCTGCCCAGACAACCACTTGTTCAGCCTGGAACAAACTGAAGAAAACCAAACCCAACAACAACAAAAAACACAACCACAAACCCAAGAGACCTTTGTGAACCCACATTTTGCACAACTACAACCAGAACCACAGGTCCCCCCACTTCTCCACTGCAGCACTGCTTTACCTCTCCCCTTAATACCCAAACACCAAGAGCCATGCACAAGGCATCGCGACCAACGTTTACCACCAGATCCCTATGAAACAAGGGCTACGCAGGGCAATAATTCTGGTTTGTCAGGACACAAGAGGAACACATCCTTGTTCTCCCCCCATCACCCTGGGACAGCTACAAAACAAAGCACCACCCACACAGCATTGCTCTAACACCCGTGCACTCGGAGCCCTTCCTGTAACTCCAATTTCAGATCCTCCCAGCTGTCACAGCGCTTGCCTCATCCTCCAGAGGACTACAAATGCAGGCTTTCTTCAGGGTCCTGGACTGTTTATGTGCAGCGTGAGGAGGAGAATTGCATTTGCTGAGGCTATGAATGATTTATCATCACACTGAATGCAAGAGGAACAGGGTCCCAGGGCTCGCTGCAAGACCGGAATCTCGCAGGCAGGCTGCATCTGCAGAGATGTTTGTGTGCGCTCTTCAAATCATCATTAACCATCAGGACCCTCAAGAGAAGCATTTATTTCCTTGGGATTGTAAGGGAGATGGCTGCTGAGAAAACAGCTGGGCAGGATTTAGCCCCATTATATCCATCTGTCTTGTTCTGCTCTCCTACCCCTCCATCTCCCAGTTTAATTGGGTACAAAAATACAGATAATGATGAAAATTCTAAGAAATAAGTAAGAGAGGGGCAAGTATAGTATATAGCACAGGCCAACTGCGGGTCACAGCTCTGGTCGGTGGAAGCACATGCAGCTGCACAGGGCAGGTTTTATATTTCCAAATACTTGCCTCTCACCCCCCCGTTTTAGGTACTCATCCCATTCTCCAAATGATTTGCACAGCTCTAAGTGCAGGTGTTATAAATAAACAAAAAAATATTCCCACTATAGTACACAGCTTTCAGCTAGGAAAATGGGCATGGAGTATTCTTAATGAAATGGGTTTGCATTTCCCAGCAGCTCTGCGATCTCCGGAGACAGAGTGATTAAACAAATCCACAGCACAAGAGCCCGGCCTCAACTCCATCTATGGGAGTTTGGCCACAGACTGAAACAAGGCAGGAATGCCATCCCATAGACCTCCCCCAGACAGCCACACAGACCGTAACGTAATATTATGCCTCCCGTTAAGGGTGTGATACCAAGAGACAGTCATATTTAATACAGCACTCTGCGTCTAGGGATAAAGCAGGATGGAGCCAGCCATCAATCACACTGCTTCTCTCTCCTTGTAGGATTACACAGGCCAACCCCACTGCTAGAAAGTATTTATAAAGTATTATTTTAGTTCTAGATACTGCAGACTTTTTATAGTTACTATATTCCTGTATTTTCTGAGTACTATATTCCCATGAACATAGTCCTCACCTCAAACCCACTTGCTATAAAAAACCCTACTGCTCCCTTGAGAAAGAATCCTCAGGCTACCCACAACTCACCATCTCTCCTTCCCCGCCACTATGCATCCCACCAGTTACCCCAGGAAAGGCTCCGTGCACCCATGGAGAAGGAAATCTGAGCAAGGAAGAGGAAGAACCAGGCAGGGAATAAGCAGCCCTGGAGTAAACCTCCCCTCTTTACAACCTGCACACCCCAGCCTCCTCACACAGCATTTGAATAATTTCCTCCTTCCTCCCCAGGCAACCCATGGATTAGATGCACAAAAGTACAGCAATTACCCTCTTCAATTACCCTAAAGACTCGGAAAGAATAAATTGTTTGTGATGGAGAGCCCTCTTGCCTGCTCCCCAGGCAAAGCCAAAGCCACCCTCCATCTACAGCTAACCTATGGAAATCCATACACCTTGCACCCCAGGACCATCACTAAGCTTTCAGTTATCTGCCACCATCTTGGAGGCTTCTCCTGCCCACAAAGGACAAGCAGGAAGGGAAGAGAGCAGTAGAAAACTCTTTGAAACCACCTCTTCGTTTCAGGCTTGCACCAGTCTGGAGAAGAAATCCTTGCTCCCCACAGCCCACCGTGCTTCCCATGGCTGTTTGGAGAAACAGCGCCAGACATCAGCTGACACTAGCAATTACATCCAAATAGCAGATACAAGGTCTGTTATTGATCTGTTCCTAGAGGGAAGGAGAAGCTATCCAGTAAAAAGGGGTGTCACGTTATTAAATTCTGAAAGGATAATAACCCAACACAGAGGGCACAGCTGTTACTGGTACACTTCAAGCTTCGTTTCCAAGCCTGACAGGGAGCAAAGATCATCAGAGCGCTTCAGCGTTCAGAGACAGGCCTAGAAATTGGAGGAATAAATTAACATATCCATATCCAAATTATTGGGCTAAGGGGGCTGCAGGTCTGCTTGGCAGGAACTGCCCTCGTGCTGCTGCCAGTCGCTCCCAGCAGCTGCTTTAACCTCTTGTTAGCTGGTACCATAGTGCTCAGGCAGAAAAATCAAACCCCCTCGAGCTCTCTGGGTTTGCCATGGAGCAGGAGTTCTAAAGGCAAAGACTCATCAGAGCCCGTGGAAAAGGCGTTAAGGGAGGAGGATGCTCTCCTGCTGTAACCTCAGACCGATGTCCTGGTGAGGAACAGCGACAGCTCTGCGCAAAAACCTGGATCAATTCTGCTGCAAGAAGAAAACATGGCTCAGGTAAGTGAACAATCCACAGCTTTTCAACACCAGCAGCTCAAAAGAACGGGAGAGTTTAACCAAGCCGCTGCTGAAAAAAACCAAGGACCGAGAAGAGTTATCGATTTTTATGAGCCTGGAGTCAAGAGACCCATAAATTATTCGCAAGGCAACAGAGATGGCAGATTTCTTGGACATTTCAGCAATGCACCACGCACGATTATGAGCTCAGATATCTGGCCAGACTGTCCCACAATGGAGCCTTTATAAGCAGCAATCGTGATCTCAGAAATGGGTGCCCAAATGTGTTACCGGCCACCACCCTGTTACCAGCTCTGCAGGGCATGCCAGGGGTTACAGGCAGAGCTGGACAGACAGAAACACAACAGACAAATGGTTTCAGAGCATACTTGGGGGATTTTCCACCCCACTGCAGACAGCAGGTCTCCCTGCCTGCATTAACAAAATTACAAACATAGCACCATGAATTAGAAATGAAATGTACCCACATCCCTGCCCAAACAGACTTGGCAGAGGAATCCAAGTCTCCCCAATCATCCCGTGAGGCATTTGGAAATCAAGGTGAGAAGAGCCCCACAAATACCAGTTTTCATCACAGATATAAGTCTGGGTGGAAAACTTGGAACTTAAGAGCTCTGCAAGGATTCCCAGCTTCATCCCAAGCCTCAGGTACAGCCTCTGGCAACTCATCTCTCCAGGCCCCTCTGTAAGAATGGAAAGCAACATTTTCCCTCCCTGTGTGAGGGAAACACAGTGATGGACCCAGATGGAAGAGCAGCAGAGGCCCTGCAGCGCCTCGGATCAAGAGTTCACCTGCACAGATCCTCATGGCCGCAGCCAACCTCCAACACTGACAGACAGCAGCCCCTTAGACTGGCAGCACTCAAAGCACCGGGAGACGCTTGGGATTATCCCATCACACAGCCAGAAGAGCACAGACCAAAGACATGCCACTGAGCAGTCCTGCCTGGGCTGAGCCAGCCACCACCTTCCGCTGGCTCCAGTAACACCAGCCCCCAGTCCTGGCTGAGAACAGGGAAGTTGCTGGTTGAATCCCGGAACCAGGTGTGACTCCAGAGCACATGTGAGAGTTCAGCACGGGAAAGACTCTGGTTTAAAGAGCACCAGATTGGAAGCTCCATACCAAGGTCTGTTTATACGAAATCTAGCGAGGAAGATCAATATTTTCTTTTGTTAAGTAAATCTGACCACAGTGGAGACACCAGAGCAGCAGCTTAAAAGACAGATTTTCTGTTTCTTCACAACTCCAGAAGCAGAAGTGAGAACAAAGGCAGCTGCCCTTACCAACCACCCTGACACAAACCTCACCCAGGGTCCTGAGCCTTCAACTTGCAGAAAGGGAAGCGTAAATCTCCCTCTGCTTGTGCAGAAGGAGATGGAGGTTTTAAGATGTGGTGAAGGGAAAACAAGCCATTTGTCCTTACCATCCCCAAATCCCAGGCACTTGGATGCCCAGTCAGTTGCCCATAACAGCACCTAACCCCAACACAGTGTTACACTGTTAAAGACACCCAAAACCCCGCAGAGGTCTCTGGGGAGCCAAGTGTGGGTTTCCAGCACAACCCCCTCATGCTCTGCAGTGATCACAGCAAGCGCCCGTTATCAGAGGCACGCTTGGGGGAAGGCTTCGTACCGAGCCATCTCACACTAATGGCCCCACAGCAGGATCTGGCAGGCAAAGGCAACCCCCAGATTTAGCCAGCGCTGCTGGAGTTTCAGATGGTGCAGAACAGCACATTGATCCATTTATCGTCTGTACGTTGCCATGGAGACCATAAGTCATTCCCCACCATCGCCACCACCCCCCCCCCGCAGACCTCCCCACTGCTTTTCAATTGATAGTTGGGCACTGGGGAAGCATTTGCAGCACCACTGAAATTAAATCCACGCTGGAGGAGTGGAGGATTCACAGCCAACACAGCCAAGGGACCTTGGTTTGAGGCAGTCTGTCCCACTCATCCCAACTTTGCAAGTCCCAGCAACGAGTCACTCCAAGCCTCTCTTAGAATAAGCATTACTGGAAATTAACAGTAATAAAGTGGAATTTTAGAATCATAGAATTGCCTGGGTTGGAAGAGACACCCTTTAGATCGAGTCCAACCATAACCTAACCCTGACTTAAGATCATGTCCTTAAGAACTTCATCTATACGCCAGGGATGGTGACTCCACCACCTCGTTGGGCAGCATCTTCCAATGTTTGACAAGCCATCCAGTAAAGTAATACTTCCTTTCATAATTCTTCCTTTAATAATTCTTTCTTTATGCTCCTCCATGAGTTCCCCTTCAACTCAGTAAGATGGGAAGGAAAGCTTCCCACTCTGCAAATGCTGAAATATGCATCAGAGCATCCTGGAGTAACCCCCAGTAGCCCCAAGCACCAGCGAGCTCCTGCCATCCCCAGGAAGGGCTGCACCAAGGAAAAAAGCGGGATGGTAGATCCACACAGGAGGGATCACAGCTGATCCCTGGCAGAAGGGGGTACAGCATCAAGCAAACACACAACTCCCATGTGCTACAAGCGGCAGGATGAGAGTGGGTGGATCCAGCAGCTAAACATGAGCTCAACCATCCAGCCAGCCACTGCCGGGAAAGTCACTGCTCAGTCTGTACCAACCTTGAGGAGAAGCAGAGCAAGGCCAGACCTGTGCACATCTCATAATCCCAACCTTCAGATATATATTCCCCAATCTTAGCCCCAGGAAACAGAGAAAATACCTGACTTTCCTTTGGGGCTGACGTCCCAAAGCGGCACACAGCACAGCCTCCCCACACGTACACGGCCCAGGCTCCATCATGATGAAGTGTTTCAGCACTGTCATTTACCAGAACAAGATCTATCACGTTTTCTCCCCTCCCACCCCACACGAGATGAAGAAACACCACTGAGACAACATGAGGAAGGTTTTCAAGTCTTAGCACTTCAGGTTTGGCCTTTAACTCCACGCACCACACAGCCACCTGAGCAAGTCGCCTGCTTAGCCAGAAGAGCTGGTCCCATGCAATTCCCTTGCACTTCAAGGAGCTGCTGTGTAGGTGCTGCACTAATTAATAACTTGTTCACTGCACATACAAGTGTGAAAACATGGCACTGGCTTTACCCAAGGCTCCAGAAGCACATTACCACCAGCACCTCTTTGGGGAGGCCAAGGGAGACAGCTTTCATACCACGCTGAGAGGAAGAGCTGGTGTCGACAGCTCCTTCCAGCACGGTGGGTTGCTGCCAGAGCATCCCAGCAGGCAGTACCAACCCCGGGCACTGGAGCATGAGGACATGGGGCAGGTGGCAGAGCACAGAAGGGCTGCTGCAGGCTGAGAGCCTTAAGGGAAACTCAAGGAGCATGGTGTAAATACTGTATGCGCCCGGAGCCAGAGCGCTCAGCGAGGGCTGCGTGTGGCATTTCCTGAAGGTTACCTCTAATAAGCACTGTCAGCCTGCCAACCTCCAACTGTCTGCTGAGTCCTCCTGCGGGAAGCCCGGCGCTGCCTGGACCTCTGCGCCATCGTTACAATCTGTGACAGCAAGAGCTTAAAAACTAGAAGTCCTCCCACGCAGCACAGACAAGGCAGATGTAGGACACCCGGGCAAGCAAACCCACCAAAATCCTGCAGTGTGGGAGGGGCTCCTCTCTCCTTCCTAATGCCTTTGCTGAGTGTTCTGGCACCCCCTCCCTGTGTAGAAGCTCAAATGTTTTGTCCCACCCTGTGTCAGAGCAATAGGTCAGCAGAGTGGGAGTAGGGCAGCAGACGTGTCTGCATTTATTTACTAGCTGCCACCAAAGAGATTATCCCAGCCCTCTCCACTTGTTTGCTTTTTCCAATTCACTGGGAACACATCAGGCATCTTTCCTTGTTCCTGGGGCTTTTCTGGCTCTAAGGCTCTTCTGGCTTTTCTACACACAACCTTTAGAGACTCTCCAGTCCCACACTCACAGCCCACTGGTGAAGCGGGTCTGCTCTGCACTGTTCTTCCAAAGACCCAGTGAGCTCAGGACAACGCAGAAGCTTGCAATCAAGCTGTGATCCAAGCTGTCTCCAGCCGGGACACAAAGCTTTCCAGCAAAAGCAGCAGTGCCCAGCCTCTCTTGCTAAGCCTCTGCAGCCCTCCCCCTCCACCCACTTCTTTTTCTTTTCTTGGAGAACCACTCCAAACACAGTGCTGGAAATAAATTCTCACCAGCAGTACGGAGGCAGTAAGCATTGGATAACAGAAAACACCACAATTGTGAACAGGGAAGAACTTGGGAGATCTGTTATTCCAGAAAAGAAGAAGAAAGGAAAAAAAAAAAAAGAGCCACGTTCAAGGCCTCCTTGGTTACATAAACTTCATTTCCATGTCTTTTATCACTGATAAGATAAGCCATTGCTCAAGTTCAAGTTCTGTATCAAGTAAACCATGATAATCCTCTTAGGAATTCCCCATGCCCCAGCTTGAACAGACCTGCAGAAAAGAGCTTAAGGGGTTGCCTTCAGCTGGAAAAAAAAAAAAAAAAAAAGAAGAGAAACAACAGAAGCATGAAGCCACAGACTTATTTATAACGTAGGCAAATTTGGGGCCTCGTATAGAGTACCGAAGGCTTACACGGGTCTGCCTGAATAAAGGGATCTACTTCTGCCCTAGTTCATAAATGCTACAAGCTACTACTCAGTCATGCATCACTCAGCCAAACGCCAGCCCAGAGCCAACCACCCTTCTGAGGAGGATTTCTTGCAGTGATAAGGACCTGGAGAATCAGACCCCCAAAAATGCAATTAAACTGATTCATGACCAGACCCACACACTTTGTGCTGGATTACAGCAATGAGAATTTTCCAGGCAGCTGTATTTTTATTTTTTAATTTGTTTTATTACCACACAGGATAATTTGACAGCCCTTATTGTCGGTGGCAAGATTACAGCCATTTCAAGTAATTATTACCCTGCTTTGGGTATATGATTTAAAACTCACTAAGACCACCTCCTCCTGCACTGTTCTGCCAGGGCATCCAGATACGAACCATCACCATCTGTATCACAGACTCACTATGTTGGAAGAGACCTTGAAGATCAAGTCCAACCATTCCTGTCTGTCCTATGCTAAACCATATCCCTGAGCACCTCATCTACCCTTTTTTTAAACACATCCAGGGATGGTGACTCAACCCCCTCCCTGGGCAGCCTGTTCCAGGCCCTGACAACTCTTTCAGTAAAAATGTTTTTCCTAATATCTAATCTGAACCTGATATCTAATCTGAACCTGAAATATATATCTATATATATACACATGTGATTCCAACTCGCAACTGAGTGTACTTACTACAGTTAAGTAACTGCTTAACTACGCACTTGCACACACTGCACTGGAACACAAAGGCCATCTCATACATTTCTGATTGCAAGACTGATGACAGCAATAAGCAAAGACACAAACTCTCTGGCCCTCCTCTCTTCCACTCATCGTCAGGACACAAATTACCTGGGTCAGCAATTCTATCACAGCGTCTTCCAGGGAACCAGCATAGCCTAAAGGCAACGAAGACCCACGTTTGAAGCTCAGTGCTTTACTCCACAGGACTGCACCTGGCCACCCCCGTGCAGAGCAGTGATGTGCAACCACACGCTGGAAGAGCTCAGCCTCAAGCCCTTCTAAGCCTGCAGCTGCCAGAAAAATCAAGGCACAAGGCATAGAATCATAGAATGGTCTGGGTTGGAAGGGACCCCAAGGATCACAGAGTTCCAGCCCCCCTGCCACAGGCAGGGCCACCAACCTCCAGGTATGATCTAGACAAGGTTGCCCATATCCCATATCCCTGAGCACCTCATCTACCCTTTTTTTAAACACCTCCAGGGATGGGGCATCCACCCCCTCTCTGGGCAGCCTGTTCCATCACCTCACCACTTTCTCTGTAAAAAACTTCCCCCTAAGATCTCATCTAACCCTTCCCTCCTTCAGCTTCACTCCATCCCCCTGGTCCTGCCATTATCTACCCTTTAACAAGCTGATTCCCCTCCTGTTTGCTCCCTTCAGGGACTGGAAGGCTGCAATGAGGTCCCCCCACAGCCTTCTCTTCTCCAGGTTGAACAAGCCCAGCTCCTTCAGGAGCTCCTTCAGCAGTGGGTATCATCTAAAAATCAGTGCTTAAAATGTTAAGCTTTCTTCAGGTCTACCTACTTCCTCAGCCAGCCCAACAGGCTCTGGCACCCACAACTGTTTCTTGCTCATTTCCAGCTGCCAAAGCTTTCATCCCTGCGATAGCCTCTCTCTGTTAAGGGCTTTTTCACACGTCTCCGAGTTATTTTATGACACTCAAACTAAAAGATGCAGCATATCAAACGAGACACATCTCTCTCCTCCCCACCAGCAACTTCCAAGATCCTTTAGCACTGACTGACAACCCAGAACATCGTGGGAAAGGTGGTTTTCAGATCAGCTGCTGGAAAAGCTCTTCCAAGGTAGCAGCTGAATTCAAATCACACACCAATTAGCTCCGAGGGATTTGTTATGTTTTTCTTTCAGGAAACCTATTTGAAAACAAAACAAACGGGGGGAAAAAATAGTTTAAATCTTATTAGAAGATCTCAACTGCGTCACAAGCATGCCACATTTTCCACTGAGGAAAAGGAGAGCAAATCTAAGTTGTTTCACCCCACCAGAAGGTATTTTGTCCTTTAAACCCTCTTGCTGTGTGCCTCCCCACCTCCTGAGGAAAAGCAAGACAACGCAGAGGTCCAGAGTGCCTACAGACCTGCTCAGCATCACGCAGCAAACAAACGGCTACGCCAAACCGCCCGGGTCCTATCTTTCCCACAAGATAAGGCTTTCCACTCCCGCTCTCCTTAGGTTTTCGCCTCTCACCTCAAGGCCACATGCAGATGACCGTGCTTTTTCTGAAGCCAGTGCCAATGAGGCCACTGCATTCGTTATCCGGCAGGATAATGACAGAGTGCAATTCAGTCAACAGCAAATCCTCCCCAGGGAGATGCCCTCTGACCCTCCCTGAGCTGGGGGATGAACGCAGACAGCCAGATCTCAGACAGGCGGCAAAGCTGAGTAATTCCTAATGAAGCCTTTCATCTCTTCTTTTGTTTTGGGGAAGGGGCAGGGGGGGTGGAGGGAAACAGTTTGGAACTGTCCACCAGCAGAAAGTTATTTTCTAGGGCTGCCCCAAATCCCTACCATTTGAACAGCATTTCTTACAGCTTCTGCCCAGTACACGGAGAGCACGAAACACGCTGCTCTCTGTGGAGATGCCCCTTGTGCAGACAGCTGGTGCAGGAGGGGAAAGCAAACCAGCCAAGTCACAGCAAGAGCAGGGATGCTCCTGGAAACCTTGCTTAAAATCGCCCTTAGGCAAGCAATTGAGAGAATTTATGATATCCATTCAATAAAATTCAGTTCCACCAACACATCAGCCAACAGTTGAAAGACAAGAAAGTTCATTAAATAAGGCCCAGACACAGCCAAGACCTTACCTCTCTCCAGACATCTGTCAGCCCTCACAATTTTCTTCTGTTTTCCAAACCACAAGCTCAAAGGATCACAAGCATTTGATACCAACTCCCCCCGCTACCCCCCCTCCTTCCCCCAACAAAAATAAACTATTCTCATTTCTCCTGTGTGAATTCAGCTGCAGAACTGAACTCTGCTGCATCTCCCAAACGCTCGTGTCACCCAGAGGTACTGAGGTAAAAAAAGGTAGAAAACCAACTCGCAACTGGGAAATCTCAGAGCTGCTCACAGACACCCACACAGCACCCAGGCCTGTAGGCACTGGTCTTCATCCGTGTGACAGTACCAGTTTTAGCCATGTGGTTTTTATTCCAGTTTCCCAATCAGGCCTGAAATAAGCCGTGTCTGAAGCAATCCCTTCCCATCCAGCTGCACAGTGGTTGCAGGGATTCACCCTCCACAAGTCCCACCTCATCATCTATGGTTTCTATCGGGAATAGGAATCACAGGGCAGGACCATAACCGTGGGATGCTTCCTACCCTGTTCCCCCAGCACATGAACTAACATGAACCTACACACTTAAATAGAGCTTGGCTTGAGTATTTATATAGATGCCAAATCCCAGGGATATCAATGACAATCTCTTCCCCAGTAAAACCTGATTACAGCACTGGACTCTCTAAAGCCCCCCCGCCGTCTCCCACATCACCACAACGTCACGGGGAGCAGCCAGCGAACCCTTCCAGGTGCCCAGCACAGCAGGGGGCTGCGATGCCACCGATTAAACAGATCTTCAAAGGAAGAAAAACAAGAGTCCTAGTCAATGACTGACCAGCCTAATGGCTCAGGGTACTCTGGTGTGCTCCTCTCACAGCACATTTGTTTGCCAGGCTGCCCAAGAGATTCCGGAGGGTCAACCACGAGGTCATTGACTGCGCCGTGACTTCAGCTTTGCTGGAAAATATAAAACACTGAAACTGCAACCAAGGAAGGTCCTGGTCCTTACAATTAAGGCTGAAAAGACATGAAAATACACATCTTTTAAGTTCAAACATACCTGAAGTGGCATCAGATAGAAGAAAACAGGGATCTTGAGATTTTTTTTGAAGATCAGCTTCGCAATAGTTAGTAATCCACCTATAATTCTGACCAGCCTCAAGGACCAAGAGTGACTGCAGAAAGCAAACCCATCCTTTCAGGCTATTTTGAGCAGCACTCACAAGGTTTATCCCAGAAACTGCTTTCTGCCTACTCAGATTTCTCAACTGAACTGATCACATGGTGTTTCGATGGATGGCTGGAGACACTTGAGAATAGCACTGCTGCCTGCCGCTATCTGCTTGGCACAGGATGGTTTTTAATTGAGGCTGAACTCTAAAGTCCCTGCCGCAGTCTGCACCTCCAATCACTGAAATACTAATTAAACCCAGGAGAAAGAGTGCAAAGTAGCATTGCCTTTAACTAGTACATTAAGATGAAGAAACCAAACGACCTGCAGCTCCAGGATGCATTGCTTTATTTCAAGCCTGTTTGACCAGATGTTAAACGGCAGAAGTCGGGGTGATGGAGATCCTACAGCACAATGCAGGAGCAGAAGAGATGCAGCAAAGTATTCGCTTTCACCTCACCCATCCCAACAAGGAAATTAGAGCAAGTTTTTCCCTGGGTTTGGGACCTTCCTCCCCGGGGAATCCAAGAAATTATCAAACAAGAGGGGAATACAGAGCAAGAGAAGCACCTGAGACATCGGTCTGGTTCAGAGCCATCCTCCCCAGCTCGTATGGACACAAGAAAGAAACCTGCTACAGAAGCCACACTGAGAAAAGCAGTGCTGGCTGCAGAGCTTGGTGGTGGCTCAGACAACACAAGTTCTGCTCTGAAAATCCGATGGGAGAGACTCAGCCTGGAAACAACTCTCCATTAGGTTAATTAGTCAAGTTTGATGTATCCAAGTCGGTTACCATGGTCACAGGAACTGGAGAGTAATGCTACACACAGATTTCCCCATGTGGGACTGGGGATGGGGGAGTTGCATCCAGCAACTCCAGGGCTCCACCGCCCTGGGACACCCCCCTCCATCCCCACCCCCGGCTGGGCTGCTCACCAATGATTACTGGAAGAGCATCTTGTCCACAGATCATAAGGTTGCTAAAAATAGCACCAGAGAGCAACCAGGTTAATGACACCACAAGAAGGTGCATTTGCACACAGAAACAAACAGAATGCATGTCAGATCTACCTCCTGCCTGGCTTCTGTTTGCTTTGGGGGGGGGGGGTCAGGGGGAGAGGGCAGAACAAAAAGATGCTGTTTTCTCTTAAAAATTCAACCACCACCTGCCAAAGTAGTGACAGAGAGCTGCCCATCTCTCCCAACATCATGCCAAATACAGCTGAACCTTGTTTACCTATTCCAGTGCCTGGGAAAAAAACATAATACACTGAGAGTTACAGCGTTACCCCAAACAAACAAATATTTTAAGCATCAATAGCTACACTCTGCCCATTTACGATCAATATCCCCTCAGTTACTCACAGCCCTACACTGCAACACATTCATCCATGCAGCAGAGCACACAAGTAAAAACCAGTGCTGCCTCAGGAAGAGCAGCAGCAGATTTAGAAAAGAAGTGGGAGAGAAATAGCGATCTGCAGTTCAGCAAGGCTGTGAGAGCAGTGTTAAACCCTCCTGGGAGAAGGATGCTCCCCTCCCTCCTTTGCTGTTCATCAAGTGCCTAACTGAGCCACAAGAGCCGCTTGCAGAAGCTGCCACAGAGCACAGAGGATGGCATCTGACCACCTTCCCTGCTCATGGACACGCAGGGCTGAAGGCACAAAAGCACAGGCTACTTGAATCACACAAGGAGCATGAGTGAGAGTCAAGGAACCAAGGTACAGCAGCCAGCAGCTAACACAAAGCAGGCCCATGGAGGGTGAAAGCCCAAACCCTGCCCAGGAAAGGTACTCCCAGCCACCTTACTGGCCTGGGCAGGCGACTCTCAGCCCACAGAAAAGGAGGAAATGCCACAGACCTTCCCAGCTGCACAGACCACAGCAGGAAGGACAGAACTTAAGAGGAGAGGCTGAGGGAGCTGGGCCTATTTAGCTTGGAGGAGACTAAGGGGTGACCTTATTAATGGTTATAAATATGCAAAGAGCAAGAGTCAGGAGGATGGAGCCAGGCTCTTCTCAGTGATGGCCAGCAGTAGGACAAGGGGCAAGCTGTAACATGGCAAGTTCCATGTGAATATAAGGAGGAACTTTATCACTGTGAGGGTGACAGAGCCCTGGGACAGGCTGCCCAGAGAGGCTGTGGAGTCTCCTTCTCTGGAGACGTTCAAACCCACCTGGATGTGTTCCTGTGCGATTCAGTCTGGGTGATCCTGCACTGGCAGGGGGGTTGGAACAGATGATCTCTCAAGGTCCCTTCCAACTCCTAACATCCTGTGATTCTGTGAACTTCTACCAATGCTACGTGGTTCCAGGCTGAAATGACTGCAAATAAAACCCTGTGTGAGGGTCTGCACCCTATGTGAGGGTCTGTATCAGCAGGTGCAAAACCAGTTTATCCCCTGCAAAAGGAGACTCAGAGATAAGCACTGGTCTGCATGGAGATGTTTGAGAGAAAAATCTCAGTGGAAAATTTCAGGACTGTGGTTTTACCTCTGCAAAAGGCTTGAAATGTAACCAAGCCGTGGAAATTCCAGCAACTACATCCCTGACTTCGGGCTGCGTGCTCCCCTTAAACTCCCCATCCCTCCTTGCAGCACTCCTAAGTGGTGCCATCCCAACCAAAAGCATGACTGCTTGGTGAAGACATTCCTTCAACTACTCAGCTCAAAAACAAGAGGAGGGAGAAGTACTGTGACAGGAACTGGGTGGTGTCAGGAGGTGGAGACTCCTCTAGCCAGCACTATGACCAAAGCCCCTACATCCCAGGCATCCAGCCTACAAGTCAGGTAGATGCCATGAAAACAGCAGAAGAAATCACCCCCCTTGCTTGCCAGCCCCAAACCCATTAAGAGATACAATTCAGCTCCACCTTTCTCAGCAGGTTAATGTTGAGCTGCTACTTTCTCCCCCTCCCTTCTGCAGGCACCTTAATTGGTTGCTTAATACAGATTTCACTGCTGTGCTTATCACAACGCTGGGAGCCGGCCGTGTGACGGGAGCGCAGAACACAGAGAAGACCCATTTGTCTCCGTAACTAATTGTTCTGCCTCCTCAACATACACACTAAATTGACTTGGCAAGACTGCAAGGCGAAGCTGCTGTATTTATTTAGCTATTTCTTCTGCTGGTGGAGAGGCTTCATAAAGCAAATGGCCAAGACAGCGCAGGCACCTTGTTTATGCAAAGCTGGAAGGAGTGAAGAAAGGATGAGGCCCCAGGTTTGCAGCATTCCTGGCCGTGTCCTCTACAGTAGGAATTTTAGCCTCAGTTACCTAATAATTACTTGGCAAAATGCTCCAGAAGTTCATCAAGGCAAGTGTGAACACTCATTTCTGGCTACAGCCTCCTTCACCCTAGGGATCAGCCTCCATAGAACAAAAATAAGAAGGTGTAGACTGGCTGATCAAAACGCTGGAGAGTGCCTGCGTTAGCCAAACACGTCAAGCTGGCAACCAGAGGCTTAGGAGTCGTGCATGGACATGTTCTTCCTGGAGCAGCCCCACATCTGCAGCCAGGGGTCTGACTCTGCACCCATCTGCCAACTCTGCCAAAGGTTCAAGGTGTTTCCGCATAAAACAAGGAACTACAGCTAGACAAACACAATAACACATTGTGTGGGGAATTAAACCTCCTGCCGAGAAGAAATCCACAGACATTTTAAAAGCACAACTGAATAAAATGCAAAATAATAATAATAATAATAATAAAAGGGCATGCCACAGATGGAGCTTGAAGCTCTTGACCCACTGAAACAGGCAGCGAAACTCACCCCGTCTTTGGCAGGGGGAGCAGGAGCAACCAGAGAGCTTGCATACGTGCAGCTGCCTCCTCAGCAACAACTCCTACACCTCTGGGCAAAGCCAAGTCCAGTTTCTCAGCTTTCACCTGCTGTTGGCAGAGTTTTAGGACACTCAGAGAAGTGCTCCAGATTTCACGAGCACCAAATCTCAGCAGAGAACACGCAAACCTTACTTTTCCACAGCAAGAGTTAGAACAAAACACAAGCATTAAGGTATTGTTTCATAATGCTGGAGAAAACCCAAAATCCTGCAGCGTTTCCCAGTCCATCAGCACACAGCCCTCAGGAATGCCACTGGTAGCTGGCTGGGTTCTGGACCAAAACCACAGCAGCTCTTTACATGCATCTCTAATCATGGCATCTTAAGACATGTAGACATCAAGCAATCAAAAAAACAACACAACAAAATTTTTTAGCAGCTACCCTATCAAGAGAGCAAAGCAAAGCCAAGACTAAAACCTACAAATGAAGGGGGGAAAAAAAAATAGAGGAAGATGAAAAAAGGGCTGGCTGACACCTCCTATACATGCTGTCAGCAGGATCATTTGCTCCAAAAATAAAGATGCTCAGTGCATCTAACTGATGACATGACAAGTGCTTCACAGTCCCAAACCCAGAGCTGCACAAAACCCTCTGAACATCCATTGCCTTTGGCACTCAGTAAAACAGGACCGCTCGGCTTTGCAGACGCTGCTCCCCAGTCGGATCCTCAGCTCTCCACAGCCACCACAGCTCTCTCACCCCTCCTGCCTCATCAGCACCTCCTGAATAACCGGCACTTATTTCAGACTAGAAAGCCTTGCACAAGAGCACTGATGGCTTTTTCCACTGCCAGTTCAGAGGGTTTTCCCAAGACGCTGGATACACAGACTCCTGTAACACAGAGGTCGCTGCATTTTCTTTCTTTGACAGTTTTTAATCACTTCTTGTCCAGCATTTGGAAATTGTTATTCACACACACACACACAGAGCCCAGGAACAAGGCTGCAGGGAAACATGAACTTCACCAGCCTGCCTGTTTTTGTCTGTGGACACCAACTCACATATTACCAAATCAAAACAAGCCGGCCAACTCCAGCGTGAGGGGGGGAAATGAAAGGGCAGACCAGTGACCTAGAAACAAAGCTGAGACTCTGGCATGAGCTCAGAACTCTGGAAGCGAGGGGAAAAAAATAAAAGCACTAACTGTTTTCAAGATAAAGCTTGAAAACTTTATTAATGGAATTATATGACATGATACCTACAAAAAAAAAAAACCAACCAAGGGCTTGATCAAGGAAGTCTTTCCAATGGAAAAGCATCATCTGCTTGGCCCAACAGAAGAAACTGAGCCAGAGGAGAGGGGACACAGTTATTTAAGGTCCCCCATGCAGGAAAAACACCCCAGGCAAGTGACTGGAGAAACTTGCTGAGCGCACAGCTTTGATACCAAACACCAGCACTGTTACACCTCCAAGATTTACATACCACATGATATCATGAATCGCGTGACGGTAACGGCAAGGGCGCCACGAGTCAGTAGACGAAGCTTAAGGGCTTCAAGCAGTGGATAGGGAATGCTGCAGTCACACGTCTCGGCCCTGGTCCAATGCAAACTCGCTCTGCCAGGTGTAATTGGTTCAGGGAGGGTGTTAACAAGTTACCTTTGTTCCAGCAAGTTCCAGGCATGATCGGGTAACGTCCACATCACCAGCATAAAGCTGACACAGGCCCTGCATCACCCAGCAAGGCTAACACGAAAGGCCATCAGATGCCAATGTCCAGCCCCAGACTGCGCATCTATCACCAGGTAACGCAGCATAAATCACTGGGGACTGGCAGCCTGCGCAAAACCAGCTCCTTGCAACATCACACCAGAGAGATCACACGTGCTCAACAGTAAACACTTCTGCAGAGCTGCAAAGTGCTTCTGCTATAGGAGCCAGGTGCTACCACAGATAAACCATGAGCTTGCTGGGGTGTTTCTGCAGCACCAGGAGGTACACACTCCAGAAGTCTGCAGAGGTCAAAGATCATGCTATTTATGAAGTTATTGAGTACAACGCAGCTGAAACCCAGTCCTATAAAAATGTAGCCATTGGGAGTCATTTTACAAGGTTTTAAAGTATTTTTCAGAAGAAAGCCAACTTTCCATTGTTTGCCACAGCCTGCCAGAAGCCACAGCATAGAGGGAAAACACCCTCCACCCTCTCCAGCCAGCACCGCACGGCTGGACGTACAGACGGATGGTCAAGATGCTCAGCTTCATCTGCCATCCTACTCACCTACTCACTCTCCCACCACATGGTTCCACCCCAGGGTTTAGTCCTTCACCACACTGTGCTGCAATAATCGAGCTCCAGCTTCTTTGACAACCACCTAAGCCTCCAGACCTTTCAATTATACACTCCCCAGGGAAGATGAAACCTGCCCACTTGGGAGACAGCGAGTCCTCAGGGACTGATCACAGACAATGGGATGATCGGCACCAGGAACCTTCCCAAATCCTGTCATCCTCCACCCACCGGCTGACACATCTCTTTCCTTCTGCCTCCTTCAACATAGAGACAGGGAAGAGCACAAGACAAGCCACCCTCTTGCCCTAACACGCAGAGGACAAACCTCAACTGCGTTGCTTCGAAGCTGGTGAGTAGCACGCAGGCACCAGCCTGGAGCCTGCAGAAAACAGCGTTGAAAAGATATAAAGGTCAATAAAAAAGCCTACATGACAGATGGCCACACACCACCAGAGCATTTCTTCCATCTCCACGAGCAGGGTAAAGCACACACAAACAGGAAGGGTTAACTTCCCACGTATTTGGGCCGAAACTGCATTTCTGGGCACAGCCACTCGGTCCAGTGTTACGCCAGGGAAACAATGCTAAATAAAGATTACGCTGAGTGGTATTATGTAAATAATTCCCTTCCACAATGAAAGGATAAACCTAGACTGCTTGGTTAGTTATTAACCCGGCAGCCAGCACCGCAGAGAGGAAATCCTGCCGGCTCTCCCTCCCTCAACACACTCACCAGGAGAGCCACAGCCAGGGCTGCAGCTACCAGAGACAATACCCGCCACCATCCCCTGCCTCCCCAGGTGCTGGCACTCTCCCTCGGACCACTTCCCACAGGAGGAAATCATTTGGGCTCCACCACATTGTCTTCTCCCAGGGCAGCCCCGCTCCTCCTGGCCTCTCCACTGCTGCAGAGGCTGGACTTGGCCTCCTTCCCCCTCCTCCCACCAGCGGTCCAGGACACAGAGGGCTGCCTGCCCTTTGACAGGAACACACTCCTCGCCACATCCCTCCTCTGGAAGACCTCCCCTTCCCCTTGTAGGCTGAACCCACCAGAGTCTGCCTTTGCCTGCACATCTCCTGCCCAGAATAACTTCCTCGACCTTTCTGCCTCCACCTCCCCCCTTGCAAACCTTCCTCCTGCCTTGGCTTCACATCTGAATGCTTTATGTTCGTCATACGATTTTAAATCTGTCAGCAATTCATCCATCTGCTGCCTCCTGGGTTTGTAACGCCATGAACCGTTCTGGGATACAGTCCTGCATAAAGCTCTCGGTGGAAAACGAAGCTGCGTCTCTTCCAGAAACCAAACCAGCTTTGAGCTCACATCTTACCAAGGTGCTGGAGTGTTGGAAAGACTGGCTTCTTCCCTGCAGCTAGCAGAAAAGCCATGATGCTATCCGGACTAAAATAAACATTATGGGAGCGGCGATAAGGGGAAATATTTCAGCTGACTAAGAGTAATGTGGGTTCAAATCCAAGCGTAAGCTGATATTGCTTGTAATTTGTTCCCGAGCCAAAAACACAGCCTGGGAGTGAAGAAATGGAAGGCATTAAACAACAAGCAGCATACTCAGCGACTCTGGAAAACTTCAGCATTTCCATTTATGTTATTATTTTTTTAAATAACCTTCAGTTTCACGGATCATAAAGTTAATTTGGAGTTAACTTCCCTTCTCTGTAACTAGACAAAGCTGCTATCCTTTACATTCCTTAATGTTTGTTCAGTGCTTCGCAGCTATAAAGCGCTTGAGAGCACTAACCATTATCAGCATCCTCCCTGCCACCCAGCAGGCGCATAAGCATGTGGATTGCTTTGCTCTCCCCATCCCAGCAGCACCCCCTCCCCATGCCCCAGCTCTCCTCCAGCCCTAGCACCATGGTAGCAATCACGGCCACAGCCATACAGCTCCATCTACACAGCTTCTCCTCCAGCACTAGCACCAGTCACCTCTCCACTCCAGGCAGGGCTCCCCTCTGGGTATCTCCAAGCCAAATTCAGACCAGCAGCCCAAGCACACACTGAGAGCAGCAAGGTCTGTAGCTATCAGCACCTCTTCTTGCCTGCCCAACCACATCCACGTCCCACCACTGAGCTTCCTGGGGTGTCAGTGGCAGCAGCACCATATGACCTCTGCCAGCTCACCAGCAGCACCCCCTCCTTGGGCACTCAGCTCGCCCTTTATAAGGGACAGCCCATGGCCTGGGGAGCCCAGAGACAAGTTGGCAAGAAGGGAGAACTGGTGGCCTTGAGAAGGGAAGTGACAAGCGGGGTGGGCAGCAGGACTGGGGCTGCAACCCAGATTTCTCAATTCCCAGTACAGTCCCGCTGCTACCTCGTGCACAGGGGTCAGGGTTCACTTCCCAAAACTGCCAAATCACTCATTTCCTTCTGCTCTTCTCTCCTTCCCCCCTTCCTACCAGATTCCTCCCACCCCCAACCAGGTTCTTGTAGGCATTTTCATGCCCTTCATCTGGAGCTCCAGCTCCCCTTTTCAACCATCTCTTAGGAAGCATCCTTGCTCTAGCCATGCTCATTAATAATACGCACTTTGAGTTTCCTCTGTGACCCATCCCTTTGACATCACATGGTCCATCAGAGACCCCGATGCCCTTGTGCCAACAGAACAGCAATTCTCCACCACTTTAACTGGAAAGGACCCACACAGTAAGGGCTACGCAAGAGCCCACGTCACCACATCCTAGATGAGACTCCACGACCTCATGACACCCAAATCCTTAAGCAGCTGCTGAAGCCTCAGTCACTAATCACAGAGGTGACTGGGCGCTGCCATACCCCGTATCTAGCTCCACTGAGCCAACCTTGCTCTCTGCTGAAACCTCTCAGTGAAGACTGAAGCAAGCCACAAAGTCCTTTAAGAACACACAGACTGGATTTCCATCTTTCAGTACCCCTGCTTGTAGCCCAGGGTCTGCATTTGGGGGCTCACTGCTCATAGGCACAAAGTACTGGAGGGAACCAGTACTCTGCTATTGGGAGTAACGAGCCCTCACACTGAAGGGGCAAAGCACTCCTGGGGAAAGAGCCTCCTCTTCACCAGCTCTCCAGCAGCTTTGCTGCAACACACTGAACTTCACATGACTCCCCCCCAGCCTCGACCTTCAGCTGTGTCTAGTGATCCAGTCGGAATGAGACATCAGGTCAGGGATGGGTAGCACAGCACCCCAAACACAGGCCCTCTCAAACCCACGCCTCATGGTGACTGTTGAAATGAGCCGCCCAAAACCCACTTCTGAAAATTCACCGATTTAAACCTCTTTTCCTACCTGCTCATCTAGAAATCAGGGAGATGTTAACTTTCCTCCTCCCCAAAGAGCTGTGAAGATGACACTATCCCAAACTCGTAAATTACCATTGACTACAAGCAGGTTTCTCCCAGGATGAGCCACCCACAAACACGACTCTATTTCAGCAGAGGCCACTAACCAGAACCAGCAGCGGAGGGAGCACAAGGAGCCATCAAGGGGACAAATAATTTATAGCCATGTCACAAAAGATGAAGACATCTCTTATGACCCAATTCCAGCCAACACAGTCCAGAGCTGCCGAGGAGATGAGACGGGCAGCTCTCTTAACACATACAGCTAGCGGCACAGCCGCATGCGCACCTTCATCACCGATCATAACAAAGCTGCCTTTACCAGACTGGATCTCCTAATTACCAGACTGGAACACAGGCTGAACCAAACCCTCGCTGGATTTAGAGCAGGATGGCTCCAGGGACTGGTATAACCTCCACTCGAGGCAACTTGGTTCAAATCCAACCACAGCCATTAGCAAGTGAAAGGTATTGCCAAGCAGCAGCTGTTCGGTGGCTTGCGTGAAACAAGTTTATGGTTTCAGTCCAGATCCTGTCACAAAAAAAAATGCCAGTCACCTCCCTGGCACTCAAAGGCGCGAAGCCAGAAGCATCCACCCACTTCTCCAGCGCTGGAGATACCAGCGTGGGAGGCACTCTCATGCCAGGCCGGTACCAGCTCCACAGAGCTGGCCCTGACCTCCACAAGGTTTTCAGAACCAGGTATGTTTTGCAACTTGGCAGAAACACACAGCTAAATAACAGAAACCACCACCCACATGAAGCCAGAACAAAGTACCAGTGTTTTCCTGCCCCAGACATGTGCATGCCCCATCTCCTCTCTCTCACACCAAAAATAGCTTCTACTTTTTCCCTTTTGGCAACAACAAACTGGGGTCTGAGTGCATTTGCTTTCAATAAACGAAATGGGTTTTGCAACCTCTCTCATACTGAAACTTACTCAATTGAAGTTATAAAGTCTTGTCCCACACAGAACTTCACTTCCTTCCCATGGCATCTTGGAACTTGGGCCCAAAAGACTTTGTAAGCCTTGCTCACTGTATTCCCTGGCCAAGGTATGGCTTCTGTACGGAGCAGGGCAGGCACAGGCACACGGGACACTCAGCTA
Source organism: Zapornia atra (assembly GCA_013400835.1). Taxonomy (NCBI): domain Eukaryota; kingdom Metazoa; phylum Chordata; class Aves; order Gruiformes; family Rallidae; genus Zapornia; species Zapornia atra. The sequence goes on along the minus strand of VZTU01019621.1, from coordinate 507,902 downwards.
AGCCCCAAAGTCACCCAACGAGTCGGCGGTTGAATTCTGAGAGTTAAGTACAATTTCACTCAAGTCCTCCGCTTACAGAAGAGATGGAAATACCCAGTTTTCCCAACTCACATTCCTTCCCTTCATGAATTAGCAGTAGTAGCAAACCTTTATCTGCAAAGCATACAAGCAAACTCAAACTTAACCTTGCTGATAAAAGCCTACGCTAAACGGAAAAAGTCTCACCCGGCACGACCAAGGAATAACAGAACAACATCACATCCACCAGCCTCAGATTAAAAACACCAGATTCAGCAAAATCCTGCCGTTTTCAGGCGTTCAGAGCACCAACCTTTGCTTCGTGCGACGACAGAGGGAGAGATGGCAGAAAAAGTTCAAACCATAAATGCCTGTGAGCTGAGAGGGATGTGTTAGGAAATACCCATTGCACAGATCACCTCCAGCGGCACTGTCCTCTTGGGCAAATTCCTGAGCTGACCCAAAACACAGAGTTCAGGGAGCAGACCCAGGGCTCTCTCCGGCACAGGCAGAAGCGCCTGCGGGTTGTACAGGCAGGGACATCCACAGGGTTCAAAGCTGTGGAAGGAGGGATGGGTTTACATTGGGTCAACACTGCCCCTCGCCCCAGGCAGCGCCAGGAGGGCCACAGCCCGGTAGGTTTTGCTGCTTCAGTGACTTTGGCAGCAGCCCACATGGCAGGCAGCTGCCTGCACCCACTGCAGCCTGCTCTTTGTGCATTGTCAGGGCAAGAGAGCCGGAGGAAGGGCCGAGGGAGAAGAGGGAACAGGAAATTATAAGAACGGACAGAAAAAACCCAGCAATCACTCCGGCGACCGTGCAGCTGGGCTTAGAGAAGCGTACACTTGTTGCCTGCAGACACCGGGCCGTGTTTACCCACCATAAATATTTACATGCCGGGTCCCAGAGCCCTGCTGGCTGTGTCTGGGACCCCAGCCCCAGGGGGCACACGTCCCGGAGGGACAAATCCTGGGGTGCAAAGGTGAGCCTGGGCCAGGGCTGGATTTCCCAGCCGGGGCTGAAGAACGCCTCGGGTGCGGGTTAACCTCACCGGTGTGTCAGCGCGAAGCCCCCGGCTTGGGGAGCGCGGACGCGGGGCGGGAGCCCAGAGACACGGCGAGATTAGGAAATAAACAAACGCACGCAGAAATGACACTAGAAAAGAAAGAGAAAACCGCGAAAAGGGATAAAAGAAACAGGAGAGAGAAGGGAGGAAAAAAAGCCCTCGGGGTGCCCCCAACCCCACAGACGGGGCGTCCCCCTCGCTCGCCAAGTGCGGGGCTCCCCCCGCCGCCGAGCCCCGCACCTCCCCGCACCGGGCTCTCCCCTGAGAATGAGGGCAAGAAAAGCCGACAAGCCCCCAGAAAGTTTCTCCCCCGAGGCGCAGCTCCCGCGGCACATTCTCCGTCTCATGTTTACGTAACGGCGGCGG
>VZTU01019621.1:468473-506046 GCA_013400835.1 Zapornia atra | reverse complement strand
CCACAGCCACCCCGGCGGCCGGGCGGGGCGGGGCCGCGCCGCCCGCGCGCCTTAAAGGGGCCGCGCTCGACTCATGCAGCGCCGAGCACCCGGCGCCCGGGCGGGGGGGACCGACCCACCTACCCCGGCAGAGCCCCCGCTGAGCCCCTCGCGGAGGTGCCGCGCACGGGGACCACCGGCTGTATCCTCGCCGCACCGGTGCCTCCCGTTGTACCGGTACCGCCGGCTGTATCGGTGGCACCGGTTACGCCGGCGGCACCGGCCGTGTCGGGGTTGCCAGCTTTACCGGTGCTGCTGGGTCTGCTTAGGGTGTCGTGAATAACTTTTCCGGGTGAAGATGCTCACCCACACCACGAGCTGGCCCGGGAAAAGCCGCCCCGGTGCCTTTTCAGACCGGGAGGGGACGGGGGGAGTGGGGATCGCCGCTGCTTTCCCGACAGCTACATCCCGGCAAAGTTCCAGCCCCCGGTTAGCCGGTGCCAGCGGCTGTCCCGCAGCACCGAGCGGGGAAAGCTGGGGTCTCCCGGTACCGAGGGGGTCTCCGGGGGGACTGCCCGTTCCCAGCCCCGGCTTGGGGTCCGCGCTGCTACCCCGGCGGCAACGAAAACCTTCCCCGAGGGGTGAGTTTGGCAGGAAAAAGTTTAACGACCAAATGCCCGCAGAACCCTAAGGCTGAGGCAGCCCTGGTCGTTCCCACGCCGCTCGCATCTTCCAGTGCCACAGCCCAGCTTCTGCTTTTTCCGTTGTCGCTCTTTTTCCCTCCATCCTCCCAGGGGCGATGGGGACAGTCACAGCGTCCCAGCCACCACCTTTTCTGCTCCATCAATTTGCCCCCTGCCCAGGCAAATCCACACACACCCCGTCCACCATCCCTAACACGAGCGGCAAAGCATCTTGCGCACCTCTGCTTCTCCCCACTCCACCAGGCAGTGGGGAACGCAGGCAGAGTTGGGCACTCACAGGTTCCCTGCTGCTCTACCTCCCCGCAGCTCGTTTCTCCTTTCCCACATCTCCACGAGCGGCATTTTCTCCCCGGGGAGCGGGATGGCAGGGCGGGCAGCTCACGGCATTCCTTGCCCCAATACGGCTGCGCTGCCACGGGGCAGAGGGACTTTCCCAGGCCCGGACTCAAGTCTCCTTAAGTCACCCGACGCGGTATGTAAGCACAGACACACGCCTCGGTGCGAGCATAAACATGGAGAGCACGAGTCCTGTCGCCTGAGAGCAGCCTGATGTGCCAGGAGAGGCAGGAGAAGCACCCATCCCGTTCCCCTGGCAGCTGGCTGCCCAGCAATTTAGGACAGAACCTTCTGTGCAGTTCAAATCCGTGTCTGTAAGTGTTTGTCCTGCAGGCTGAGCATCAGCAAAGCGACAGATCAAATCTTCCTCTAGAAGATGCGATTATCTTGGAAGATAAAGGGCTGAATTTATCCATGTTGCATTGTGGGGTGTCTGTGCTCTGGCCATTTAGCATTTCTCGAGCTTCTTTTTCTGTTTTTTACCCATATCTGTGACGTTTCACTTAATGAATGGAAGGCAAGTCCCCTGCCACGGCAAGAAGACTCGAGACATTAATTTTACAGAAGCCAGGAGCCAGGCTTTTAGATTCCAGTGACCTTAGAACAACATTATCATAAAAAAAAAAAACAACCTTAAAACCCTTAGGGTTGAACACGCTTTCCAGCACTGCTGAATATCCTTCCAGAGCACAGATGGATTTTTTTGCCCATGTTCCTGTGGTCCAGAAGGCCATGGTCCCGAAGGGAATAGCTGGGCTGCTATCATGGCGTGAATATGTGCTTGTCTCATTGCCCTTGTGATAGTGGGGATGATTTTCCTTTTGCTTTTCTGTCTTCTGGCAGCCTGGCCATCTGTAACTAGCAGCTACCAGATCCCAATGGTATTTACAAAACCATCATGCAAAACCACTGCACCCAGTAATCCCCCCCAAAAAACCCCACATAACACCCAAAGTACCCCAAAATAATGGTTGCCCCAATGTTGTGGGACTAAGTGACTTCATGTGTGGGACATATACCAAGCAGTGAACCCCTCCAGCTCAGATACTGTCACCATCCTCATCTTAACAACCTCCTAATGAGGAGCGTGTGACTCTCCCTAATGCAAGAGGCTGGATGCTGTTTGTACAGATCCCGGGAAAGCAAAGCCCTTCCCCATCTCAAGAAAAACAAGCTTGGCTTTAAAATAATGTCCTTGCAAACAGCAGACAGCAACGGTGTGGTCTTTGCAACAAGGGCTCAGGCTTTTGGCACCTCAAGGCTTTGTGTTTTGAAGCTTTTTTTCCCTGCGATCATGGGAGCTGGAAGCTTCTTGTTCTGGTTAAATCACAGATGAGATTGTGGCAGCATCCCAAGGCTCTGGGAGCTACGGCTTCCCAAAAGCAAAGGCTATGGAAAGCCTGTCTTGAGCATCACAGAGCAGAGGGAAGAGCTGGCGCGGGTCGCCGTGCCGCAGCCGGACACGTACACACAGCATTAGACACAGGAGACAGAGCTGGGCTGTCGCTGTAATCACAGTATATCTGTGCTGCCAGGCTGCAGATAGCTTACACAGATTTTCCGTGGCGTTTCACTTCGAAGCTGCCGTTGATAGTTATTCCATCAGATAAAATGGTAATGCGCCGTGCCTCTGAAACACCAGGGCAGCAAAGGCTGGGGATTTCAGATCTCAGTGGAAAAACTGGAGTCCTGCCTCATCTTCCTGAGAGTCATTACATTAAACTTGCCCCATGCCCAGCACAACGCAAGAAATTGGGGTATTTTCTCATTTGGGTTCACTTAAACTCCTCCAGGAAAAGAAGTGAGATGCAAAACAGGAGCCACCCTCACTCTGAAACCACCCTCACATGGAAAGCTTCAGGGGAAAGTAATTACATTTACAGCAAGCTGCAGCCTTTAAACTAAGTCATCCTGTAATTGACTTTATCAGAGCATCAGCCCACGAGGACCAGTGTGTGTGAAAACCACAGTGGGGGTTTACCTTCCGTAACCACATGTGACCCATCGTGCTGGCACTGGGACAAGGTGGCTTGGACCACCCCCCTCCTCCCCCCCAGCACTGCAGAGGGATGGATGAGGGGAGATGTTGGGCAAAGGTTGGGGTTAGAAGGAGGTTGGCACCCCTGCTCTCCTGCATGATGCAACGTGGCTCCTTCCAAAGCACCTTCCAACCGCCCGGTGACCTGCCTTTACTTGCTCCAGGCATGAGCGGAATGTGGTGGGACTCAGGCTCTATGAAGGGCTGGATGGAGTTCACCTTGGGGAAGTGGATACAACTCAGGGAGAAAAAAAAAAAAAGGAAAAAAAAGATCTCTGCCTGCCAGGCTGGAGGAGGAGGAGGAGAGAAAAAGCCTGGGGAGGTGGCTGGCGGAGCGGGGATCTTGCACCGGCCCCCCACAGCCACACTCCATCTGCAGGAGATGACTGCTCCTGCCTTTTTCCGTGCTTGCCTTCAAGCTTGGCAATGGTTTATGGAAACAAATGATGAGACGTGAATATCCCAAAGTAGGTGGCACTTAGCTACATGCAGAGAGGGGAAAAACTGAAGAGATCCTGGATGGTGGCTGTAAATTGGGTAATGATCTAAGCAGCATCAGGGTTGGCTTCTCATCTCCTAAGTTCGAGGGCGTTCCTATCCCTATGCATCAGCCCAGCCATGGGGCAGGGACCCCCATCAGCATCTTGGCATGGTGCAGTTGCAAAGATGATGTGCTCTTCCAGCCAACCCGGTCCGTGGCTACAGTGCAGGCATCATGTGTAGGAAGATGTCCTGCTGAGCAGAGGGTAGCTGGCCATGCTCAGGTGCCCCATCCAACATGGCATCCTACGGTAAGGGTGTATGATGTGTTGGCAGCAAAGTTTCATCCCCAATGAGACTAAAAAAGCAAACATCCCTCACCAGGCAGCAGCGTGCCTTCCGTTGGTGCCGAATACAGACGCCTTTTACGGGCATCAGGCAGATAAATGGTTAAAAGGAGCAGGAGATCAGAGCAGGGTGATTAATGCACTGCTTCGGCAGAAGTGTGGCACAGTCTCTGCTTCCTACCCACAACAGAAGCGCTGCGGCCCCACGGCTCCTCGCACACCCCAGCTCACTGTGCTTCCCACCACACACCAGCCCAACCCCCTCTGGTGCTGGCCCCGGGTCTGGAGGTGTGCAAGGGGATGCTCTCCACACCCACGAGGTGCATCATGACCCTGGGGCTAAGCCAGCACGGTGCAGCAGGGCACAGAGCCAGGCACCAAAGCCATCTCGTCAACGCCAGCAATGGGGATGCTGACGGGCAGGACACAGTCTCAGCATCCAGTCCCACATGCAATTTGGCCTCCCAAATATACACCTCTGGCAGAGAGGTTGCTGCTTCCCATGGCGCTGGGGCAGCTCACAGAATAACTAACTAGTCTTTACTAGAGAAATAAATGGCCACAGCTTTATTAAATCAATATTAATTCATAATCTTTAGCAGACAATTATAGTTATCTCACACACAAAACTACCCACCTCTTCAAATCTCTGATCTGACAGGGTTATAATTAGCTTATTACTGGCCATACATCTGCTAATAACTTTTCCCTCAGCCCTGTGAAGTGAATTAAGGAGCGCTAATAAACCATGGCTGTTAATCCATTTATATGTCTTACGCTTTTGTCTAGGCACCAAATTTAAAGGTACATAAAAAGGAGTTTTCTCCTTCCCTGTCTCCAAGGTCTTGCTCCCTGGTAGCACCTGGCTGCTTACTGTGGACCATAAAGGTGTCTTCTCCATGTTCCAGGAGATTCTGTCCTCGCTGGGAGCGGGGTCACAGAATCGTAGGGGTTGGAAGGGACCTCAAGAGATCATTGAGTCCCACCCCCTGCGAGGGGGAGCTTGTAAAATGTAGAAAAGACTCAGACTATTGAAGAGCAGGTATGTTTTTCCCCAAGGCTTTCTTATTCTCAGCCCCAGTGCCTGGCACGAGGCAGAGGGTATGTCCACTGGAAAGGCTGCGAACCCCAAAAATACCAGGTGAGAGGCAGCAATGGGCAGGCAGCAAACAGGGGCTGGAGTTCTGCAGCACCCCCAGCGCTGCCCTGCTCTCACTCCTCCTCGCAGAGTGTTGCCAGTGCCGGTCATTAGCAATAATGAAAGTGAGATAAGACGCGGTTGGGGGTGGAGGGAAAACGTTGATCTAAAATGATGGCCGGTAATAAAGGCCAGCAAAGAGGCACCATGTGATGTGACGAGATAAAAGCAGATGGCTGGCTGCTGCTTCTAATTATAGGTCCCTGCTAACGAAGAGGGCGCTGATTAGGCTGACATTGTCCTAGGACGTGCGTTTGTAGAAGGACCTGGAGGTAGGGCTCAGGGTGCATGGGTGCCGTGATGGGGGTCCCCACTGCCTGATGGGAATTGCCCCAAAACCTGCTTCTGCCATGTCTTTTCCCTCTGCACCCACAGCACCTCATGAGGTTTGCTCCCACCATGGTGACAGTGTGGTCCAGGACACCATGGGAACAGCAGGTAAAAGCTGATGGTGATATCCCCCTGTGTTCAGGCTGCGGTGGCTGGGAAAGCCCAGGGTTCCCATGGATGGGACCTTGGGCAGCTGGACATGCTGGTCACCTCTGGACCACCCCAGGGGAGGCTCCGAAGAGGCTCTGAGGTCCAAGCCCCTGAAGACAAAAGGAAGCTCCTTTTGAGTAATAAATTCAGTTGAGTCTCATGGGTGAATAATTTATGATGCTTACTGTAAAAAGAGAGAAAAAAACCACATTCAGTTCTGTTTTCATCATGTTTTTGGCTATGAGTAAAAGAGCAGAAAAGTGATGAAGGCTTCCCACAGCAAAGCCAAGCGCCTGAGACTAGAACTAGTAGCCAGGCCACTTCTAACCAGGGAGTTGATCTTCTGCATATTTTTGGTCGTGCTGGCTCTTCTCCTCCTCCATGGAGGAGATGGGATGCGTGTCTGTAATGACACCACTGCCTCTTTCTCAGCAGAGCTCAGCACAGGAGCCTTCCCCAATGTCAGCAAGGAGGGGACCCATCCTCACTCGACCTGCAGCATTTCAGTGACAATGCATCTGTGCAGGGCAACCCCTTTCCTGGGGGCTTGGGTACCCCTTCACCAGCATTTCAGCCCACAGCCTCACTCTGTACCTTGGCCCCCCTATCCCACAGTGGCCTTTGGGGACCTGACATGGCCCTGGAGTAATAAGTCCCGTGGAAGTACATCACTCACATGGATGGGATCTCAAAGCTTCCTCATGCTTCCAGCCTCCAGCCCTGTAGGGAGAGCAGGATTCACTTTTCTTCCCCAAAAAGCCAAGCTGAAGTGGGAGCAGGTCCAGAGCCCTTTCTCGCTTTTCCAATGCCATCCTGGTCAAACAAAGGCTCCTCCGCTTTGGATGTGCTGCTCAGTGCAGGGATTGGGGAATTCTGTTTGTGGAGGTTTTTCATTTTAAGACATTTGGTGGGTTTTTTTAGGGAAAAAAATATTTCCCTCCTCTGTACCCACTTAAACTCCAGTGAGACCCCTGCCTTGGGATGGAGGAGCATCTTTTTAACAAAGGAAAGGCACAGGAGAGGCACACAGAGTGGTGGACAAGGTGATGCAGGACAGGGACCTGGTGCCCAGATCCCCAGGGGTGGAGATCTGTATTTGCTTAAGTTAGAGAAGCTTTTCAGGAGGGATCCTGCAGCTGTTGGGGACCTGGCTATGGGCATCGTCCCATGGCCACGGAGCTGGGAACACCAAATTCCCCATCCTACGACTGCCGCAAATTCAAGCCCTGCTTAGATAGGAGGAGCAGCTGCCAGGGCACCCAACCTTTTGACATCTTAATGAGCAAAGAGTTCAGAAGGAATCTCACAGGGATTTTTGTGTTTCTTTTTTTTTTTCCCCTCCCTTCCCAGAGAATTCACCTTTCCATTTCCCTCCTCCCAAGTACATGACAGCCAAACGGAAGGGTAACACATGAGCATCTTGCTCCACCTGAGGAGCTCAAGCTGCAATCACCCAGCTCCTTGTCGTTCCAAAGAGCTGGGAACCGCTGGCACACTGGAGAGGAGACGTAATTAGGTGCAATTCAAGAACAGCTCATCAGCTATATTTAACAGATGGGCCGATTCCTCAGCCAGCAAAGCCCTGAGGAGGAGCCGGGCTGCGGCAGAGCTGTGCTCCCTCAGCCCCAGCTCTGGACTGGGCAGGAGCTGGGTGCGTTACTGCCTGAAACACAGTTTATTAAGCAATAAACTTAATAATTAATTTTTTTTTCTATTTTATTTTTTAATATAATGGTTATTTGTTCTATAAACATCTCATCTGAGCAGGGCACTCTCATCCAGGCTCTTTTAGCATTTAGATTTTCCCTTCACAAGGATTAAAGTTAGTTGGAGGGAGAATTGCACAATAGCCCCTTTTATCCTAATCTTTCTGCCTGGAACAGATGGGAGAGCCCAGCTCAAGCCCTGATGACATACCACGAAGGACACACGGTAACAGAGGAGACACTGTGCCTTCTGCTGAGAGCATGTGTCTGTGTGTCGGCGTGAGAGCATCGAGCAGGATGGATACACTGGCACCCAGCTCCCCACCAGCTCTGCTCCCCAGCGTGCCGGCCAGGATTAACACGAGGGACCTGAGGGGTTGGGGAGCAGCTGGGGGAGCTGGCACGCTGAGGGGGGTGGGCTGCAGGGCTGCTGTGGGTAATGGTGACTCCGGCTTGTTCTCCACCCAGCCTCTCTGCTTTTTGCCTCAACACCATGTGCTGGGGGCTGCTGCCCACAGGACCCCTCCCTCAGCATCTCTTCATGGCCCTACCCCAAGTCCCCATCCCAAAGAACACCCTGAGATGAGGAACAGGGTAGCTCAGGTCGTGCGGGTGATGCTGAATCCGGGCTGGCCTGTGTACGCAGACCCCCGAACTACACGGACTGTGCTGAAGTGCCAGCCCGGCTACAAAAGTCACTGAGGTGACCACTGAAGCTCCCTGGGGACCAATTCCCTGTTTCTTACTAACACAAGTCATGGAGCGGGTGGCAAACTTCCACGTCAAACTTTGGCCATGCCTTCCCAGCCGGAAGACGGGCCTGCTGATTTCCAGAGCGAGCCCCAAACCAACCGTACTGCTGCCCTGCCCCACAGACCACACCCCATTCCCTCAAGAACCGCCCCCCCCCCATTAAGTTCAAGGACCCACTGACCAAAACAGATCCCAAAAACTCCCAGGGCAGAGTCCTCAACCCTTCGGGGATGGGTCCTTGTCTCCAACAAGGCTGGAGCCAGAGCGGGTGAGTCCATGGAAAGCAGGGCATGCTTCCCTCCACAGGGAAGGATAAAAGAGCTATTATGGAGGTGCCGGCTCTGTTCAGGCTCACACTAGGCTCCTTGCAAGCAGAGGGTAAAGAGCTACTTATGCTGGAACATAAAAGCCAGGAGACAGCAGAGCGCTATAAATAGGGCATATAAACTTTCCACCAACAAGGCTCTGATTTTGTTATTGTAATAAAAAAAAAAAAGGAAAGAAGAGAGAGTGAGAAAAAGTGCCTGGATGGAGCTGACAAAGAGGGAAATACATGCAGAATACAGGTTTGTTCCCAGTAACGCTCTTATTATAAGTCAGATGTAGTTAGAGCTATTACTTTAGCTTCAAATGAATGGAAGGGGAATAAATCTGCCTTTGTGCGAGGTTGCCTGCAAATAGCATCTCCCTCTAGCAAACCTGCAATTGTGTTTGCATGAGACATTTGTTAGAATAAATGCAATTTAAAAAGAAAAACAGTTCACACCTACGGCAAGGGAAGGCTGGTGGGATGAATGGCAACTGGCGGAGGAGGAGGGAAAAACAACACGGGCTTCCTTGGTGGGGGGAGGCAAAGTCTGCAGTGCTGGGAGGGGGGGACTTTTGGAGTGGCTGGAGATCCTGTGAGGAGCTCATCCTCGGTCCCTGTCCCCACTTATGACATCCTTACATCAAACCTCTGAGCCAGTTTCAACCATTTCCACACTTTCTGTCCCCAAAGGATGGTGTGAACAGAGTTTTTACAGGGCAATGATGAGGCACACTGGAGGCAGGGAGGAAGCTTCTTCCCCCGCCGCAAGCAGCCACACCAGCACAGCCCTTTGGGACCAAACCCTCAGGTTTGTCCTACATCCATGCAGCCAAGGCACCACGGGGATGGGCATCCCGGGAGGGTCCTGGTGCCACACAGCCACCAGCATTTTGTCAGTGAGAAACACATCCTTTATCTTCCTCTTTGTTGAGCTGACTGAAAAAGAAAAGCACTTCCTTAGAAGTTTTGGATTTTGCATCTCATACTCCTAAAGAAGGTACTGAAAGTGCTTGTGGGTTTGTTTGGGGTTGGTTTTTTTTTCCCTTCTATTTTAAACGAATCAAGTTTTTTCCTCACGGAGCATGTCACCATGACTGCCACCCCCTGTGCAGCTGCAGCGGTTTTGGGGAGGGGACTTGCAGGGGCAGCACCTCTGGGGGCTGCTCATCACCTCGTGATACCCACAGGCACTTCCACTGGCAGTGATCCCCCTGAGCTGCCACAGAATCATAGAATCCCAGACTGGTCTGGGTTGGAAGGGACCCCAAGGATCACAGAGCTCTAACCCCCTGCCACAGGCAGCGCTACCAACCTCCAGGTATGATCTAGACAAGGCTGCCCAGGGCCCCATCCAACCTGGCCTTGAACACTCCCAGGGACCAGGCACCCACCCCCTTTCTGGGGCAGCCTATTCCAGCCCCTCACCACTCTCTCTGTACAGAACTTCCCCCTAATATCTCATCTAACCCTTCCCTCCTTCAGCTTTAACCCATTCCCCCTTGTCCTGCCATTATCTACCCTTTTAAAAAGTTGATTCCCCTTGACATGGATGGACCATGGCTTTCAACTGGCAACTGTGTCTTCTCACTTGGGCAACAGTCCATAGAAGAGCAGAGAAAACCCTCTGCCAAGTCCCCTCCTGCCTTCTGCTGCTGTTATTATTATTTTTATTTTTTTTCTAATATTATTCCCACTGAATTTATAGGAGTGACTGTCTGGGAAAATGGCTTTACCTCTGATTCCTTCATAAATTTTTAATAGGGCAGAAACAGAACCAAAAGGGATTTAAAAAAAAAATAGGAAAAAAAAAATAAAGCAGCCTTAGCGTCAAACTCTGGCTGTATTCATAATTAATTATACTTTCAGGGGGAGGGGAAAAAAAGAGGAAACATAATTACAAGCTTCTAGTGAGAACATTCATTATCATGCTAATGCAGAAATCAGTACTGCTGCGCCTCTGTGTGTGTGTGTTGGTCTAATTACTCCGCAGCGATGTGTGTCATTCGCACGTTTACCTCACTGCTGCTGCTGCTGCTGCTGTTGCTGCTGCTGGATGGGATTTTCAAGTCCAAGTTAAAAATGAGAAGATTAATCGCATCCTGGATCGATGGGGATTGCGACTGGACAGTGCTGGAGGGATGAGGTGAAGGGATGGGTTTTGGCTGATGTTTCTCAGCTCCCCAGACACCCCAGCCCAAGGTACCCATTAGCAACATCCCAGCTTGGGTATTTTGGGCTGAGAAACCATTACAGGGGTGTTAGGAGGCATTTCAAGGTGTGAAGAGCAGCATGAACCCAGGGAGGGAGGAACAAGCTGCGCTGGGAGAGGAAAGAGCCCAGAGGGAGGTGGAAGTGGAGAAAAACAAGGCGATATTTCAGCTATTTAGTGCCTAACAAGTCCCTCGATTTGCCCTGCCAAGGAGATGCTTGCCTTGCAAAGCAGATCCCCAGCATCCAGCCTGGGAGAAGCATTTGGGCTCAGCCAGGCTGCAAAACCACCCCAGGCAGGGCAGAAAGGGCAGTTGGCTATGGAAGAAGAAAGAGGCTGAATTTAATCCAAAAGCTTTGACACTGTCAGCAATAGGGTTGGGGGTTTGGTTGGGTTTTTTTTTTTCTTCTCTATTCTGTCCCATTAACCACAACTGATGCCAGCGCCGAGGCTGGCAGCGTGCCCCCCTTACCCCAGCACCCACATTAGAAACCAACTGGAAATCAGGAGAAACACCCCTCAAACCCCTGTCTTCCTCAGCATCACTGTCCTGAAGCAAAGGGCCCAGCAGTGCCCAGCAGGGTCAGGCAGGGGGCCAAACCTGGGTGCATCCTGCTCGTGTTGGACCCTTGAAGCTCAGTTTGAAATCAGGAAGGGGAAAAAAACACCCACAAGCTTGGATCCACATCTCAAACATCAGGTTCAGTCCCAGACATGTTTATAGACATGAGTTATCTTAATTATATTAAACCTAAGTTCGGCATCTGCACAATCCAAGCATTTCTGTGGAATAATTAAACCCATCTCCCATTATTTCTCGAGCTGCCAAGCGAACGTCCTACTTTCCTAAGTAGGAGCACTGCATTTCCCCAGCAATAAATCCTGCTGCAGACTGCAGGAGCCAGAGCCTGGCAGGCAGAGCGGAGCCAAGGGAAGACCAGGGTGATGGGCAGGATGTTCAGCCCTCCTGGATGTCTTCAAAAGCCTTAAAGCAAAAGAGTTCGTATGGGCTGTGCCACTGTTCTGTTCCTGCCTGCAACAGCTGGAACAGCTGGCCAGGGAGAGGGCAGTGATGGGCAGCTGGAGGAACCTGGGGCCAGGAGCATCGAGGTGTGCAAAGAGGATTAAAGAGGGGAATAGGTGGAGTTGAGTGTTGGTGTGGTGCCATCTCTAATTCAATAACCTTCTGCTCAGAGGAGGACAGTGATAATTAAAGTGAGATCACTGTTTCCCTCGCTTACGTGGGAAAAGCAAGTCTGGTAGCAAACTGGAGGGAGAAAAGATGGAGCAAGGGATGAATGGCATGGGATTCATGGTGTCCCTGCCTGCCCCCAGCCCTCCTGCAGACACCTTGTTCCCGAAATACCGTCCTATGCCGGATGAAAAAACCCTCCTGGGCACTGCCAGGGTCTGGGCTGTCTGCCAGGCATTGCAGGTGCCAAGCCTCAGCCATGCTTCTGGAGAGCTGCTGAAAAGGGAGGAGAAAACTTCCCTGGATAAACCCACTCCCCAGGCACGTTGCTCTCCTGGACCTCTGTCCTAGGGACAGCAAGGGGGACTTCCTGTCCTAAAAACCAGCGGTTGCTCCAGCACCCACGAACCTGTGTTCAAGCCCCTTGGCGCATCCCCAGAAAAGGAGCATCCAAAAATTAACCCACCTTCAAAATTAACCCACTTTTCTTGGAGTAAAAGCAGCTGCTGGCACGATGGGCTGAGCACACTGAATTTAAGTGGGAAAGAATTTTAAAAACCTGGAAATTGTTTGCCCAAAGAGCCATCATTACCCAGGCACGCCAGACGGTCCCCATCCAAAGATGTTCCTCCAGCAGCACCAAGAGCCTGCTGTCAGCGCAGAGGGTGGGAAGAATGGGAAGTTAAAGCCTGGAGTCCCCAGTACAAGATCAGAGATTATTTTTCTTTTCCCAAAGGTGGGCTTTGAGCAACATCTGGGAGCCATTCCCTTTCGTATGGACTCAGGGCCCCTCTGGCCTCGCTGGAGCTCCAGCTGTGCCTAATCCCAACATTTAGGGCTGCCCGTGAAGCGCCCTGACCCACGCCAGCCCAGGACAGACAGACCATTTTCAGCCAGTGACCAGGCTCAGGGCTATTTGGGAACCTGGAGCATAATTGCTTTGTGCAGTCTGCCAGCTGCTTTAAAAATATCCACCCTCAGCATGCCAACACTCCCATTTTAACCCAAAAATGTATTCGGGAGGTGGAGGCTAGGACTGGCACTGGGTGCTGTGGCCTTGGAAAGAGTGATTACAGGTGCTGCTGGGAAAATAAAGGGTGAAAACAGCAATTTGGCCATCTCCATGGCATCGTGCAAGCGGTGGGGTGCTCAGCATGGAGCGTGGTCGGTGCTTGCACACCCACCTGGTCCTGGGGAGTGGGGATGCGACAGCTCTGCAGCATCCTCAAGCCTCCGCTCTGCCTCCTTAGGGCACTTTCCCAAGGCAGAAAAAGCAGATCCCAGGTTTTGTCTGAGGCTCTACAATGAGTTATCACACAAGGGAGAGACAAGCCTACCATGCCCCCCTCTCCCTGAAAGCCCTTCCCTAGCAGATAAAAGGGCCTCACTGTTCTTCAAAATGATGAAATTGGAGCCAAATCCCCTGAAAGAAAACAGATGACCTCTTGTTCTGGGAACTGCCACAGTCCCTCCCTTTAACTTGATCACCGGCTCAACCCTGCCCAAATGAAAAGCAATAAGCCGTGACACGAGCATCCATGTCCCAGCTGCGGGATGCAGGGAGGGAGGCGGTTCCCACCAGGCCCCATCTCGTTAGGGCTAATGGGGGGGAAAAACAGGGCTCACACATCCCCCTTCCCTGGGCTGTCTGCTTTCCCTGGGGGTATTTTGGCAGGGTGGGTATTTGCTCTCTGATGTTCAAGCCCTGGGTGCCTGGGGGAGCCCTGGTTTAACGCAGAAAGGTCACTCTGAGCCCATCTCCCCTCTGCCGAATCGCTGCCGGCTGTGGAGTTTGGCATTTCCACACCCACATGTCACACAAAGATGACCCAGCCCTGGTTGGGGGGGGTTGTTTTTGTTTATAACCTGCCAATGGGAGAATAAAATCAGGCTGAGCACACCCTTTCTAGAGATGTTTTATGATCTATGAAAATACCCCCAAAGCTTTTCCCCAAAAAATCTCCCTGACAGGGTTTGGGAACCGGAGATTGTCCAGCTGTGCCAGGGGGGCCTTGTATCCACTGAGCATCCTCATCCCCTGCCCTCCAGATGAAGGCAGTGGGAGCAGTTAGCTTTCCACTGAGAAAACTTTGCTACCAACTGCTTTTTGGGGGGATAACTCCCAAAATATCATGGTGGGTTCTCACAGGACTGGCAGCCACTGGTACAAGGATGCTGTGCCCACACTGCACCTACGCTGTGGGCAGAGTCAGAATCCATCCCAGCACGGGATCCAGCCACAACCTTCCCTGTACCCAGGGCAGGGCTTTGGCAAAACACCCCAATTACAGGGGCATGGGCAGCCCAGCTTTACAAAGCTTTCTCCATCTGTATGGAATAGCAGAACTATGAATATTCAAGAGAAAAACGTGTTAAAAACTGGTGACATTTTCAGGATTGGCTCGCACAAGCCAGAGAACATCATTCACAGTGGTTACGAATAAAACCCACAGCCCTTCACAGATGACAACAAATCCAAATGGCCTTTTTACACAGGGAAAATATTAGCCTTAACACTTCTTTTTTTTTTATCCCCTCCTTCTTTCTTTCTTTTTTTTTTATTTAAATCTTCCAACCAGTTGCTGCTTTCCCAGGCACCTCCCAGCACGGAAAGAACTTCTCCCATCACGGCTGTGTTTGCTGCCTTGCACAGGGAATGAATAACACCCCCCATCACCACCCCCAGCCCCCTCTTCCCTCTCATTTGAGAATTTTCTTGGTAGAGATGAAACCACGAAACAGAAGGCAGCCTAAATGAAATTATTAACCCAGAGAAACCACTAAAGGAACTTGATTAATTTGCCGAGTAACAGAGCCCGGTTTGTTCTTTTAGGCAACACATCTTAAAGTAATTGAATCACCCCTTGAAAAAAAAACAGTAGATGATTGAGCCCTGAGGTACACTCACTCCCTATCCTTAATAAATCTCTCTTTATGAAGGAGGTAGTATGCTTTTCTCATCAGAAACCTGTTAATTTTTTTCTCCTTTAAGTAATTGAATACAAAGTTCAAAATCTATCTGCAGCATCCTTCAAGAAGGAAAAAAAAAAAAGAAATCAAAGGTTTATCGCCTTTTTCATCTCAGCAAGTTAATTATGCTCTCATAATTGAGTTAAACTGGCAGGTTATTAAAAATACCACAGGATCGTTTTGATTTTTTGGAGGGGGGTGAAGTACCACAAGCCCCAATCTTTGGAAGAACCAAGTATCCCAAGACCTGGATCGTGCCCTGCACACTCAGGATGGACCACTCCCACTGTGTTTCATTTTGAAAAAGTGGCTGGGGTGGGTTTTCTCCTCCTTTTTCTCAAGCAGAAGGATGGGCTCATCCTCAGCTGTGTTACTGTAGCCTCTGCCTTAGTTGCAAGTCCACTTGGGATGTCCACGGACACATCCGCAGCTGGCTAAAGGCAACAGGGCATCACCTCCTCTCCATCTCACAACAAGCAGGTCTGGCTGTACAGGCACCCACCACAACCCAAATATCTTTAAGTATTCTCCAAGAAACCAATGCTGAGCTTTGTCATGCCCCAGGGAAGGAGTAGGAGCACCCAATGCTCCGGCACGACGCTCGTGGTGCTTCCAACTCAAGTATGTTTCTAATCAGCATTTCGCTTCAGATTTTACCCATTCAACTAATTCCACTAATTCTAGGGAATTACAGAAATAATTGCTATTTTCCAATAGATACAGGCTTGCCTCTTGAGATGGGGAAAAAAAAATAAGGGGAAAAAAAAATCAATGAAGCACTGTTTAAGGAAAGTCAAAATAAGCTATTTCCATCTCCTCATTTGCAATTAACTTCAGAGCATAACACAGTGGGAGGTGGTTCCTGGGAAAAGTACGGCTTCATTGTAATCCTCCCTCCTTTTAAGTGGAAAGATCGGTGGAGATAGATGTGCCCAGGCAGCTGCTGCTCCCTGCCAGGTCGCAACCGCCCTGCTCCCTCTGAGCTGCCTGCCACTAGGGAGAGGCAAGGGCAGTGAGAGCTGCTGGCCCCATCCTGCATCGCTGCCCTGGCAGGGTGCTAGGACCTCGACTGGACTTCCTCTGATTGCCTGGGATTCCTACCTACAGTGTGGGACACTGTGGTCCTGCATGAGATGCTCCATCCCCGTCTCCATCCCTGTTCTCATCCCCATCCTCAATCTGAATGCAGATCCCACACTACAGCCCCCAGGAAACACCTTCCCAAAGCAGAGGGAGGAAAGGGATGAGAGGGTACAACAGCCTGGAAGAGCAACCATCTTCTCTGGGAAAAATAGGAGCTGGTGGTTATGGGGTTGGAGAGGCCAGGGTGGCAGGATGGAGCTGCCCCTCATCCCCTGGACCCAGCACTGGCTGCCAGGGCTGCAGCACTGCCTCACAGGGAGATGCTTGTTATTGTCACCTACTTTTCTTTTTTTAGTTTTGCCAAAAAAAAAGTTGCACTGTGATTTGTCTGTAGCAATGTCCTTTTCTTTTTCCCCACCAATGACTGTACCAGCAGGAGAAGATGTGTCCCAGCAGCGCATCCTTCCCTGGAGAGCTCTGGCTCTCCCTTGTAGTGTGGTCCCAGCAGGACTTTTTCCTCAGTGGGGCACTTCAACACCATGCCTTGTGTCAGCGCTCCTTCACCTAAAACCCCTCCTTGCTCATGGGCATTTCAGCCACGTTCCCAAAACACCAGGTCTAAGCCACAGTTTGAGGGCAAGAGGGCTTGAAAGAGCTGGATCCCCCACGTCATCGGGCAGGGCTGGGAGCAGTTTTCCTGCCCTCCATGCAAATGTTCCTGGGAAGAGGAGGCCCAGACCCAGCTGAGTGCTGGGATCCTCCTGCCAGGCTGCCTGGAGGCAGAGAATCCAGACTGCAAGGAAGATGTCCACTGTGGGCTTCTAACTTTTGGGTTGTGTGTTGGGAGCAGCCCAGGCAGCGAGCACACTGCAGCGCAGCAGATGCTGGTTCACAGACACAGCACCTGGCCAGCCCCTGCACCCTGTCCCTGCTGCAAGAGAGACCAGAAACTTGCTACCAGTGCAGGATCCATCCTCAGGCTCATCCTTCAGCACCTGGTGACCTTGCCTGGAAAGGAAGGTGCTCCGTCCTCCAGCAAGCACTTCTCATTCTTTACCCTACAACATTCAAAGCGCTGCTGACGCGGCGACCTGCTGATTGTGCATTAAATATTCACCTACCTGATACTTCCTTTGAAGAATTTTCCTTTTAACTGTTCTATTTTCATCGCTGTCCTCATCTCCCCGTAACGCTCCATCTTCTGCTTAAGTGCCATCTTCAGATTTTGTTCCCAATTAATATTTCTATGGCAACTGCATTTAATATTGAAGTGGCAGCACTTATTCTGCACAGGGACCGGTGCTTCCTCCCCTCCTCATTGCTCTGTGCCCATGGTGGACTTTCATACTGTTGTGTTTGTCTTCAAAAGCCATGGTCCTCTGGAGTGGGTTCACTCACTTGCCCAGCCTGGGCACAGCCACAGGTTGGTCCAGGCAAGGCTGAGTCCATCCATCATCTCCATCCCTATCATCCCTGTACCTTTGCAGGCTGCAGCACAGGGTAAAGCATGAATGTTTGGGAAAGGAGTTTAGGAGGATGGAGACTTTGGGGTGTGATATGGATGCAGGCAGTACATGCAGGGAACTGGCAGAGTCCCTGAGCAGCACAGCCAACACATCGTGACACAAGAAGAGGTGGCAGGAGGGATTGCTGTATCTGGAAACCCAGCCTCACCACATGCCCAACTCCAGATGATGGCTGGCACTGGGTGGAGAGCTTTCTCCCTGACACCTGGAGCTTTGAACCCAGTATGATGGGGTGCAGACACCTCGCTGGCTCCCACAGCCACCAGGCACTCCCCAAAGGGACAGGGAAGGCACTCACTCATGTTCCCCAGCGGATCTCCTCCCCACTCAGAAGACAGAAGAAATCCATGGAGGTGACCACAGCAGGATGGGGACATCCCACCAGTTCAAGTGCAAGCCAGGACCCTCCCGTGGGGCTCTGTGCTGGCAGGAGGGTAAAAATGGGCACCGGGTGCTTAAAATAAGCCTGGGCTGTGGCCTGGAATGAGAAGTATCCATGTGTGCTGGTGTCCCTGACATGGCTGCCTTTCCCTGTGCTGAAACCTTGCAGGCATCTCTGGAATGACAGAAATGCTGAACATCCTGTTAATGGGGTTTTGCATCCGTCAGCACAGCCAGGCTTGTTTGTACAGAGGAACCTGCTGGGGATCTGGCCCGGAGCAGGGGTGAGGGAGGGCTGGCAGCCTGACAGATGTAAAGCTGGGCTCTTGCATGTATAACACGAGAGTTCAGAGATTAAGCTGTATAAATCCACCTTCAAAACCATTTTGTCCTGAGCCAACATCCCAGCCGCCCCAGGTTCCCTTGCAGGCGCCGCCAGAGCATCTCCCCTCCCCGCGTGGGGATGATAGGTGCACAGAGGCCCCTCTCTGCCACTGAGCTGCCCCTCCAGCACAGACCTTGTGCCAGATGGGATGGCCAGAGGGATGCTCTGGGACACAGGTGTGCTAAGTGCACATCCCTGCTGGTGCATGAGCTCAAACACGTGCCCGTGGTGTTCCATGTCAAAATGGTCACCGCTGAGGTGGACCAGGACTTTAATTCAATGAGCAGGGAGGACCCCCTGTGCTGGCAAAGGGACATGGTGGCTCACATGTCCCTTTGCTGTGTGCAGACTGTTTGCTGCCACAGCTCGGGGCATTGTACCTGGCAGCACAGGATTTGGGCTTCCCTCCCTCCCAAACCGTCTCAGACACGGGGAAGTGAGCTGTTCTGGGGGTGCTCTGGTTTTGGCGCCACGTGTAAAATTGGCATTCAGCTTTCTGGTCCTAGACTGTTCCCCACAAAGTTACTGGCCAAGTTCCTGCCTCCACCCAGAGTCAGGATGCTCTCCTGAACCCGCTGTCCCTGCTGTGCCACCACTGCCCAAAGTGGCACCAGCAGCACAAGCGCACCCCCGCCGTAGTTTTGGCTCTGTGGGTGCCTCCCAGGCAGGCTCTGTTCACAGCATCTGCATTATCCCACGTTCAAATGAGGGAACCACAGAAAAATGTAACTTTGGAAGTTGTGGAGTAACTGAACTCCCCGCAGCTGTGCCTTGGGCTGGCTCCAGCTGCTCGGCCCCAGCAGGGCTCCTCCACGCTCACATGAGCACCAGATTCCTCCTGAAGCTCACTTCCCAGGACAGACTCTTAACTGTGGATGAAATCTGGGATGTGGGTTTCTTTCCTTGCTGGGTTGGGCTGCCCATGGCAGCAGCATAACACAGCATTTATTGAGATCACAACCAGAAGGCAACACTCCCAACCGCTGCCCTTCCCCAAAGATGCTGTTACCCAAATAAGAGCCAAATAAGATGCAAGCCCTTGAAAGGAACAGATTCCCAGATTCCCCCTCTGCTCTGATTGAGCATGCTTTTCCCTACTGCCAGGCAAAGTGATGCTTTGCAAAGCCTGCACCGAGATGTCGCCCATGGATTCAACCTCACCCCTCCTGCAAAGTGATTATTCCTATTGCAATAGCTCACCAACATCCTACCCAAAAATCAGCAACCCCCATGGCAAGGTCCCATGTGTCCTGGAGATGAGAGGGAGCTCTTCTGGCACTGCCTGGGGCAGGGTGACAGATGAGGGACATCACTTGGAGGGTGCAGGGCAGGGTCACGATCAATCCCCCCCCCCTCCTCCCTCTAACGCTGCAGTGACAATGCAGCTGGGAGCATGATTGCTGCCGTCCCTGGAACACTAACCGCCCTTCCCTTCAAATTACTCAGCTTGGCAGTGAAGGGCTGCTGCCCCGCCACAGCCTCCCAGAGCGATCTGTGCTCGCCAGCTCTAGGGGCTCAGGGAAGGTTATGAATGCCTTTCTCCTGCTGCCAGGCTCCCAGGCAGGCTGGTGGCAGCACACATCCCTCAGCCACTGTGCCATGGCCAAGCACATCCCGCATCAGGCGCTGCCACGCCGCCGGAGCATGGCAGGGAGCGTGCTGCAGCGCCCTTTCCCCGTCACCTCTCATTAACTTGAGACAACTACTCATACAGCTCATTCAGTCAGGAGCTCGCTGGGTCCGTACACCCAATGTCACCCTTCAAACACAAGCACCGGTCTCCCCCTGGGCTCCATGTCAGGACGTGTCTCTGGATGCGCCAGGAAGGTGAGTGCAAACAGAGACAGCTCATCACCGACGCGAAGCATTTTCATCCCATGTATTTTCAAGCATCATCCACCCCTCTGATCCCCCTGTGCATCTGTGCCCTGACATCTCTGCTCTGGCTCACATGTGGGTGACCACAGCTGCCCTGTCCGTCAGTCCAGCACCAGCCACAGGTCCCTATGTTGGGTTTTCCCCCTTCCAGCTGCTCCCATGAGTTTATCAGGGCTGGGGACTGCAGTGACATGCAGCTCCATGACGGCGGGGACACACGGCTCCATGCCAGCGCTGCCCCATGGGGGTGATGCCACAGAAAACCCCACTTAACCACCAAGCCACCTCCAGAACATCAGCCTGACCCCTGTATGTCTGTCTCACCAACTGAAGAGCTCCACACTGTCCTGGCGAGCCCCCGGGGATGGGAAATCACAACTGAGCTCAGAACCGGCCCAGAACAAGGAGGACGGGTAAAAGCTGAAGGAGGAAAGGGTTAGATGAGATCTTAGGGGGAAGTTTTTTTACAGAGAGAGTGGTGAGGGGCTGGAACAGGCTGCCCAGAGAAGTAGTGGATGCCCCATCCCTGGGGGTGTTGAAGGCCAGGTTGGAGGGGGCCCTGGGCAACCTTGTGTAGATCCAGGCCTGGAGGTTGGTGGCCCTGCCTGTGGCAGGGGGGGTGGAGCTCTGTGATCCTTGGGGACCCTTCCA
Source organism: Zapornia atra (assembly GCA_013400835.1). Lineage (NCBI taxonomy): Eukaryota > Metazoa > Chordata > Aves > Gruiformes > Rallidae > Zapornia > Zapornia atra. The sequence goes on along the minus strand of VZTU01019621.1, from coordinate 485,440 downwards.
GCCCATGCCATTCTATGATTCTATGATTCTATGCACCAACAGCTTCCTCTACGCTGTCCTGGCCGTGAAACACAGCCCTGGTAACAACAGGCACCAGCTTTCCTTTTAACCTGAGATCCTTAAGAGTGATCAGCAAATTTGAGAGGCCAATTAAGGCAAATCAGCACTTCATTAGTTTCCTGAAATGCAGCCACCACTGGAAAGAGAGACAGCAGCACTGCAGCGCTGGGCACAGTGCTAACCAACCCTCAGGAGGAGAAAAAAGCTCCAGCCACTGCAAACTGCAGAGAAACAGGGGTCACGAGTCCTTGCAGAGATGCTGTGCCATGGGCCTGGGGTGTCAGAAGCAGCTGGGAGTCCCTGGCTTGCTGGACACCGTGTCCCTGGGTACTGCCAGCTCCCAGTGAGGAAAAAAAATTTATACAAAAAGCATTTTTTTGTTCAGTGGTGTAAAATGCTTCCCCACCACTTGTGCAGGCTGGCTCCCTGCCATCTGCTGAGCTCATTCGCTGTCCCACTTCCAAACCACGATGCCATGGCCTGAGCACCAGGAGCTGCCAGAGCCACGGTGCCACCAGCTAACCCCAGCACCCAGCTCCAGGCATCAGAGCCTCTTCCCCCAGCAGATGAAAGGGAAAGCCCCGAGGTTAGGATGTGGTGGAGAAGTGAGATACCTCTCCCATCCCTCTGCCCCTTCCCTGGGTTATGGCAGTGCTTTGTTTTTAAGACAGCCTTGCAAAAACAGCATGAAAATTTAATCGCCCTGGCACAAAGGCGAATGGCTGCTCTTCACATGCTCCTCACTGCGATTTGTTCTTCTGCTCAAGGCTTCAAACTCACCACCTGCTTATGGCAGCTCAGCTGTCCCCAGGGAAAAGCAGCACCTGCACCCGCCCGGGTCATTCCCCCAGGGCTTGCAATGGGGTGCAGCACTGGGATGCACTGCTCACAGAATCACAGAGTCACTAGGTTGGAAAGATCATCAAGTTAAGATGGCCTTAAGGGTCTAGGTTAAGATCTAGGTTAAGGTCTAGGTTAAGATCATCAAGTCCAACCGTCCCTGTCCTGTGTTGACCCATACCCCTGAGCACCTCATCTACCCGTCTGTTAAACACACCCAGGGGTGGGGACTCAGCCCCCTCCCTGGGCAGCCTGTGCCACAGCCCCACAACTCTGCCAGGGAAGAACTTTCTCCTAGCATCTGATCTGACCCTGCCCTGGTGCAGCTTGCGGCCATCTCCCCTTGTCCCATCTCCTGTCACTTGGCTGAAGAGACCATCACCCACCTCTCTACCCCCTCCTGTCAGGTAACTGTAGGTGGTGGTAAGGTCCTCAGCCTCCTCTTCTCCAGGCTGAACACCCCCAGCTCCCTCAACTGCTCCTCAGAGGATTTGCCCTCCAAATATGCTCCTCACAGGGTCACGTGGGCTGGAGGGACTTTAGGCACGAAGAACCTCTGAATATTGCTGAGGGCACAGTGGCGATCTGGGAGAGCCTGTAGCATCTCCATGGGCCCAGACTATCCCAGGACAGTGGCATTTCCCAGGGATGAGTCCCTGCAAGTGACCCTGGATCACTCCTAGCCTGCCATTGGCTGCAAGGAGAAACTTCTCTGTGGAAACTGAACATGTGTGGTGAGATCCCAGTGCTGCAGGTGATGGGCTTTGGCTCTTTAACCTTCCCCTACACTTGTGCTCAAGGAAAGCCACGACATTCATCACAAGAACATCCTTTGGGTAAAACCAGAGCCCCTGATGCTGTTAGAGATCCGGTAACGAATTAAGGACATTTTCCAGTGGGGGAAAAAAATTTGTGAAACTCTCCTTAGAGCTTCTGATTAGACCCAAATGATCTGTCAAGCCAAACTGTCTGCAGTCTGGCTGCCCAGCGTCTCACGCAGGCTCTGAGCTCATCACCAGCCTAACAAGCAATAAATAAGAATCCAGGAGGATGACAGCGGATGCTAGGGATGAGCTGGGGGTCTCTGGCTCCATCAATACCCCTTGGTGAGAAGACCTGAGCTGGGGGCTTAGAGATACAAGTTTGCAGGATCTCAATGTGTTTGATGACGGGATTCTTTAAACTATTGAGATTATCAATTTTAATATTCTTTAACATATCAATATCAAGTGCTGCAGTCCTTCAAAACTGGGACAACAGCACCCCTGAGCCCAGGTCCATGCTATGAGCCACTCTGTTTTAGCATGGACATCCCCAGTCACCACTGACAATAACATCAAGAAAGAAAAGATGCTTAAAGTGACTAAAAGCTGGGGCTAGAAGAGAGATTATCATTATCCAAATTGCCTGGTCCTCAGAGAAAGCTGGCCAAACTTCCAGGGATAGAGTGGATCCATTTCCTGAGGTGGCTGAGTGGTGCTGTGTGCTCCCTGGGCAGGATGGCTCTGGAGCAGCACCGGGATGAGGGGGTGAAGGACTGAGGACCCCATAGACTTACACCCCATGGGATGCCCACAAAGCAACAGACATCCTGAGAGAGGCTTTCTGGACTCAGGAGAGGGTTGTGGCTCATTGCAATTCCTCAGCAGCATCTCGGATGTGGAAGGATGGAGTGAGAGCTCCCAGGTGCTGTGAAGCCAAATGCCCAGCTTCCAAATGGGGAGATAAATGCTGATTTCTTGAGAAGAGCCACGATCATGTCAGTCCCCACATCCCAAGTCCCTGATTTACAGTTGGAAAGTTTGCATTGACTGTGCTCAGAATCATTAAGCTACAAACCATACACTAATTATGGTGCCCCGGGCAGGAACGTTAATCCAAAGAGCATAAAATTATAATGACTTTCTTGGCGTAATTAGACCAAACAAGATAAACAGTCCAAACAGCAACTGCAGCTCCAGCACATTGACGGTCCCAGCTCCATCCGCGGCGTGGCTGCAGGATGGTGGTGGGGAGCAGTGGGAGAAGGGCCATCCCGAGGGCAGGGGAGCCACGGAGCATGGCCCACTGACCCCACAAAGCCTATTTGGGCTTGTGCTGAGCCTGCTGTGGAGGTACTGCGTGGCAGAGGGGGTGTTCCCATCCCTCACATTCAGCAGAGCTTCCCCATGGTCTGGCATTTCCCCAGTCACCGCAGGGACCAAACCCAACCCAAGGATGCAGGGAGGATGCAGCCACTGCCACCGCCACCACGCTGCTCATCCCTCCTGCCCAACTGCCACGTGTCCACAGGGACAGCACAACCCAGCATGGAAATGAGACCAAAGCTCCCAGTACATCTCAGCATGCAGGGCTGGCCCCTTCTGCCAAATTCAGGGTGAGCTGCTCGGACCCTCAAGCCTCTCCCCAGCCCCATGACCAGGGGGCAGCAGCCGAGCCAGGGAAGTGGCCTCAAGCAGGGTCAGCAGATCCATTTCCAAAAGCACAGCTTAAGTGTAATGCTAATTTTATCTGACTCTTTATTTATTTATTGCTGACTGGGAAGTGCAACACAAAAGCTAATTATTTGATAAAAGCTTTGGGCAGGGTATTAATGAGCTGGGCTTCTAAGCAGATTCCCAAACCGCTTTTCTGTCTCTGGCTGCAGAGTGGAAGTCACGACATCAGAGCGTGTCAGGGTGGCACAGGGCCCCTTTCACACCCTGCTATGGCATGGGGTGGCAGTGCACAGGGACAGGCACACCAATGCTGCAGTGGAAAGGGCTGTTGGCTACCTTTTTTCTCCCTCCTGGAGGAAGCCCAGTTATTCCTAGTGCTGGAGCCTGAAATAGCAGGGTGGGAAGATGATGGGCACATTGGTTCAGCAGCCAACGTGGATGCCAAGGGGGTGTAGCACATCGCGAGCATCACCCTGTGTTAGGGCATCAGTGAACCCAGTGCCCAGGGTAGGGGGACCACAGGGGCCCCAGCACACTGTATGGTGTGGCTGAGTCCCAAGGAAAGCAAGAGGGGGACACAATGTCTGGCGTGGGGACCACAGCCCATCCCGACAGGCTGCTGGGATCTGCCACCTGCCTCCAACCCGAGACCCAGGAGGAGCATCAGCATCTCCTTCCCAGACCCTGTTGGAGGTTTAAAACTTCACAGCCCCTCGCTGAGTCAAGCCCTTGGACTCATCACGTCCCTCTTTTCTCAAAGCCATTATTTTGCCAGACTTCCCAGGAAACACAAAGCCCTGTGCTGGCATCCCCTCTGATGCACCCAGACTGCCACGCTCAGGTACAAGCAGAAGTGTGTCCCCCCCACTGCAGCTCAGAGTCTGTAGTGGGGTCAGGGAGCACATGAGGAGAAACCCCCATTTTGGCATCCTGACCATCACCCCATGGCCAGGCCAGTGGTGCTTTCCTCTCCCTCTGCCCCATTGACCCCCATCACTGATGGGCCCTGTGGGCACCAGCCTCATAACCCGCTGTTAAATCCAGCCATAAATCCCAGCTTCTGGCCCATTTCTGCCACTCCAGGTGAGATCCCCAATGTGAGATGTTGCTCACATTGTGTCTCAGCCAAAAAAGTCAGAGAGGATGTGGCCAGAAGCCCCACGGAGGGGATCCCACCCCTGCTCCCTGGGCTTTCCTCGGGGACTTTCAGCCCACAGCTGGTGTCAGAACCCACCAGCAAGCCCAAAGTGTATCTTTTTTTCTTGAAAATTAAATAAATCTGTCTTTTTTTTTTTTTCCCTCCCCAGCCCCTGTGGCAAACCCACCTCCCACCCACTCAGGGCCAAGAAACCACTCAAATGTTCTAAAACTTGTGTGTTAGCTGATAAATTCTGTAATCACTATAGAATGGAGACTACCTCCAGGCAGACAGGAGATTAGGAAGATAAATGTCCCTTATAAAAAGCATTTTAGCCCACGGTGGGTCTATTTAAGATGCAAAAGGTAGATTTTGGGGAGAGCAGCTCTGCAGGTAACGGGGCTGCCCACAGGCAGGGCTTGGCCAGCGAGGTTTGCTGGGGGACGTTGGCCATCATTCCTGGGGTGCTGGAGGGGTTTGAACAGTTTCCCCCTTCTGTCAGCCCAGCCAGCCAGCCAAAAATTAATCTTACTGAGCCCTTATTGGTGGAATAATTTGCATTTCCTATTAATTGAGGAGGTTTCGTTGTAGTTTAGCGTGGCTTGAAAGAGCTCAGGGGGAATAACCACACCTACGCTGGACCACGGGCACTGCCAGCGAGCAAGGTGTGCATCTCCTCAGCATGGTCATGCAAGCCCCCCCGTTTGTGCATCAATTAAATCACCACCAGCACTACAATCAGTGCACACACACGTGCTCTCCCTCCCACCTGCACCCACAAAGCTCCAAACACAAACACCCACCCAACGACTTCTGTAGCCCACCACTCTGCTCACTGTTTTTTAGCTAAACTTCAGGGGGTTTGGGGTGGGGTTTCTTTAGGATGTGACACATGAGAGAGTAGCAAAAACAAAGGGGGTGAGCAGCACAAAAAGCCAATTCCAGACCCTGCGTGAGCAGAGCGAATTGCCCTTAAAAAAAACCCCATCTAATAAAGAAATTTTCTTTTCTCTCTTCCCCCCCCCGCCCCCAATCCCCTTTTTCTTTTAAAACAAGGACAGTATGTGATGTGTATAGTCTCAAAAGGAGATTTACTAGACACTGCTGTGACTAAGGCAAGATGTAATTAGAAGAGGGGAGGAACATTTATCATTTGCCGCAGTGAATTAGGTATTTCGGCTTCTCCAAAGAATTGAGCTCAGAGGGTGGATTTTTTTTTTCTTTCCTTTCCAATTTCCCTCCCATCTCCAATATTATTAAGTTCAGCTAGAAAACGCTCGAGACAAATTGACTCATCTGAGCCCATCTCTTTATAATTGTTACATGGTTTAAATTGGCTTAGTTAAACCAACGCTCCTCGTAGTGGTTGACAGGCTCCAGCGTCTGGATGTGATATTAAAAACATCAAAATCAACACAGGAGCTGAGGCAGAGCTTTGGGATATTGCTTCTCTGGGGGTTGTATATTGCTCTAGCTGGAACGGAGCATATATGTACGACTTTAAAGGTGGTTTCAGACATAGATGAAGAGATATTATTCCCTTCCTATTAATAGTCAGGTGGCGGGGGGTTGAGGGTTCACTTTTCTTTCTACTTTACAAGAAGTTTATAAGCTCTCTCCCTAAATGATTGGGCCATCAGAGGTAGGTATGTGTACAGAAATGCATATTCACTGCACGAGCTCACACAGAGCGCAGTGCCTTAGCTGAGAGGGTATTTGCAGGCGTTTGCATGGACCACATTACTCTCCACTCACAGCACTTAGGAGCGAGCAGGGCAGCCTGTTATAAAATACCTGGGTCGTGTAGTCCCTCCCCAGCCTCAAACCATCTGATCCTGCCCAGTTTTTAGTGAATCCAGCAAGCAGAGGCTGAGGATAACCAGCGCTGGGGGCTCCGGGATGCTCAGCATCTCCTCAGAGCCCACCAAACCCATCCCATCCCTCCAGCTTGTTTCCCCAGTGCTGGAGTGCACGTGAGGTGTTTCACGGGCCTCGTCCAGAGGCTACTGAGCGATTCAGAGAGAAAGGGAAGAATTCGGGTCTGTGCTTTGCCAGCGTGATCTCAGACTGCATTTCCAAGACTCAAGAGCTTTGCAAAAGCCCAAAGCCAGGCAAAATAATTGCTGATACAGAAACATTTGAGCAGCTCAGGCACGCATTAGATAAGGGATCTTGTTTCTTCTCACCCTCCCCTTGGCTTGCATGCTTCCTTTCCACATTGTTTTATCACGAACAGAAAATAACCAGAGAGAGACAGAGAGAGGGAGAGCCTGCCAACTGTGTGATTTATGTTGATTTTACAGCTGAAACCCTCGATAAAGCATCCAAAGCCTCAGATTGACTATGAGCAGGGGCTGCAGCAAAGCCGGGTACCAGTCTGCCCTCTCCCTGCCTGTGGAGCCCCCCACCACCCCTCCACCATCATGCTGGGCTTATGCAAACACCAGAAAGAAATGCAGCAATGGTGATGTTCAGCTGGGCTCTCCCAACCTCAGGATCCCTTCCCACACCCACATCCATCTCTGCCTGTGCCCCCTGAGCTGACCCACCCATCCCTGTCCTTGGGAAGGACACGGTGAGTGGCCTGCTCTGAAAAAAAGGTAGAGCAGATAAAGTGCCATGTGCCTGGGCTGCAGCCGGATGTTGATAATAAATAGCACTTGGGTGTTCAACAACTCGCTATAAAACCCCCACAGATGGAGGTGGAGGCCACGTGTCTGAGGCAGAATGGGGAGATGCAGCTCTATTGGGATGTGTCTCCAGTGGGATGGAGCCTTTGTAACTTCATGGCCCAGTTTGCTCCAGAGTGAGAATCACAGAACCACAGGGGTTGGAAAGGACCTCCAGAGATCATTGGGTCCGACGCCCCTGCCAAAGCAGGGTCCCTAGGACAGGTCGCACAGGTCGGCATCCAGATGGGTCTTGAATATCTCCAGAGAAGGAGACTCCACACCCCCCTGGGCAGCCTGTCCCAGTGCAAATAACCACGTTGGCAAAATTTTTCCCAGGACCAGGATGGAAACCCACGGGTTCCCTGAGCGCAGCGTGTGTTTATTCCTTCCTATCCCAGCAGCAAGACTTTTCCCTTATTTAAATAGCATCTCCCAGGACCTTACCCTTACTCATTTAATAAATAAGCGTGTCAACACCAGTTCTGCATCGCAAAATGAAGGGCACTCAGCGATTCCCCCATGGAACAATTAAATAAAGAGAGAAGAAAACAAAGGATCGGCTCGGCGGGGGCTGAGACCGCTCATCGCACGCGGCACCGCGGGGCTGGGAGGGAGCGGGGTGTACCCCGTCTGCACAGGCAGCAGGCACGGAGGGGGAGGGGGGGAATCAAGGATTTCAAACCCATGGAATNGGGGCGGAGGGGAGGGGGATGCTCCGAGAGCAGCACGGGGCTGCACTCCAAGGGGGTGTAAATCAGAGGCTGAACTGGGAATTCGCTGGTTTAGAGCAAAAAGGGATAGAGCCGTGCAAGCCATCGCAATTCGGTGTGGGGCTTATCCACCCTCCTCCTCACACAGCCCCCCCGCAGCCACCCACCCTTCCCTGCCCTTTTTCTCTCCCAGATCTCTACAGAGAGAGTCAGGCAGCATCCCTGGGTTTAACACCAAGCCTTTTTCATTCTGGGGTTGGGTATTTTTATGAAAACACTTGAGTGCTGCTTTATTTTTGGGGGGTGCATCTCTGGTGAGCCAGATCCCCACCACAAAGGGGTGATGTTTGCACTCAGAGGTCAGAGCTGCCCTGAGCTGTCCTTACCATCAGGAACTACAGTGCTCATATCCCCTTTGCACAAGGGAAGGGGAGGGAATCCCTCCTTTAAAGTGCCTCAAAATGAATTTAATTTAGACTGGATTTCACATTCGCCTTTGATGAATTAAAACCAGTGCGGTTTAACAACTATGTAATGGGTTATATATATGATCTGTTAAACAGGTGTTTGAGGTTTAGCAATTATCTAATAAGAGACTCATACATATTACAGTAGATAAACTTCAATAAATATGTTCTTAATCAACCGGAGAGCACTCAACATACAATTACCGTCCCTGCCACATCTTGTTGAAACGAGCAGCTGATTCAGTGCACGATGGGATTTTACGTGCTGCTTAAACACACCCCCCAACCCCACATCTCTTGTTTGTGCTGTCAGCATGGGGGGGTGCCATCGGTGAAGGGGTCTCTGTGCTTTCCCCTCAGGAGCTGGGACAGCTCCGAGGGCTGGGTAGGAACCTCAGCAGTTGATACGATAACTGTGACAGGGTGTCCACATGAGCAGCACAAGCTCCTGCCCTGCTCTCCCCTCCCCAGGCACCTTTGCTCACCAAGAGGGTAAGAAAGGGGCCAATCATCCTGGCCAATGGATTTGCACTAGGAGGCATTGGAGAATGGAGTGATAGGCTTAATGCACATCCAAACACCTTGAGATTTTTCCCAGCAGCCAGCCATGCTGGTCATCCCAGCTGAGCTCAGCTCACACCTCCGGGGTTGCTGCAGGAAGGGATGTGGGATGCAGAAACCCAGCCCCGTCCCAGGGTTAACACTGCAAAGCTTTGGCTAATTTGCCACTTTCCTAGCTCGGGTGTTAAATCTAATTAGCACGTTAGTGCTGGCTTTCCCAGCCATAAAACGGTGTGTGTGGGGAATCCCTACAGACCTCGTGCTTGGCTTTGGCAGCTCCCTCCATCCCTGTGCCCCAGAAAGCCGGATTTCACCCCACACCGGAGGACAAGTGGACCAAGGTCAAGGTGCCTCATCCTCCCACTGCCAGGAAAATAAACACAGGCTGTTGTGTCACGCTGGGGAGTACCCAACAAGCACCATGGAGTAAGTGGAATGTGTACCCTTTTGTGCACAGACCTCATGCAGAAGTTCATGGTGGGTTTGAATCACTGCTGGGACAGAGCAAAATTCAACCCAAGGGGATGTGAAATTCTTACTTCTGATCACAAGGATCTCTGCACAATGAGGCTTTGGAGCATCCTAATGGAAGTACCCCTCATGTATCTGCCCAGGATCCTCTCTTTCCCAGCCTGTAATCCCCAGGAAAAACTGTGAAGCCATCGAGCACTGGGACAGCCCAAGAGGCCTCCTCTGGGTGCTGCAGACATCCCCAGCAACACCGAGCTGACCTCTGAAACCACATCCACCAGTCCATGTGCTCACCTCCATCATCTCCTCCTCACCCCACATTACAACCAGGTGAGCATCCCCTGTGCCAAATTAACACCCTCCCCTCTGCAGAGCTGGCGGGCTTACTCACAGCCCTTGTTGCTGAAATCAGGGAGGTTTGGGCTGTGCATGGACTATGGGACCCCCTCTACCCCCCTGCATCCAAGGTGCAGGACTCCAGGGACACGATGCTGCCAGCATGCCAAGGAGGGGAAGGCAGTGATCCCTCTTCCCAAGGAATTTTACTCTCTCTCCCCTTGACCACACAAGATGAGCACATTTTTAAATATAGCATCAGCGCTGGCTAATAGCCGGCTCGCTCCGGCTTGGAAATCTGAGCTGCTCTCATTGATTTCACAGCAGCTAAATGCACGGATCCCAGGCATGCCCAGGGGACATGCAGCTCCTCGGGCACAGCCTGCCCCAGCTTAATGATTTCTGCCAACACGGAGCACTCCCTCTCCATGCACAAGTCAGTAGAGCTTTATATTCCTCTGGTTGTATTTTTTTTCCATTATTACCAGTGCAATTTTATCGATGGCTGTATTGCTGGCTACTTAATTATTCCCTTTTAATCCCTTCAAGCAGATGAGACATAAAAGCAAAGGCCATTAGTGACTCCAGAGCAACGTGACAGGGCATTAGCTGGGTGGGCAGAGCAAATCCCAGCCCAAACCGTGCTGCCCACCTACCATCTCACAACCATGTGTGGGGACAGGCATGCCAGAGAGAGCAGCGCTTTAAATAGAGATGTCAAAGGCAGAAAAAAAAAGAGGAAGGTGCCAAAGGTGACCCTATGCCCATTCCCAGCTCCCCCACCCTGGGGGCACCCCAGCCCATGGCCACACACACCCATTGCAAGAGGCAGCCAAGGGCTGAGCATCCGCAGTGGGGTTTTCCGCTGAGTCCACATCCACAGCACCCAAAACCCCTCCAGTCCTGCCCTGGGGACAGCCCCATGGGGCCATCACCCCTTCACGCCCCCAGGGACACCTGTTGTGGCCCCGCTGAGTTTCACTTGATGGGCTCAGGTGGAGGGAAAGCAAAAGGCATTTGCTTCTTTTTTTAGACCCATGCAGAGAAGTTGTACAATTTCAGCTTATAAATAATTGAAGGGCTAATGTGATCTCAAACCGAGCACTTATTAAATGGAAACGTCCCTGTTGACAGATGAATTCCTGTAAATTTTCTTTGGTTGAGCTCAGATGCCCATTTTCTGCTTTGAAGCAATGAGGTCACCCTGGCTGGACAGCACACGCTGTGCCTGGCAGGGATTTGGGCCTATGGAAATTAGGAAAAAACCTAATAACAATGATGGTAGTAATAAAGGACTGAGATTTCAAAGGCTGCAGGAGTTCAACACACACGTCTGCTTCCCCTCTTCTCCAAGGACCCCCAGGAGGGTCCCCTGGGATGTCTCCAGGTGGCTGGGGACTGCCCTGGCAAAGCCCCTGTGCATCACCCCGGGGGAGCACGGTCCCAGCAGCACAGAAGGGATGTGGGGGAAGGGAGGTTGGGACCCCTCAAGGACAGGCAGCACAGAGCTGCGGCCGCCCCAGCGTGCCATCGCCTCCCCCCCGTGCTGCTGCTGTGTTTACGTTCTGCTTTCCTTCAATTATAATTAATAGCAGCTCATTATCAGGAGGGGACCGTTTATAAGATTCAATTAGAAGCCATTTATTTTAATGCTTTTGAACACAAAATGAGTTTGATCTCAGGAAACATTTCATTAGCATAACCTTCCCATAACGAGGTCATCTTCTGAGCTTGACATATTTACAAGCCGGTACCAGGAGGAGGAACCGTGGCCGAGAGGCCGTGGCCCTTGGCTGCTGAAACCAGAGGTGGGGAGCAGGATGCTGCTCACTCCCTGCCAGCTTTTCTCCACTGTTGGGGACAGGCACGTTCAGCCAAGGGCTTGGGGTTGTTTTGGGGGAGTCTGGCTCCCAGCTCGCACCCTCTCCCTGTCACTGGCACCGGCGCTTGGCTCTCAGAGCTGGCTCATCGTGGTGTGCTCCATCACGCTGGAGCCATAAACCCATCGCTGAGTCACCACCAATCCTTTGCCTCTACACAAACACAAACTGGGGGCTGATGGCAACACTCCCGCTCCCCTCCCCAGCTAGAAACCAGCCCGCTCCAGCTCCTGCACAGAGCAAGAAATTCTCAGCAAACCTGTGCCATGGCACAGAGGAAGAATGAGATCATTTCATTTGACTGTTCAGCTTAGGAAATTTAGTCATGAAGCAGGAATGAAAACTTGCATCTACTCCAAGTCAAAATACTCAATACAGCACGGCCATTTTTTTTCCCTGAGGATAATCATCTCTGATTTGTTGCCCATATGGAAGATGTATTGGTTTTCCATACACCGGATGAGTTATACTTTTCATAAGCTAAGCTGTCCATATATTCAGTGTAATATGAAATCATTCACTTAGCTGTGCAGCACACCGCCGTGTGTTTTGGGTATAAAATTACGCCATGAACATATTTTTAAGTGTTTGGTCTTTATCAGAGCCCTGCCTGGAGCTGCTGTCTTTCAGAGAATGATGCTCATGATGCTCAGCCACATCCGCTGCAAAGCAGATGGCTAAAGCACCCTGTACCTCCCGGCAGGTACCCACCCCAAGCACCACCCATCCCTGGCAGGGATTGGTTTGGCTCTAGAACACATGGATGCGGGGCTGCAGAGCACAGCAAAGCCACAGCTTGTATGTTGGATGGAGAATGAGCCCCCTTTTTGCCCAGGGTCCCCCCCCCGTGACTCCACTCTCCAGGCTGGGCTGACCCTGTTTTCCCATGCCTGGTGCTACCTCCCTTTTTAACACAAGGTCAGGCAGGGTGCAAATGGGCAGGGATTTAGGTTCCCAAACTGTTGCAAATGGACTAAAGTATAAAAAAAAAAAAAAGAACATGATTATTAGAGCATCAGCATTAGGTGGTACCCATGCTACCACCCTCTTTGCTACCCAGCACCTCGGAGTGCCTGGAGCCAAGCACTCCCTTCCCAGTTCTGCACCTCCCAGGATCCTGTTTTAAAGCCACCTAACACACCAGAAAATAAATTCTCCTCCAAAGAAATCTCTGATGCTGCTGCTCTGGGTTATCTGCTAGTACAGGAGGCAGTTCTCAAATATTTTAAATGTATGGGCCATACGTTCTGGGAAACATAATGTACACAGAGAAAAAAACATTGCTTCCCCATCTGGGCTTGGAGAAGCCGCAGATTACAGCACGCCGAGCCAGATGGCCAGTAACTCAATGCAGCTGAACAAAAAATCTCTGGGCCAAATTCATCCCCACTGCAATCACACTGAGCCCAGAGGGCTTATGCCACAGTTTCACTTAGCTCCTGGTGTTCGACTCCTGGGAGTTATCTGCTTGTGGGAGTCATATTGTGACGGGTGGCTTGGGAATCTTGTTTCTGCAATTACTGCCGCTGCTCTTGTGTGGGTCTGTCCCTCCTCCTCGGGGCACAGGAGGGGATAGAACCCCCCTGCAACACCATCCAGCTCTTCCACTCCTGGGCTGGGAATGGGGCAATTTGGGGGAAATGAGACAAGGGGTTCAGAAACGCCTTGTGCACCAAAGCGTTTCATACCCGCGCTGTGGGATTGCTCTTCTCCTTGGGAGGCTGGGTGTCCTTGGTTTGGGGCTGAGCATGTCCCTTGATGGACACCCCCACCTGCAGCTCGTGGCTTTTCTTTGATATTTTGGCCAGAATAAATTTTTTTAAAATCTATTTTTGTGCTTAATTTGCCATGTTGCTCAGGCACCCAATAATCCCCAAGCAACCCCTCTGATGCTCACAGCAGAAGAACCCAGCACCAGGGCTGTGGCAGGACCCGGGCTGCACCGGTACAGCCGGGTCACTGGAAAGGTGCTGGGGTGCCCAAACCCACCAGGGACAAAGGGGGTCTCACAGCAGGGTGGGAGGGGGAGAAAGGGCATCTTGCACTACACCCACCCACAGTAGGACCAAGCAACTGATTGCATGTAAGGGTTGAAATCCAATCAGAAATGGTGATTAAAATGCCCTTCCATACTGCACAGTATTTCTCCCTGCTGTTGCACTGATGAATAACTGGCTCGGGAAGGAGCAAAGGCTGGAGCTGCCCATCCCCCAAGCCATGCCAGCGTCTCTGGGATGGGCTAAACCTCCCGCTGCCTTCAAGTCACTGGTTTTTCCCTGGGAAGCCAGAGCACCCTGCGTGCTGCATCCTGCCTGGCAGCTTGCCGTGACTCACCCGGCCAGACTACCCATGGAGGCACCAACCCTGCACCTCTCTCCCTTGGCTCTCTGTGCCTTACCGTCTTTATGAATCATTAGTCTGAAATAAGGACACCAGATGCATGCAGAGATGAGTCATTTGAAGGAGGTGAAAGGAAAACCAGACCAGCCACATATTAAAACTGGCTGTAACAGTAAAAGGACCATGTACATAAATCAGGTTGTTTTGACTACAGCGATAACGCTGTTCCGAGAACACGCCGACTCACGGAGAAAACGACCAGCCCAGACACGATCCTGCTCCCCAGCCAAGGGCAGCGCCCCAAAGGCCACCGACCCCCACGGCTTTGCTGAATGGAAGTGTGAACAGCAGGTTGAGGGAGGGGATTATCCTGCTCTGGGGAGAACCCCCCCTGCAGTGCTGTGTCCAGCTCTGGGGCCCCCAGGACAAGACAGACATGGAGCTGTTGGTGCGAGTTCAGAGGAGGCCCTGGAGATGATCCGAGGGCTGGAGCCCCTCTGCTCTGGAGACAGGCTGGGAGAGTTGTGGTGATTCAGCCTGGAGAAGAAAAAGGCTGTGGGGAGACCTTTGAGCCCCTTCCTGTCCCTCGAGGGGCTCCATGAGAGCTGGAGAGGGGATGGTGTTGAGGGTAGGGAGGGCCAGGCCCAGGGGAATGGCCTTCAGCTGCAAGAGGGCAGTTGGAGAGGGGCTGGGAGGCAGAAATCATTCCTGGGGACAGGGGAGGCCCTGGCACAGGGTGCCCGGAGTAGCCGGGGCTGCCCCTGGATCCCTAGCAGGGTTCAATGCCAGGTTGGACGAAACTTTGGGCACCCTGGGCTGAGGGGATGTCCCTGCCCATGACAGGGGTGGCACTGGGGGGGCTTTGAGGGCCCTTCCCACAACAACCAGTCTGGGGTTCTGTGGACATAGGGCTGAGATGGGGTGCTTTGAACATAGCTCAGGGGTGGAACAGATCCCTCAGTGCCCAGGGTGCCCAGGTCCCATCTGCCCAGGTGCTTCTTCAAAACCAGGTCCCTGGGCTTGGGGACACCCACCAAAACCCCAGCTGGGCAGAAGAAGCCCATCAGCCCTTTGTGTAGCTGCTGATCAAGCCAAACCTACCCACTGAGGGGAAGGCAGGAGCTGGGATCACAGGATTAAAGTCAATTTGCTTTGTGACATGGATTTAGATTCCCACCAGATTATGGCACGATTAGATGGGCTCCACATCACCCCAGAGGGGAGGGAGGGAAGAGGAAGGCCAGAAAGGCCTGGCCATATGCATTTAATGAAGGAAAAGCACCACTCCCCTTGTTAGCCTGGCTCCATAATGGGGCTGGGGGGTTTTATGGGAGCTCTTGGAATGCTGCACACATTTGCACCCCTGGGCTCCCCCACAATCCTGGAGAAGGGAAGAGCCCCTCCGTGCACCCTGGTGCCTTGCTCAGTGCTCAGCCCATGCAGGGCCCTGGGGATCACAGCTGCTGGAAGGGAGCCCCAGCCGTGCCAGCCAGCACCAGGGATTGCTGGCTCATCCCAGATTGTTCACATTCCTCCCCTAATCTCCTGGTTACCCACACTGCTCCTCCCAGCACCTTGGAGGAGCAGGGGGCTGCTTCCTCCCCTGCCCTCCCCAGCACTAATAAAGCATTTGCACCAGTCCCAGAGACAGCAGAGGATGGGATGGACACTGGTTTGGGGCTCCTAACAACATGGGCAAACATCCCCTTGGTAACAGTAATATTCTTCCAGCTATCAGAAGTGCTAAATCAGAGCAATCCACTCCTCCCAGGCCATGCAGCTGAGGCAGGCGTGCTACACAGCACCCTGTTTGCACGTCTGGTGAGGCAGTAAATAATGCAGGGCAAGGAGAACGCCAAGGAGAACCTTTGCCAGCCAGTGGGATGCCAGGGTTGGTGCATACCAAGGCTCTTACATGGGTAAGACAGAAAGGAAGGGATTTCAGGCTGCAGACAGAGGTATGGAGAGCTCTGCAGTCCCTCTGGCTTCACTTCACCAGGGTCTGTGTTTACCAAGCCAGCTCCCTCC
Source organism: Zapornia atra (assembly GCA_013400835.1). NCBI lineage: Eukaryota > Metazoa > Chordata > Aves > Gruiformes > Rallidae > Zapornia > Zapornia atra. The sequence goes on along the minus strand of VZTU01019621.1, from coordinate 469,499 downwards.
CTGCCAAATGCAAACAGGATCCGTAGGGGAATAACAGGAATAACAGAGCAAAGAATTTGGATGAAGAAGCTTCAAAAAAAAAGAAAAGGAAAGGAAGACATCAGGAACACATCCAACAACCACTTAAGGGAACAACTGAAGAAGAGATTTCCAAAAATTTAGAAGCATAAGGGAAAATCCAGTCTGAGTGTTCCCAGGAGCCACTGTCCCAGCCCTCAGCCCTCCCTGGGATACCCCTGCCTGCCTCAGCAGCCGCCAAAGCCCACAAAGGTTGGCTTTGCTTTGGGGTATGCCCAGTGGTTACCCACCAACTGAAACCACAGCAACAACTTCAGGACATACACAGCAGGGTTTTTTTAAATTAAAAAAAAAATCAGAAAAACAAACCAAAACAAACCCAAAAAAGAGGAAAAAAAAGGCAAACTGATTCCTGCACTTCATTTAGGAGAGAAAGCCCATGGTCCTTCACCACCCCATCTTCCCCCACACCTAGCAAACCGCCGTGAAGCCCCGCATGCTTCCTGAGGGGCCAACCACAGCGCCAGCCTCCCAGCAAGTGGGAGCCCCTGGGGATGGTGGATAAGCCAGACTTAATTATCTAACTACAGCCCTTTTTTAATTTTCTCTCCCTCTGGTCCTGTTTCTCGACCACAGCCACTGCTCATCCTCTGTGGCAGCAGGATGTGGTGGAGTCCTCCCCTATAGCCCCATGTATAGACAGGATGCTCTGTCCATTGAGCACACACACATTGAGGGGGGGAGGCTTTGAAACATCAGCATCCGCCCCCCCCAAGGCTCATTCTCCCTCATTCAGCTCCCAACTGGCTGACAGAGACAGATGGCCATCAGCCTGCAAGGTCTGAGCAAACAGGAGAGGGATGAAGAGAAGGGACCCTGCCCTCACTTATTCACCCAGCAGCAGGGTCACAGCAGTGGGCTGGGGGGGTTGGTGCATTAACTACATCCATCCTGGCACTGCCAACTTGGTGCCATCCCCAGTCCCCATGCAACAGCATCCTCCTGCCA
>VZTU01019621.1:432619-468452 GCA_013400835.1 Zapornia atra | reverse complement strand
ACATTAAAGGCTGGCATTCACACACATCTCAATAAACACTGCTGCTGCAGTATTGATTTAGCTGCGTGGTCCTATCAATGCTCCATTAGCATCCTATTAGAGGAGAGAGAAAACCCTCCCCTTCCCCCCCTTCCCAACCCCAGGCAGGAGAGAGGAGCTGCAGAGCGGCCCAGCAGCCGTGGTGGCTGCTCCCCTTGGCAGGGCCGACTGCAGCACTCAGGAGGATTGAAAGGGAAGTTTGTTTTCAAGTCAGCTCAGTCCAGGTTTCTGGGTTTTCCAGATGGTTTGGCTGTCTGGGGATGCCTCTTGATGCCTTTCACAGAATGAGCCCTCCCTGGAATATGGGAAATATGAACTCACACTGAAGTCCAGAGACAAATTGCAGGAATACTTTTTTTTTTTCCTATTCAGAGCAGAAGACTAAAAATACAAATGTGTCAAGAAACTGAAGGATGGCTCTTCCCCTTCACTGCTACGGCTGGGGGATTCTTTTTATAGCCAGTATACTGATGTAAAACAAGCCTTTCCTAAAACATCTATAGAGTTAAGAGCCTGTCTCTGCAGAGGAAATCACTATTTTAATGTGGGGTAGACCCATGTATGTGGAAACAGAAGGCTGGAGGGAAATCAGGGCATCCCTGGATGAACTGTGGCCTTCAAAGGGATGTGCAGTATTGTAGATGGATGAGATGATCGTTGGTCCCTTCCAACCAAACCATTCCTATCCTAAGACAGGCTCACTCCAGCCACGGCATCTCCAGCAGCTCCCACCGAGCACCCAAGCCACTGCCACATTTTGGCTGTCACCCTTGGAGCCTGCAATCCTTGCAGGGATCTCATTTTGCAGACACAGCCCTTGGAAAACCCCTGTTTCCACTGCCTGTTTTCAGGAAGAGGGTTTTTTGGTTGGTTGGTTGGTTTTTATAGACTAGTCGGGGTTGGAAGGGACCCCAAGGGTCACAGAGCTCCAACCCCCCTGCCACAGGCAGGGCCACCAACCTCCAGCCCTGGAGCTACACAAGGTTGCTCAGGGCCCCATCCAACCTGGCCTTGAACACCCCCAGGGATGGGGCATCCACCCCCTCTCTGGGCAGCCTGTTCCAGCCCCTCACCACTCTTTCTGTAAAAAACTTCCCCCTAATATCTCACCTAACCCTTCCCTGCCTCCAGCTTCACTCCATCCCCCTTGTCCTGCCATTCTCTACCCTTTAACAAGCTGATTTCTCTCCTGTGTCTCTGCTCCCTTCAGGTACTGGCAGGCTGCAGTGACGTCCCCCCACAGCCTTCTCTTCTCCACGCTGAACCAGCCCAGCTCCCTCAGCCTCTGGAGTTTCCAGCATCCTCCAGCAGAGGAGAAGGCACACTCACTGCCTGCTTTAAACAAGAAAATCCATACATGGTAGAAAAGTTTTTAAAAGGCATCATCATTTCGATCTCAGATAGAGCCAGCACACGATGGAAAGAATTTCACAACTGGCAGGGCAGGAGAATCAATTTAAGGTGTTTACACAATGCAAAGCTCCCAGTGTATAATTATCATTTTATAGTCAATCAATTGTAATTCTGATCCAGGAGTGCAGCAGGGGAAAATTAGCATTCAGGAGCACCTTTGATAAATTAGCAAGGATTATGGAGTCTGTGTTTGGAGAGATTTTTGGGTCTGGCACTAGGGGAGGATTTAAAAATGGCAAAGTTTTTGCCTCTGCAGCTGAATACACCAGGGACTGAGGAATTTAAAGCCATTTAGTTCTGGAAGAGAAGTAGGATTAAAGCTATGGAGAGGGCAGGGATCTAGTCTGTATTTGATTAGGAGTTTTATGATGCAAAAAAGCTTTGGGGAATGCTTCAGCTCTCCGTGCACAGGATTATACACATCGCTGTATTAATTATTAGTATTAGAATAACACCTAGAAACCCCAGCAGCGTGCAGAGCCCTCCTGTTTGAGGCACTGAATGCTTTGGGTTTTATCCAAATCCTGCTGAAACAACCCAGGAACTGAGTCTGCTGATCTCCCTGGGGTCTGGGCAAGGCCCTGGGAAGGGATGGCTGGACCTGGGGAAGGTGACCCCTCACTGCTGCCACTGCGGATCAGGGTGACCCCAAAACAGGCACAAAACGAGGCTGCTTTTGAAGGAAAACCAGATAATGATGGAATTACCCCAAATGAAACCTCAGGTGGGGGTTGAGAAGTGTTTCCAAAAAAAGATCTTCCCTCAGCACTTACCTGCACAGCTACAAACCCAGCGCACATCTCTACTACACGTCCATGTCCTCATCCCCGAGAGCTGGGGTGGTTTTACAAGGGACCCTTGCAACTGGGGAGGGGTTTGTTTTGCCTCAGGTACCCAGCTCAGCCAAAAAAAGCAGCAGTTCCTCTCAGCAATCTCCTGACCTGCCCTGAGTCCTTTTGGCAAAGCCCCTCGGTCACGGGGTGTTTCCTTCGGATGCGACGCAGATGAGAAATGGAGCCCTTTCTTTTCAAAAAGCATCCTCAGCAGGGATGAAAGGCCAAACCCCAAAAAGCCTTGTTGGGGTCTGAAATCAGTCTGGACTTGGTGTTGGGAAAGGTGTGACAGACTCATCACAGCCGGACAGCTGCTCGTGGGAATCCTCAGTACCCACCACGTCGGGGCTCGGGGCTGAAAGTGCTCCCAGAAACCAGCAGAAACGAAACCAGTAAAAGGATCCAGTAAAAAGAGATGTTTTCCTACCAAGTGAACAGCTCACATGGGCTCATGGACTCTGCACATTGAGCAACAGCTTCCAAAAGCTGCCAAACGGAGAAGCTGAGGGAAGAGGTGGCAGGAGGGGAGTGGACGGAGGTGTTTTGGGGATGGGGAATACCCTGCATGCCAGCTTGCCACCCATCTGCCCTATCAAGCCTTTTTGTTTGGGAAAAGGAGGGATTAGCAGAATCACAAGGTTGGAAAAGACCTTTGAGATCATTGAGTCCAACCATACCTGTCCTCTCCCAAACCATATCCCTGAGCACCTTCGGAAACCCCCTGCCCAGAGAGGCCAGGGACCCACCAGGATTTTACCCCTTGGCCTGTCCCATCACCCTCCTTTCCTACAGGACCCAGTAGCAGCACAATTAACAGACAAAAAGGAATGATGGGGAGGGGGGGGGAAACAAAAAAAAACCCAGAAAAGAAAAAGGGCCCCAAGCAGCAGCTGGGCACAGGAACTGTGTGACCCACACTCCTTCATCAGCCCCATCCTTGGGGAGGACCGCCGGGGCTCTTTACTGCAGGGAGGGGAAGCTGCTCTGTATGCACAGCCCACCTCTCATCTGTGCTGGCTTTATCATGGTAATACCAGGAGCCCAGTCTGGTGGCAATAATCTCCTCATTCTCTGCCATTTCCTCAAGGGGGTAAAGATCATGGAGCATTAACACAACGGATGTGCACTTTGAACCAGAAGCTGTTCCCTGGGCTATAAATCAGAGCCTGCCACTGCTGCACAATGGCCCTGAAATTAATTACCCCATCACTTTGCCAAAGAGACAGCGCCTTGTGCTGCTGCAGGCACACAGCCCCATGGGACAGCCCTGGGGATGGGATGTGGGGTGACTGGAGCCACCAAAGGGGTCTAGAGCAACCACCAGTACCTGGCTGCTGGCCGGAGGCAAGCCCTCCCTTCCAGCCCAGGGGGTTTTTTGATGCACATCTCCTTTGATGCCTCATTGGTCTGTGCTGCTCCTCCCCATCCCTATGACACTGCCAGAGCTCCAAGAGAGCAATAAAAATGCCAAGTCAGGCCATGGAGCCCAGTCATTCATCTTGGGGTGAATCCTCATGGTTTTTGGTACCTGTGCTGATGTAATTCCCACAGACCAGGAAAACTCACTTTCTACAGGCTTGAAGGCAGGCTGCAGCTTCCAGCCCGAGGCTGTGGGAAGACAGACTTCAAGAGCAAGCTGATCACAGGAAAGGGCATGGAAAGGAAAATATAGGGTGGGTTTTTTTCCCATTAAATCCTGCAAAACACCCCACACCGCTGGCCAGTTTCAGTTTAAAGTGTCCCCAGCAGTTTTTACACCTTCCCCGTCCTTTCTGGGAGGTGGAAAGGGAAGGGATGGGGACGCTGTGGCTCCTTGCAGAGGGTCTCCCCCAGCTCTTTCCTGGGCTACTCAGTCTCCAGTGACAGGTCCCCGATACAGAACAGTTCGCTGCCGAACGGGGTTTGTCGCACCAGTTTGGCCACTGCATGTTCACCACAGCCTCCCACCCCCAAGGGATGGGGAAACATCCCAGAAAACGTCTCTCTTCCCCTCTAGCCTTTTTGGCTGAAGCTCTCTATGTCCCTCCTGGGGACACAGCCACCAGCTTGCTGAATTTCATGCCCAGGGAGACACGGCGTTGCAGGAGGGGCACCAGCATCCCCAGGCAGGAGCATCACCCAGCACAAACCAGCAGCAGGGCTAACTGTGAAGCAGGGTGACTCCTGTGCTGCTCTGGGGGATGCTTTCCCTCTGCACCTCCTGCTGGCATAGGAGATTGCTATTTATGAGAAACACAAGCCTCGGTTTCCCTTCCCCGCAGCCAAAAAAGGTCGTATCAAGTAAGTGGTGAGATTTGCAGCTCCAACAGACTGTTTGGGGGTTGTTTGCAGTCATTTTTAAAAATTTATTTAATTTTTTTTTAAAAAACATCTTGAGAAGTGGCTCAGCAGGCTTCTAGTCCTTGTCTCACACAAAATGAAATAAAATGAAAATGAAGTCGGTACCAAATCCATCTAGAGCATCTCCCTCCTGACTTTCAGGTCCTCCTCCTGCCCCACTGCAAACTCTCCCCTTGGCTCTCCCCCTTTCACCTTCGGTACTGGGGGGGGTGGCTGTACTGTCCTTCCATCTGCTCATCCCAACAGGCTGGCCACTCGCTGAAGAGTGTGTCCAGCAGGTTGAAGGAGGTGATCCTCCCCCTCTACTCTGTGTTGGGCAGGCCCCACCTGGAGTATTGTGTCCAGTTCTGGGCTCCCTGGGATAAAAAAGACAGGGATCTCCTGGAGAGAGTCCAGAGAAGGGCGACAAAGATGATTAGGGGTCTGGAACATCTCCCCTATGAGGACAGGCTGAGTGAGCTGGGTCTGTTCAGCCTGGAGAAAAGAAGACTAAGGGGGGACCTAATTAGTGTTTATAAATATCTTAGGCATGGGATGCAGGGGGAATCAGCCAGCCCCTTTTCAGTGGTCTGTGGGGACAGGACTAGGGGCAATGGCTGTAAGCTGGAGCATAGGAAGTTCTGCACCAACATGGGGAAGAACTTTTTCACAGTGAGGGTGACAGAGCACTGGGACAGGCTCCACCAGGGAGGTGGTGGAGTCTCCTTCTCTGGAGATATTCAAGACTCGTCTGGACGCCTGTCTGTGTAATATGAGATAAGGAGCCTGCTTTGGCAGGGGGGTTGGACCCGATGATCTCTGGAGGTCCCTTCCAACCCCTACGATTCTGTGAGTCTGTGATTCTGTGACAGCAGCCGTGATGGGAAGCTGAAAGCATCACTACCTTTGTGGAAATGTATGTGGAAACAAGACCTAAAAACATTGGTGCTAATGGAAGGGAGAGGTTGTGTAGCATGAATAAAAATATGATCAAAGTGATGCACGGTGAAATGGCAGCATCCATCAGAACTGAGATGTTTGCTTGCAAAACAGAGGCTCTGGTTATTAGTTTCCCAAGCATTACAGAAGGGAAAGGGGAAATTACCACGCTTTTCAGCCTGGCTTTCCTCCCCTCTGCGCTGTGCAAGCCATCCCTCTCTGCACAAAAAGGCGTAAAAGGACAGAGAAAAATGAACCAGGGAACTAAACCAGAAGCCAAGTCCATTTATTTAAAAGACATTTACATTTTGGGAAAGGAGACTAACAAACCAAACAGGAGTTTTTAGAGTTTTAGCTGCTACTGCTCTCTCCATCCCTGTCGCAGCCCAGCACAGACAGCTCGCCAAATAATATACTTCATCTCTGTTTGCCCCATTGTGAAACCCAAATAGAAGGTTGCAAACCTCTCTAGGAAAGCTCTGTTGGTCCATGGCACAGTGAGTACCATAGCAAAAAAAACCCTGAAAACTGAAGAGAGGAAAGCTGGAAAAGCCAGGAAGGCAGCACCTCACACCCATCATGCCTGTGTGGGAGCAGCGGTGCTGGGGAGCAAAGCTCCCAACATACCACATCAATTCACCAACCATCAATCCATCAACCATCAATCCATCAACCATCAATTCATCACCTGCTGGGATGTGCCAGCACTGGCTCCTCCATGGAGACGAGGATGCCCAAGTGGGCATCGTACTGTGAAGTTAAGGGAGAAGGTAGAAGAAATGTGGCCTCAGGACACCTCTCCCCATGGTCAGCACTGAGAGCAAACCCCACTATCAACCAACACAGCACCCATCCTAGATGCATTTGCTCTTGGCCAGGGCCATGTTCAAATCCAGGAACTGTCTGGAGATACAAGATTTTAACTGTGCATCGTTCTTCCATTAAATATGGCAATGCCCAGCTGAGGGGTCACAGATTGACAGAATCACAGGGGTTGGAAGGGACCTACAGAGATCATCGGGTCCAACCTCCTGCCAAAGCAGGGTCCCTAGGACAGGTCACACAGGGAGTCATCCAGACAGGCCTTGAATATCTCCAGAGAAGGAGACTCCACACCCCCCTGGACAGCCTGTCCCAGGGCTCCCTCACCCTCACTGGGAAGAAGTTCTTCCCATATTGGTGTGGAAGTTCCTGTGCTCCAACTTGAGGCCATCACCCCTTGTCCTGTTCCCACAGACACTGAGGAGAGGCTGGCCATTTCCCCCTGTGTCCCACCCTTCAGATATTGATAAACATTAACAAGACCCAGCACTGCAATGATGCCCAGCTCATGGTGTCCATAACATGGACACAGCTGAACATTTTAACATGGAAAGCACTGACATGGCACATTTTAACATGAAAACCATCAGCATCTCACAGGGGTTGGGGACCCCACACCCAGAGACACAAGGCAACCATCAAATACATTTTTCAGGGCAATTCCCCTAGAAGAACTCTCCCTGACATTCACAACCACAGCATTAGTTGTTTCTGTCCTGTCACTCTGTGACTGGGACAGAAACCAAGAGCATTTCACACGCTGACTCTCGCGGGAGGATTCCTAATAGCTGCTCCCAGCTGATGGGAGAGAGTGAAAATAAACCCCCCACGCTCAGCAGGGTGAGGAACATCTCGCCTCTCCACTGCCAGTTTTAGCCATCTGAATCCACACCAGTATTGAGAAGCAGAGCTCAGGGAAGAGCCCTTTTGCCAGCCCTGGAGTAAGAGATATTGATGGAAGGAGAGGAAGCCAAAGCCCTACCTGGCTGTGGGGCTAACAGCAGAGACCATCTTCTAGGAAGAGACCTGTCATTTCAATCAGACCCTGTTTTCTCCTCACTCATGGTCATGCATCCACGCAGTGATGTGACCACTTGATGAATTACCTGTTTTCCCACCAATTAGACCCAAAAGGAAAACAATCCCACTGGCCCATGAGAGGGCTGCTGGCGCCTGTCCCATGTCTTCACCCACCACTGAATCTGACTCGATGATACTTTAGGGTCACTTCCAACTCAAGGTACTCTATGAGACTTCTCCACACCCCAAAAATGTCTCCAGCAGAGTGGAGACGCAGCTTCCCTCCTGCCACCTGTACCCCCAGACTTTGCTGCTCCAGTAGACACCCAGTTACACACCATGGTACTGGAGTGACCTCCTGATGGGCTGAGCAGGGAAATACGTTCTTCACTGGGTGTTTGGCACTGAAATTTTTATAACCCAGAATGAGAACAAAAGCTTCCTTACAGGCAAAATGAACGTTTGAGGAGGGATTTAATCAAAGCCAGCACAGCTCTGAGGGGGCGGAAAGGGAGCGTGCCAAGGTGGGGTGTTGCTGCATTTTCGGGGACATTAGGTCCCCCCAGGACAAGACTCACTTGTCCATCAGGACAGCGTGTTCCTAACTGTCCTGTGGCTCCCATTCCACTGTCCCAGCTTTACAAGGGATGAGTGACCAAACCCTGGGCTCTCCTCAGAAGCTCACAGGCGACCAGGCCTGGTCCCTTCTGGGGGACCCTGAGCTGGTCCCAGAGAGGACCTTGTGCTGTGGGACGGTTGAGCCCCACCTGCCCCTCACCTTCCCAAACCAAGGCTGCTGCCCCAAAGCTCCAGTTTAGCAGCTGAAAGGAGGGGGCTGACCACGTGTTTACAGGGACCCCCCCACCTCTTTCTCCACTAAAGAGGGTGCTTCAGGCCTCTTACCCTCTTCAGCAGTGACCCATGCAAGCATCACCTCATCCTGCTGTAGAGAACAGCCCTCCCAAAACCCTGCATCAAAGACCTGCCTTGAATATATATATATGACATTTTTTTCTTCCTTCTAATAATAAAACACTTAGTTCTAGGTCACTAAGCAAAGGAGATGGAAGAGGAGAGGGAGAGCTGCTGCTCTGATCTCTTTTGCAGCTTTTTACAGAGAAATGTTCTGCTTAACTGGCTTTCTGCAGAAAAAAACCCTGGCTGTGGTATAAATGGGGACTGGCCCTCAGCCAAGGATGCCCAGCTTTAACCTGCTGGTGTTATGAGCTCTAGGGGCTCTCTGGGAACCAAAGGTAAGTGGTAAGTTAGGAGAGTGGTGTAAAAGCCCATTTTCCCTGGCTGGAAAAGCCAGGTATTCACAGGAGGGCTGAACAGCAATAACCAGCCCCAAAAAACATTCATCTGCAGCACACCCTGAGCAAGATGGTGGGGAGGAAGGGCAGGAGGCCAGCTCCAGCTGGGGGGAAGCTGGGCATTGCCTGGGCTGGGATCCTCTTTGCTCAAAGCACCCAATGCACCTCAGAGACATGAGAGCCAGCTCTGTCCCTTCCCCTCCTCAGTGCCCCAGCCCTGCCCAGCAAACCATCACAGCTCTCCAGTGACGTGACATCTACTTCCCTGCACCAGTACTCAGTTGCTTCTTAATCATTCCCCATCAGTCACATCCCACCCCACCCCCCACCACTGTAATAAAAGCAAAAGGGGCTTTTATTCCCCTTGTCTGGATTTCCCCTCATTTGATGGAGGTTCCTGGTACCAAGGAACAACTCACAGGATGTTCCCCCAGCATCATGACCTGCAACCCACCATGGGAGTCTGGGCAGGGAGTGAGGCATCAATAAAGCAGATGGGGAAGAGGATGGCATGGGGATTTGGGCAGAAGTGGGGTGTTGTGAAGTGCCAGACGTGCAGGCTTAGACCCAAACACCCACCAGGGACTACAACACAGCCACAGCCACATCCCTTGGGATGCTCCACAACCCAGCAAGCCTCCACCAAGAGCACCAGCTGCTGCAAGGGCTCTGGATTTAAGCCTTTCACTGGTGCTTACATGCACCAAATACTGCAAGAAATCAGTCTGCTTCACTCCAGTGGGAATAACTCCAGAGAAATAAAGGGAAGGGGAGCACAGAGCTAGCACTGGGATTTGGCTGGATTAAACAGAATATGAGTTCAGAACACTGGGAGTTTACCCACTCCTATAACAATACACCATAAAGCTTTGTGCATATTGATTTAGATGAAGAACAGTTTGCTGCTTTTTTTATTCCACATTATGAACCAATAAGGGAGCGAAACCCAAGTCAGGACTGAAGAGCTCACGTAAGCCTCACAGAAGATGCCTGTCTCGTGCCTTGATAGCCATAACAAAAATGATTAATAAGCTGCTGCAGACACTTATAATTGCCATAGCTTCCTCTCCCGAATTTTAATAGCTTTCTTGAATTACTGCCTTTGACATAATCAATAAAGCTGACTTATTGCTTTACCAGGAGGTTTGCTATGAGGAGAGGAGGAGCAGGGATGGGGTGGGGGGGGAAAGCCAAAATCCCTCTGAAAATTCAGCGCTGGGCTCCTGTCCCTGGCAGAGCTGGGCCACTGTGGCCACAGAATCCCTCTGGGCTTATTTATATCCCATTAAACAGACCTGAGGGTGAGCTGGAGACAGGATGGGAATCCATCACAGCCCAGCAACAAATATTTAACGGCGACTTGGAAACCCAAGCAATATGTTTAACTTTTCCTATTCCCTATAAAAGGGCTCTTATTCAGCCTAAGCGGGTTCTGAAGTTAAATATAGGGTATTACAGCATGCCAGGGTCTCAGGGGGACACAGGGAGAGTTTCTCAGCCAGCATTTCCATCCTCTTGACATGGAAAATGCAGGAGCATCACCCCTGGGTAACACATGCCAGCAGCACAGGGAAGTGACAGTTCCCCATTCCCAAACAAGACTTTTCACAACAACCAGCAGCAAGGAGAAATATTTTATTTTCTGGCTTCAGATTAAAACCAGGAATTATTTTTCCCCTTCCTCTGAAGAAAATAATAATATTTCTTTCTAATAGGCAGAAAAAAGCAAGAACATATATTGAGCTTCCAGGAAAGTGCTGTGATTTGGTAACCCCCTGCTTTAATTCGATAGCCTTTCACATAAACATCACAAATTAAAGAAAAAAAAGCTCCAACCCACCAGCTAAATAACTTAAAAAGCCAGAGAGGAAAGGCCCAAAGAGCTGCTGCCCCATCCTCTTGACCATCACAGCATCTACTTCTCCTCCTGCCCCAGTACAGATGGGTCAGGGTGGGTTTGAGCAACACCAGTGAGCTCCTCAAGCAGCCCAGTGATGCTCTGGGGACAGATCCGGATTTCTGGCCCCATCCCACTCTGGTGGGAAGAAGCTTAAATACAAGATCATCTAAAAATAATCCCCTTGAGGTCAGCAGTGTCTTGGGGAGCAAGCAGTCATGCAGAAGAGAGAGGTTTCCACTTTTTAGGCCAAACTAAATGTTGACTTTTTATTAGTTCAGGGTTTTTTTAAAGATAGTTATCTCATTCCTGGCCTATGGAAGGAAACAACCACCCAGTGAGGACCCAGTTTCAAACTTGGTTACCCACTCCAAACAGATAACACACTGACAAGATTTTATGGCCAGATAAAGTAATTCTTTTTTGCTTCTAAATTAATTTCTTTGATAGATTCTTTGAAGTGAAAAATATTTCCTTTTAATAAACACTGTGCTATATTAGCATTAAACTATCTCTTTGCCCTGAGAATCCTCTGCTAGATCTCCCCAGCAAGCAAAACCACCCCCAAAAGTAGAGAAAGCCAACCTCCTGAAGTTAACAAGGGCATCCCATAACTCCCTGGGTCTCTCTGCTCTAATAGAGATGGATGAGTCACGGGGGGGCCACTGAAAAAAAAATCACATTTTTCATTTTGATAGCACCTTTTAACAGCAACTCTCAACCTTCAGTGCTGCTTCCCAAGCACAGGACAGGGAGGGAAATTCCTCTTCAAGGAGAGGACAAGGCAAGCCCTAGCACCTCTGCTTTCTTGGTTTTGCCCTCTCCCTGCTCAATCCAGCCCAAATCCCACCCCATGCCACAAAAGTCTCTTCGTTGTAGCATGGGAGCGTGCACCCCAAGTCAGCATCCCCTGGGCACAGATGAAGAAATCACAGAATCACAGGGGTTGGAAGGGGCCTCCAGAGCCCATCAGGTCCAACCCCCTGCCAAAGCAGGGTACCTAGGACAGGTCACACAGGTCAGTGTCCAGATGGGTCTGGAATCTCTCCAGAGAAGGAGACTCCACACCCTCTGGGCAGCCTGTCCCAGGGCTCCCTCACCCTCACTGGGGAAAAGTTCTTCCCCAGATTGGGGGGGAACTCCCTGTGCCCCAACTTGAGGCCATTGCCCCTTGTCCTGTCTCCACAGACACTGAAAAGGGGCTGGCCATTTCCCTCTGCATCCCATACTTAAGATATTTATAGACATTAATAAGGTCCCCCCTTAGTCTTCTTTTCTCCAGCCTGAACAGCCCCAGCTCTCTCAGCCTTTCCTCATAGGGGAGATGCTCCAGGCCCTTCATCATCTCTGTAGCCTCCTCTGGACTCTCTCCAGGAGATCCCTGGCTTTTTTATCCCAGGGAGCCCAGAACTGAACACAATAGTCCAGGTGGGGCCTGACCAGGGCAGAGTAGAGGGGGAGGATCACCAATTTTGACCTGCTGGCCACACTCCTCTTGATGCCCCCCCAGGATCCCATTGTCTCTCTCAGCCCCCAGTGCACACTGCTGGCTCATGGCCACCCTGTCACCCACCAGCACCCCCAGGTCCTTCTCTGCAGAGCTCTTCTCCAGCAGGTCACCCCCAGCCCGTACTGATTCCAGCAGTTATTCCTTCCCAGGTGTCAGACTCTACACTTGCTTTTGTTGAACCTCATCTGGTTTCTCCCTGCCCAGCCCTCCAGCCTGTCCAGGCCTTGCTGGATGGCAGCGCAGTGTTCTGTGTGTCAGTCACCCCTCCCAGCTTTGGATCATCGATGTACTTGCTGAGGGGGGATGCTATTCCCTCATCAAGGTCCTCAAGTCCTTCTGATATCCAAACAATAATAAATACATTTTGAAACTACCATTTCACTCCATCCCTGCTCTCCATGCCATGGGGGAGACAGCACCACAAACATTTCCAGCAGGATCATTCCTTTTTAAAGAGATAAATGAGCAAAATCTCGTTAAGTTGAAGGCTGGAGACAAGCATAAAGTGGGATTTTCCTGCCTGGAAAGGAATCATTCCTTGTTCTTGATTAACCAAACTGTGCAGCATCTTCTCTCATTGCCTTTAATTCCCCAGTCGCTCACGCTGTGTGTTGGATAAAGCCTCTCAGGAGAGCCCCCACCGCGCTCCCCAAAACATCTCCTTGGGGAGGGGGAAAGGGATTACCACACATAATTGAATCTTGGTTTTAGGGAAACCTTTAATTTAATCAGCATCACAGATATTACACTAGTGACATGTTAAGCTAATATACAGAGATGCTGCTGCTAAAGAATTAAAATGATTGAAAGCCAGAGGTGACACTGGGGTGGTGGGGTGGCTCATGGAGATGCTCAACAAACATCTGCCTATGGGTGCACTCAGCCCTGAGCACTAAGTCCTGCAGTGCCCGTGAGGCAACACGCAGCAGGGAGATAAAGCTAAATTTAGGAGCAGAGTTTTGGGGAGAAGCCAAGTTATTTCTCTTAGATGGGGGTTAGGCAGTGAGATGACACTGGGACGCCAAACAGCCACCAAGCAGCCCCTCAGCAACACACCCACGTGGGTTTTGGGTCCCATCAGAGATGGAGGTGACCAAAAAAAACCTCAAAGCTGAGCAATTATTACCCCAAACACAGGCTTTGTTTGGCGAAGGAGGTTGGCCATGCCCCAGAGCAGCTTCCCCCATTTCTAACTCAGCCTCAGAAAATTAAGGAAAGAGGGAAAAAAAAGGAAGAAGAGAAAGCCTATTGCAGCAGTGCCTGCTGCTGAGAGGCTCTGCAGGAATGCCTGGTGCTGGCAAGCAGAAGACAATGTTCCTGCGTTAACGCTGGAGCAGTGACATCTCTTTCAAGGACAAAAATGAAGATAAAGCTCCCATCCCCAGTCAAAATGATTGAGGGTGGTGAGGGAAGGTGCAGGCTCTGGGGAAAGGGAAAAAAGCAGCCTGGAAATGCCTGGAAGTGGGAGATGCTCGCTCAGGATTGCTGAGCAGAGTAGCAGCGGGATGGATCTTGCTCCACGTGGGGCAAGGGAACCTGTGCCACTCCTCAGCCCCCTCCCTTCTGGGCTTGGGAGGGCTGCCCCTCACCATGGCCTCATGGCACCATTGTCAGTAGCTTCACCTCTCTTCCTCCCCCCATGCTCTACCTCACAGGACTGTGATTTTTTTCAGTCCTTTCCACAATAAAGTGATTTAAAAAGCAGAGAGGGCAGCTCCTGCTCTTGACTGCACGGGGGAAGTTCCTAACCATCACTCAGGGCTTTGCCTCCTCTGTGCATCTGTGCTGGAGTCAGTCCCACCACCACCTTTTAATGGTTTTAACAAGGGCTGGCACAGCTCCCTGCCACCAAGGGCACCCAGTGGGATGTCTGCTCTCACAAATGCACCCCAAACTCACTCAAAACCCTGCAGATATCCCAGGGACTTTTGCCTTTGGCTTCTTGGGAGGTGGCTGGTCTGGAGGACGGACCTGTTGGGTCCCTCTGGCTCAGCCCAGACCCAAAGACCAGGGAGTTAAGGGGATACATAAGAAAGCACAGCCTGGGGGGTTTTTTTGGGGGGGGTGTTTTCATTTTTTTAAACCTCTGCTGGTCAACAAGACCTTTTCCAAAGCTTTACCCTGTGACACAGACCCTGGGGGTGGGGAAAACACCCAAACTTGGTGTTTCCAAGACCCAGGCTTGGACCCTGGCTCTGCCAGGGCAGAGCATCTGGAGTGCCCAAGACCTCCTCTTGCATGGGACCAGGCATCCTGTCCTGCCTTCCTGTGACACAGAAAGGGAGGAAAGGAGAAGTAACATCTGTCTACCACTGCCATCTCCTATGGACACCTCTGCAGTTCCCCCAGGAAACACCCATGGAGCTCAGGCCATATTTGAAGGAACACATTTGATGGCAGTGCCTAGTAAGAGTAAGCTGGTCTGGACAGGAACCAGTTTCTCTTTTTCTTGGCTCTTGCCCTGAACTTGTGGAGATGTTGAAGATATCACCTGCTATATTAAGCATGATACGCAGCTTAATGGCCAAAAACCACAGGTCTGGCCTTCTGCCTCCTCTCCCACCCATGCTCCCAGTTCTTAAATAATCTGCTCCTTTAATGTTTTTATGCAAACAGGTTTCAGGCACAGCAGACATCCACCCTCAGCAGTTATGGAAAGAAAACGAGAAGGAGACAGAGAGGCACAGATGAGTTCTCTAAACCCAGGAAAGCCTTGTTTGTAGTTCAGGATAAACAGGCACTATATAAAGGTAAAACTGGGCCATGAATCCCTGGATTCTCACAGCCTCGAGACCTCCCCTGCCACAAAGGCACACTCAGGGCCAGCCCCTGACATCCCAAACCCACGCCAGCATTGGGGAGCACATCAGCCCTCAGATCTCTGCAGAAACACAGCCCTCTTGTGACACATCAGAAATCGGGCACCCCAAAATAAAGGCACAAAAAGCCCTTCGGTTCCCATAGCAAAGCCAGATTCACCTCTGGCAGCGAGGCCAAGCCTCCACAGCATCCTCCTGTGTGCCAGCCCCATCCCAAGAGGATGGCAGAGCAGCCCCTGCCAGGACTTACACCAATTAACATGTAGTTGAAATGCAAATCGCCTAAGCAGCACTGGAGGTGCCAGGGGACTGCTGTCCATCTCCCCTGCACCCTAACAGCTTCAGGCTTACAAGAACTTAATTGCTGCTGCAGGGAGAGAGGAGCCCTTCCCCCTCGCAGCTGAGCTGCACATCCCTGGAGGCATCCTCCCCAGCCATCGCGTGGGTTATTTAATAATCTGCCAGAGCCAGGCACATTCCCAGGCCCGTGAAACACCTCTTCATTAAAGGGAGGGAAAACAACAGCCTTTCCACCCCTCCAAGCAGCAGCCAGGCTCACACCAAAGCCCCTCGCCCAGGGGACCGTGACATCCCCACTCTTCGGTGCTTCGTCACAGTGATGCAGGCAAGAAGCCAAGAGCATCAGTGCTGCGTCCACACAGGTTGTTCAGCTGTG
This sequence comes from Zapornia atra, assembly GCA_013400835.1. Classification (NCBI taxonomy): domain Eukaryota; kingdom Metazoa; phylum Chordata; class Aves; order Gruiformes; family Rallidae; genus Zapornia; species Zapornia atra. The sequence continues at coordinate 452,852 of VZTU01019621.1, read as the reverse complement.
TTGGGACATCCTTGGAGGTCCCAGCCTGGCACAGCCCCACTCTCATGACAACACCCACCTCTCCCACCTCATCTCACCTCATCCCTCATCTGCGTGAGATGCACCAGCGTTTAACAAGGGGAAGGAAAGGGCTGCAGATAAGCTTTAGTGATATAAGTGTACCCTTTAATTAAGAGTTAACATGCAGGGAAGATAGCCCTCAGATGGAGGTGCTGCTAACCAAGGAGAAACACGGTCATTGATATCCTGCATAGGTCCAGGAGCAGGCAAGGAAGCTCCCCCACACACTTGTGTGTGTAAATAATGGCTCCTTCCAATAAGGGAAAAGATATACAGCAAACAAGATTTGGTGTGCTTGCTCCAGTATCCTACATTTAAATATGTTGCATTTCTGCTCCAGCACTAACCACTGCCAGGGCTCCGTGGCTCTGTTAGGGAAATTGCCTTCTTCAATCATTTAGGACCATCTACGCTTCTCTGGACCCAGGGCTGTTCAGTATTGGCCTCAGTGCTCTTACTCATGCATAAAGTTTTGGGGGAGGGAAAAAAAAAAAAAGAAATGGGGATTTAATAGTCTGTTTGTGACCTGCAACCAGCCCAGGGCAGCTCTCAGCATCCCCCCTGCCATGATGCCCAGAGAAAGGAAGTCTGGAGGAGACATCATACCCCACCCTCTGCCCATCTAACACAGCTCATCCAAGCCTACAACACAGCCCCCATCCTCAGACATGCTGAGGGAATATTGCAGTGACCTGTCAGTGTGGGTGGAGAGGCTTGACTGGAGCTAAAGTGAAGACCAGAGTGGCTGAAAGCAATTTCCAGCCAGTACAGCAAGTGTCTCTCCCTCTGCAAGCATCGCCAGGGCTTTCACTGCCAACCTAAACATTATTCTAACTGTGAAACTGAGCCCATAATACATGTTACAGTTGGAGACCAGCAGGTTTTTATAACCAAATCTGGAAAACAACGGCTGCACGCTTACTTTTAATACATCACAGCTTTCCCCTAGCCAGGTAAGAGGAGGAAATCCTTCCCCCAGGGCCTCCTGAGCTGCTTGGAGATGGCAGCTCCCAGAGCAAACCAGCTGCGGGGTGGGGAGGACACACAGCCATTACGCTGCTATTAAGGCCGCTGTACTTTTCCAACAGCCAAAATTGCACGTAGGCATTAAATATCTGATTGAGACTATCAGCACATGCAATTTGTGGTCATTAAATGCATTTCCTTTATGTTTCCCCCAGGCTAGAACAAACTTTGCTTTCAGATCATTTGCAAGAAAACTCTCCAAAGACCATAATTTACCTGCCACCAGCACCATCAATCTTGAAAATTAGTTAGTTGACTGTTTACTAATGACCATAAATGTGCTCACTAATACAGCTACTTTTTAATTAGCTTTCAAGAAGAGATTTGAGCAGGGAGGAATGCTCAGATTTATTATTTTTTTTTAATTAGGAGTCAGTATTATCCCAGGACACCTGAGACAGCATGAGGTATAGCACACAGCCCCCTTCCCCCTCTGAGGCCAGCAGTTTGGGGGTATTACCCCCATTGAGCACACACAGGTACACCTCAGCAGCAAATAACCCAATAAATTATGGAAAAATGTAGGATATTCCCACTGTTGTGAAGGAAGAACAACAGTGGCTTGGTCCAGCGCGGTGCCCAGGTACACAGGACACAGCAAGAAGTAAAGGGACAGATGGAGTTTCCCTGAGCCACACATCCCCCTGTATCTCTGGGATGATCATCTCATCAGCATTTCACTGAGAGGCTGAGGGAGCTGGCATTGTTCAGCCTGGAGAAGAGAAAGCGGCAGGGGGACCTCATTGCAGCCTGCCAGTCCCTGAAGGGAGCAGAGAAACAGGAGGGGAATCAGCTTGTTAAAGGGTAGATAATGGCAGGACAAGGGGGATGGAGTGAAGCTGAAGGAGGGAAGGGTTAGATGAGATACTAGGGGGAAGTTCTTTACAGAGAGAGTGGTGAGGAACAGGCTGCCCAGAGAGGGGGTGGGTGCCCCATCCCTGGGGGTGTTCAAGGTCAGGTTGGATGGGGCCCCGGGCAACCCTGTGTAGATCATACCTGGAGGTTGGTGACCCTGCCTGTGGTAGGGGGGTTAGAACTCTGTGATCCTTGGGGTCCCTTCCAACCCAGACCAGTCTGTGATTCCATGATCCCTGCAGCATCCCCCCTTCCCCCAAAGCCAGGCACTTCAGAGCCAGTTCCATACAGTTACGCTCGCCTCTTGCACAGGGCAACAGTTCTGCCTGAATTCCCACATTTATTCTTAATTACCTCATGAAGAAGTCAGATATATTGACCTCTGCCTGTTCCATACATAATTCATGTGCCAGGAGAGGCAATTTCCAAAAGTTCACCTTGTTGGATCCTTCCAGGGGAAGGGAAAGTGTGGTTTGGGGTTTCTCCCAGGCGTCAGCGACAGCGTGCTGTCAGCAGGGACACATCCCTGCACCCTTTACAGGGCCAGCAGATGTCCAATCACCCACATGAAGCACGGTGGGGGGGGGAAGGGGAGGGAGGGCTGCAAATATGAGCACGTGGAGGCATTTTCTAAGGCAGATGCTTGAATTTAAATCGATGAGTTATCGATTCACTTCTCAGGCTGGAAGGAGAGAGCGCAGTGTGTATTTCTGCCACTCGCCCTGTACTCCTGATGACCTCAGGCAGACAGTATCAACCTGATGTAAAATATTTCCTTTCCTAATAGGGGAGCTTTTATGGCCTTGGACCTGAGCGAGCAGAAAGTCATCTGGGAAAGGATGCCTGAATAGGAAACCGTGGCAAGGAAGGTAATTAATGCTCAGTGCATACACTCAAATTAGCCTATCCCTGAATAGGAAGGAAATGAATCACAAGCTGAACTTTTATATAGCCTCAGGGTCTTCTCAGACACTTACAAAATTTCCTGGTGTACAGGAGCTGATAAAGGGCTCAGCTCCCCACGCCCACAGGCTTGGGAAGAGCAGTGAAACGAAGCCAGGAAGGAGAGACCCATCATCTCTCTGGAAGCCACCCCATGCCAGAGGTTTGTTTTTGGAAATTGGGAAGCTGGCAGGGATTTTTTGGGGAGTGCCTGTGCAAGGAAGCTCAGGGGACAGAAGGTAAGCTGTCATTTGAGCTGGAGCTCTCACCAGAAGAATCCCTCTGCAACAGAACTGGAACAAAATGTCATCGATCCTTCACGGTTACTGTTGGGAGCCAACTGCTTACCCAGCGAGAGCAGGAGCAGGAGGGGAGGCAGGCACCTTCCCTGGCTATGTGGGGACTGAGACAGCTGTGGATGCAACACCGTCTCCCAAAGATTCTGGAGGAGGTGGGAAGGACCAGCCCTGCACGGATGTCTGCCAGAGGAGGTGCCCGACATCCCCGGGATGCCCAGGTAGGAGGTACCTGCCCTACATCCCCCCTTCCCTGAGCTGGGACCAGGGCCTGTGTGCAGTGTCCCTAAGGACCAGCGAGCCCCACCCCAGGGACCTCAGTGAAGGGGCAAAACTCAGCTGAAGAGAGGACATGGGGAAAGTCAGAGAGCTGAGACACAGCCGTGCTCAGAGTGGCTTGTGGCAGAACCACTGCCCAGCTCTGGTGGGAAAAACATCCCCTTTTCCAGCCATTCCACACTTTCCTGGGGTAATTAACCAGCAACAGCTCCTTTGACTCCCATAAACTCATCCTCTCTGATCCTAAAGCCATCATCCAATATTGGCAACATCTCAGTGACTTCCACAGCTGCTCCTCCCATGTCACAGGGGATGAGGGTGTCCAGCCAAGGAAGGCAACGATGACCACAAGCACCAAAGACCTTGTTTGACTGCACTTTTCCTGAGAAATTTCAATGAAAACTAGCAGAAGTACATCCTAGCTGTGGAACAGGCTCTGAAGGTATGGGATTTTCCACAGTTTTCCATGAGATACCAGCAGGTCTTTGCCCAGTCTGTGTAATTGCATCCTTTGAAGTCTGGCTCATAAAAGAGCACCAACAACAAAAAAAATCACTTTCATGTCTCTAATAAAGCAGAACTATAAAACCATGAGCCAGCTTCCAAGAAAAGCTGCCCTGTGCAACTCAAGGCGCCAGCCTGGGTTTTAACTGATTGCAGGGCTGCAGCCCAGGAGGCTGGGAGGAGCTGGGGGAAGCAGCAGCCAAGACAGGCGTGAGCAGGGGGACCACGCTGGGGGAGCATGTTCCATCCCTGCAAGGGATGTGGCACAGCCTGGGGCTCAGTGTCAGGGCTGTTTGTGCTGGGCACTGCCTCTCAGCCAAGCCCACGGGCAGAGGGAAGCATCCAAGCTGCCCTGGAGCTGCAGAGGTACTGGACATCTTGGAGGAATATGTGGTTTAGAAAGTCCAGGAGGAAGGTCCCAGGTTGAGAAGGGTGCTCGGTCCAGTCCCTCTTCCCACAGAGCATCCCTCACACGTGGTGCCCACAGCCAGGCTGGTGCATCCCAGGGTGGCACTCAGCTCCACCATGCTTGCACTGGGGACAGGACCAGGCAACAAGCAGGCACCCAGCTCATGGCACTGCAGGTCCCACCCCACAGATCTGCTTTGGTCATCACACACACAAAGACATTTTTGTCATGTCCCTTTTGAGAAATCCTGTGTCTCAGCTGCCACCTCCCACCTCTGGCTGTGAGTTGGGGAAAGCCACACATAAATCTGCTGCCTCCTTCTGTGCTCATACTGCAGCCCACACAGTGCTCCTGCAGCATCCAAGTCCCACCATCGGGAACTGGAGAGCGTCAGGATCAGCCCCATGCTCTGCACTGGAGGGGGCTGAACAAGGGAGAAGCCCAAGGTGCCTTCTGGCACACCCCTGTGCCAGCCTTCAGGGCAGGTTTACATTCCTCAGGCACCATACAACACCTCTCTACTCATCTGCAAGACCAAGTTGTCATCACCCCAATGAGTGATGCAAAACACCTCCGTTCCCAAGGGCACAGCCCCCCTTGCACCATCCAGGGGTGTCCAGGCACCTCGGTGACCTTCATTCACCCCCAAAATCTTTCCTCCACAGGGAAGAATAAGCTCTGGGGGAACATCTCCCTCAGCTGCTTGATAAGAGATACCCATGGGAAGAAGCAATCCCAAGAAAGTCCCCAGTGCCACATAGAATCACAGAATCACAGAATCGCAGGGGTTGGAAGGGACCTCAAGAGATCATCGGGTCCACCCCCCTGCCAAAGCAGCTCCCTAGGACATATCACTCAGATAGGTGTCCAGATGGGTCTTGAATATCTCCAGAGAAGGAGACTCCACACCTCCCTGGGCAGCCTGTCCCAGGGCTCCCTCACCCTCACTGGGGAAAAGCTCTTCCCCATTGTGGTTCGGAACTTCCTGTGCTCCAACTTGCAGCCGTTGCCCCTTGTCCTGTCCCCACAGACACTGAAAAGGGGCTGGCTGATTCCCCCTGCATCCCCTGCTTAAGATAATTATAGACTTTAATTAGGTCCCCCCTTAGTCTTCTCTTCTCAAGGCTGAAGAGCCCCAACTTACACAGCCTATCCTCATAGGGGAGATGCTCCATGCCCCTAATCATCTCCATAGCCTCCCCTGGACTCTCTCCAGGAGATCCCTGTCCTTTTTAAACCAAGGAGCCCAGAACTGGACACAATACTCCAGGTGGGGCCTGACCAGGGCAGAGTAGAGGGGGAGGATCACCTCCTTTGACCTGCTGGCTACACTCCTCCGATGCACCCCAGGATCCCACTGGCTCTCCCAGCCACCATGGCACATCCAGAGCACGGCGCAGGAAGGTGCCTCGTTGGGCAGCCTCAGCGGGCTCTTAAGGCTTTTCGGTGAAGAAGACATTACATCAAGGGCAGTTTTCCCCTCCCCAGCCCTGCAGCAGAGCACCAGACACAGAGAGATCTGCACAAGGTGAAGGGCAGAGCTCCCTAACGTGATCCAGATAATCACTGGGGGGATGTTTGTAGAAGAAACCCTTCTGGTAATATTAAATGATAAATTATATGCCAATAATTTCCCCGGCAGCGATCAGAAGACATTTCAGAGACGAGCAGAAGATGGGGCCAGTCCTGACAGTGACAAATTGGAAGTGCTGGCAGACACAGCGCCCTTCCCAATGAGATGCTGAGGAAATGCCATGTGTCAGCATCTACAAATGAAACCTGCGAGCGGCTGCTGCAGCCAGCCAGACACAGCGCCCGGCTCGGGGATGAATTCCTCTGAGTCACCCTGGTTCAGAGGCGGCTCTCTCCAAAACTAGGCTGACTACAGGGCTTGGTTTTTTGCTGAGGGAAATGGATAAAGCCTCATTTGTCATGCACCAGTGTCCCCAGCTGGCAACAGGGTTCTGCTTTTAACCCCTTGCTTCCCTCCGCATGGAGCTTCCCAAGGGATGTGCTTTGGGCAGCATCTTGTGACCAAGACCCTGACTTTGAGGAAAGGTTGGATGCTAAAGAGCATTAAGAGATTCAATGCTTCAGTGTCCAAAGCTTCAGGACATCACCCCCATGAAAAGACAGCTAACCCAGATCCCATCCCTGACAGAGGATGGGGTCACTTCTCCATGTAGGTTCACCGTGGGAAAGTTCAGGATTATGATTAGACAAGGAAAAACAAGAGAAGAAAATGGGAGCAGTGCCTCTGCCAGGGACAAAGGTTGCTCTGCACACACCTGTGCTTGCCAGCAGAGCAGAAGGACCCTTGGCAAACCCACAGAGAGCTCCAGAAGCAGAGCCACCTTGCCAGAATGCGATTCCGCAGCAAACAATAGCTCTTTGTACAGCTAAAATGCACCAGATGGCTGATGTTTTAAGGATCCAAGTTTAAGAGATGCACTAAGCTGCTGTAGAGGAGGACTAGAGGTGAGGAACAGAGCACAGCAACCTCAGGCTCAGCTAGTGCTCGGGGTGTGGAGCCCTAAGGAGAAAGGGCTGCTGAGACAACATAGCATAAAATCCATCCCTGGCTCACCAAGCACCCTTGCAGGCAGGGAAGGTCTCTGCCAAGACCCACAAACACAGACAGGGCTGGTGAACGTGGTCTACAAAGAGACCCAGGGAAGAAGCAGAGCCTAGAGAAGAGATGATTTCCCAGCCTCTGCAGGGAAATACACCACTCACGTTGCACAAAAGCAGGATGTAGCCATAGGAGGAGTAAACAGCAAAGGAGAAAAATAAGGAAAGTCTCATCCCTAACGTGCTACAGAGAAAAACCTCTCCCAGAGAAGGGCCCCGTGTGTGCTACCCCCTACAATGCTTTCCAGCAAGAGGAAATGATGCCAAAGTTAGCAGACTGAAGGGGGAAAAGTACGGAGTGGTGAGTCAGAGGAGGAGATTTTGCCTATAGATGGTAGAAGTGTGACACAGAGCACGTGAGGTGTCAACGGGGGCAGGTGGGGGTGGAACCAGCCACCACATGAGGTGACACAACAAGACACACAAGGAATGTGCCAGCTGTAAAGCAGGGCGAGTACAGGAGCTGGCCCAGAGGCCTTTGCCTTATGCAAGGCAAGACAGTAAAACTACAAGAGCCCCAGCCAAAACCCCTTGCATTCTGCAGCGCTGCTGTCATGGTCCCAGTGGGCACTATGAACTGCAGAGCAGCAGAGATACGGGCGGATATTTTGAGCAGTGGAAAACCAACAATAATATCGGTTACAACCAGCTGAATTCATGAATCAAACGAGCCCAGAGCTGAAGTGAGAGGTTCCTACAAAGGAGAAAACCCAGGATTTGTGCCCAGAGCCAGCCAGGAAGATGTGGATCTGGTTCCAGGGCATCACTAAAGGGAAGGGGTATCTTCTGAGCATGAGAAACACTTGGTGCTGGACAGGGTGAAACTGTGGCATCAGGTGTGAAGGATGTGAGGTGGTACTCACCGGGGATCAAAAGGGATGGAGGGTGTCTGAGGAGAGGACCAGGCACAGCCAAGGAGCACACAGGAGGATGGGACAGGCACATGCAGGCTATCTCTTCCAAGAGTGGCCTCACAAGTCCAAACACAGCAACAGAACACAAACACACTGCTTTCCACCTAAAAACATTATGAGAGCTGTGCCAGATGGGCACCTGGGTTAGGGAGCAGGGATGCTCAGGGCAGTGGCTGCTGCACCACGGTGGGCACAGGAGCATCCTGGGCAGGGGGGTTTGGAGGGTAGCCAGCGTGAGGCCGTGTTTCTACTCCCTCATACCCAGCACCCAGCTGAGCTCACCCAGAGCAGCCTGCAAAGAGCTTAATGCTTCCCTCAGCTGCCAAAATCCAGGTGCAGGTTTGTACCCTCGCAGCCCCAGCTGCCATGGGCCACCCAGGGCATTTGTATCCCTACTACTTAGTGATAAACCCCAAGCTGCATTAAGCAACAAAAGGATGGTTTCCCATTAATTCATGCAGTTTGTCCTGGTGCCTGGCCAGGCTTCTCGCCCGTGGTGTGGGCAGGATGGTGACAGGCAGCTGGCAGCACTGAGGGTGCCACGCTGCTGTGGCAACACAGCAAGCCTCCTGCAAGCCCTGGATTTCCACCTGCACTTCACTTTCCACCCCCAAACCAGGCACACTGTGGCTTTTGCCAAGCTGAACTCTTAGGACAGAGCAGGGGGGAAAAAACTTCTGGTGATTTATCTCTTGACCCAAAGCCCTCCCTTTTGGAGGAGGTCTCCCATGCCAAGTCCTAGCTTAAAAAGAAAAATAATTAAAAAAAAAAATCGCATTCATTAGTCAGCTCACTTGGCTGGATCTGTAGTAAGAATGTAATAAACTTTCCATATGTCTCTGATAAACCAGACAGTTTAAGTTATGAGCAGAAAAAGGCATCAATTTTTAAAATGTCAAAATTTGCCATGTAACTCGGGCCAAGCACTTGTTCTTAACGAGACAGTGGAAGGATCCAGATCCAAGTTCAGAGTCGAAAGAGCCAGAGGAGGACATGCCAGCTCCCCTCTCACGGCTCCTTTTAAAGCCCTTGTTTTCACCAGCAACGTCCCTGGTAAGCGCGTTCCAGCGGCGCTGAGGCCGGCTCTGCCTGCTCCCAAAGCAGGGCCTGTCCCTGTCCCCCACCTTGGCATGGCCTCAGGAAGCCAGCAGGCAGGAGGGTGCCCCAGGGTATGGCCACCCCTTTGCTGCCGGCACAGAGGGGGTTTTGACAGGGCTCTACCCTGCCCTCTCCAGCCCCAGGGTTTGCATTCACACACGCTCCATTGCGGGAAGAACAACCCTGGCCTTTCAGGCCGATGCACGCCTGGGGCTCGCTATCCCCACCGCGGCCCTGATCAAAACCTGTATGTATCATGCACAACACTAGCTATGCTCCTACGGAAAAGGGCCCTCCAGACATGCTGACACCCTTGGGTACAGCCCAAACTCACACCAGCGGTCAGGCTTGCACACATCATAGAATCACAGACTGCTCTGGGTTGGAAGGGACCCCAAGGGTCACAGAGCTCCAACCCCCCTGCCACAGACAGGGCCACCAACCTCCAGGCCTGGATCTACACAAGGTTGCCCAGGGCCCCATCCAACCTGGCCTTGAACACCTCCAGGGATGGGGCATCCCCCCCCTCTCTGGGCAGCCTGTTCCAGCCCCTCACCACTCTCTCTGTACAGAACTTCCCCTAATATCTCATCTAACCCTTCCCTCCTCCAGCTTCACTCCATCCCCCTTGTCCTGACATTATCTACCCTTTTAACAAGCTGATTCCCCTCCTGTTTCTCTGCTCCCTTCAGGTACATCCATGGGGTACAACACGCACCTGCCAGATCCCTGACACCAAGCCCTTGGGATCAAGCTGTCGGAGGGATGGGGGCAAACCTCTCACCCAGGTGCCTGAGCAAAGGACACCCAAAGATGGGAGCACAGGGGACACAGCAGGGATCCAATGCAGACTCAAGCCCTGCAGGGTCTGTCAAACTGCCTGGAGCACAGAGACTGGCTGCAGGTCCCTATCCAAGCTGTGGGAAGGCAGAAGCAGGACACAAGCAGGCTAGGAGCACATCTTTATATACCTTGCAACCTGCCGTCCTCACAGCTAGGCTCAAAGCTAGACCTCACCCAGGGGGGAAAACACAAGCACCATCCACCTCCAAGAGTGATGGTCTTTCAGCACTTTAATTACCAAGCAGTAGGCGAGAACAGCCCGCCTGATGTTCAGCAGGAAATTGAACCGCACCAGCACGGCAGACATATTCCTGCACAGCTCCCCTAGCAACTCTGGGAAAGCTTCCAAATTCCTGCACCATTAACATTTAAGGAATCGTCTCTGAGCTCTGGTAGTTAAACAGTGAGGAGAAACAAGACACTGTAAATGGATTTGTTCGGTGTAGGTCAGTTACTGAAGGGGCTGTTTAAATCAGGGCTTGCTGTTTCATGCTGACAGCAGAGGTCTGCCTCAAAGCACTTCATCATTTGAAGTTTTCCACCTATTTTTTCTTTCCTTTGACCCCTCTCAGGCAATAATGGTATCTTACAGTCAGGCCCTCCCACAGCACAGAGCAAAGGTGAGGTGACACAGAGCCTCTCAGGTGAGGGCTCCTGTTCATATCTGCCCTGAGGCCACAGCGATGGGTGGCTCAGCAGGGCAAGCAGCCCCTCCGCAGCGAGCTAGAGTCACATCCCAAGGGCTTGGGCTGGTGGCTGTGCCCAGCCACAGCAGTCAGCACCAGCAGGCAGGGGCTGTGCCTGGCACATGAGAGCCCTTGCTTTCAGCACACATCTGCCATCGCAGCCCACATCTCTCCCCTGCTCCCCCTTTACACCGCAGCACAAGGCACCTTGATGCTCCGGGCAGGAAAGAAATGCCGTGATTTATTTTCCCCACACGCATCGGCTTGACATCTTTATTGGTGTTTGCAGCAGGAGCAGACCTTGCTGCAGGAAAGGGACTGCACATACAGACCCTGACAAGCAATTGCCTTTCTCCAATGCCCAGCACAGGGTTCTCCAGGGTCTCAGGATGCCCTTGAGCATCCTTCCTTTGGAGCAAATCATTTCCCAGCTAAAATATTGTATGGCTGTGGCTGCCAGGATAAGAACTTGTGCAGGGTCTCACTGTGCCTCAGGCTCAGGTTGGCAGCTACAAGGCAAGGCTTTCTTCTGTTTTTTCCCCATCTTGTACTTGAGCTTGGTCTGAGTACCGCCTCAAAGGATAGTGAGTAGGTAGTGGTGGAAATTGTCCCTTTCAGATAAGTTGAAGCTCTCTAGCCTCAGACTTTAACACCAGCCCAGAAGATGCATAGTTTCTTCCCTCCTCTTCCCCCCCACCCCAGCTGAGCTGCCCACCCCACCAACCCAGTGGGACACACTCACCTGTGCATCAGGCAGAGCAGCCCCATTCAGGCAGTCAGGGATGGAGGGAGGTTATAGAAACAACCGAGAACACCCCAAACCCCAGTGAGCTCCTCACACCAGGGGGACAGGGCACATGAAAGCTGTTCGTGGGCTGTTTCAGGCTCCAGCACCCACCCTGGTGCCACTGCCCTGGCACACACACACCGCTGGAGCCCACCTACCTCTGCTGATTGCTGCTGCTGCTGCTGCTCAAACATCAAGGGTGTTTCTCCTCCCACTGCCAGCTTCCCCTTGCTGCCAAACTTGGCTCAGGTGGCCATACATGCAGCTGGGAGTTATTGGGAAAGGAGGAACAGCTCCCCCCAGCTCCCCAGGGAGACCAGGACCACCCAGAGCTTCAAAAGTCAGCATCTGCACCCAAAAGTCCACATGCACCCCAGTCCCTCTCCAGCACCCAAGCTGCTGACAGCATTGCAACACAACGGAGGATTAACAGCCAGGGAAAGAGGAGAGGACAACCGAACGGAGCAGATCCCTGCCTGCCACCCCACCTTGGGACAAGCACAAGGCAAGGGGATGATTTAAGAGAAACCCCGTAACGAAGTCAGCTCATCAGCTCCAATTAGTTCCTCCACGACCACCCAGCCCATAAAATAGCCGGTTACACTCCAGCCCAATCCCCCTCCCATGGAAGGCACAGAGCTGTGGGGAGTGTATCAGCAGAGGGGCTGTTACGCAGCGGGGCCGAGGGACAACCAAGCGTGCTTGTGCCAGAGGCAGCTCCTGCTCACCAGGTACCAGCAGCTGTGTCAGGAAGACAGATTTGGAGCCGGTACAAAGCACTTGTGTTCCTCTGCTGCCCGAATGTTTGCTGGATGTGTAATTCTCTCCGCTAACAAATCCAGGAAGAAGTGTGTGTGGGGGGGGAATAAATCTGGAAGGGCTTTTTTACACCCTCCTGAGACTCTGCTTCAAGTCTAAGCGGCACTCACACACCTTCAATTTCAGGATTTGACCTTGCAGCTTCTAGTGCAAGTGTTGGCTGGAGCACAGAGGCTGCCCTCTCCCCAGCTCAGGATGCAGCAGCAATCAGAGCGGGCAGTGTGTCCAACAGCAGCAGCTTTCCCAGCACCCTGACCCTTCGTGGTGCCAGGGATGGGGCTGAGGCTTCCCCAGGCCTCTGCCAAGGAGCTGGTTTTAGGGACCCTCGGCTCAGCCAGGCTGTGGGTGTTTATACTCAGCAGCATTTCAATAGATCCACAAAGCCAGCAGGCTGCTCAGCCCTGCACCGAGATCCCAGGGAAAGCCCAGCCAGAGCGGCATGGCCAGCGCCTGTGTTTGGGGTGGGGGATAGGGGGAGTAAAAACCTCTGAAACAGCGTGAAATCAGACTGGGGATGGGAGCAGACCCTGAGATCAGCCATGGAGGGTTCAGTGACAGAGCAATGCCTCCAGCAGCAAGGCAGCCACGTCCCCAAAACGCAGCCAGAGAGCTCTGCACACACAGAGCTCTATTCACCTTTAGAAATAAGCCCCACGCTTACTGACACACAGCCGTATGATCCAGTGCTCCTTGCTTTTCCCATCATGTATTTCAACAAGTCAAAACCCACCTGGTCAATACTGCTGCATGGAGAGCCCATCGCTCAGCCGCGCCCGCGGGCACCACGACGCTCTGGCATCAATCACAGGGCGCAGTGGAAATAGAAGCCCTGGAATCCTGTTGTCCCAGGATTAATGCCTCTCACTGTGAAAACAAACGTCCTGGGCTTGCCTCAACATTCATTTTTGATAAACGATTTGACTTCCCCCTGACACTCCTGTAGCAGCAGGAGACCATTATCCAGAGACAATGTTTTATTCTATTGACATTATCTCTTAATTATAACGTGAGCGATATCAAAGGGAGCGGGAGCCCACCGATTCCTCAGGGTTTCCTGCAGCTTCTCCTATCAGGGTATCTGGGAGAGGTTTTACTACCATGCTGTGATGACATGCTCAAGCCCAGGCTGTAAGGGACCTGTCAGGGAGGGGCAGGACCCTTACCTAACGCACCTCCATCGCAGCCAGGGGAGCCCCAGCACATCACAGAGCCTCGAGGATTGCATAGTTATATATTTTTATCCAGCAGAAAGTGGTTTGGGTTTGGTTTGCTTTGCTTTTGGGGTTTCTTTTTTAGTTTTCCAGGAGCAGGATGCTTTTTGGAAATACAGAAAGGTCATTTGCATATTTTCAAGTGAGATTTTTGTTTAGCAAGATTCAAAAGGGATTTGGCATTTACTGCACCTCACTATATACTTAACATTCAGATGAAGTTTTTGGAAGGGATTATAAACCTTATGCTTCAGGGATTATGCCAGTTGATGACTATTGGCTGGATGCTGCCAAGGAGGTGAATTACCTTTGCTATTTTGGGGTTAGTTTGCCCCTCCCTGGAAGTACCCAGGAGCAGGCAGAGCTTGGATGCCACCATACACAGCTCAGCTCAGGCTGTCAGCGAGTCTGATTGGCATTAATTGTTTGCAAGATTTTGTTTTGCAAAACTGTTTTGCACATAGTGAATAAACAAGGAGACAGGGAACCAAAGTGCTCTCTCATTCTTAAAATCCCTGAATCAGAGGAAGTGTGCCTGCTCCCATCCAAAAGCACTGCAGAGCTGCACATCGCTGCTCAGGAAGGAGGAAAAGATGGGAGAAGGGTGGGTTTTTAGATTTAAACTGAGCCAACTTAATTAACCTCCAATAAAAAATGGCACAGCACTTTGTAGCAGGACAAACCTTCTCCACAGCCAAAAACAAAAGGGCATGTCTGGTCACCAGCTCTGGCTGCCTCTGACATCCCTGTGTCAGTGGGGTTGGTACATGGGGTGGGGGGGCTGGACTGGGCGAATCAGCTGCAACATGTTCAGCCGAGCAGGATCAGAGGGAGGTGATGGGGCTCATCGTAACATCTTCATCCCTGCTCTGCAGCCCCGAGCCATCTTTGCCGGTGACAGGCAGCACTGCAAGTCCCCCGAGTGCCACAAGGGCAGAGCAATTAGCAGTGCTTGAGCAGCACTGGCAGGATCAGGCCACCCGTAGCCACGTGTGACAGGGGGAGGACACGGGTAAGAACATCCCCCGGGTTACTGGGAGCTCCATCAGTGATGGGGACCACATCCTGTCTCAGCTCCACCGCAGCACTTGCTGCTCTCAGATCTGAGCTATACCCAGGTCTCTCCATCAGCACTTTAAAAACGAAGCGTGAAGCTCTCCATAGGGAGCATGTGTTGATTTGTTTCACGATTTCCATTAATTACCAGGTAAATGAGATCCCTGCACACTCCTTGGGCACCTTGCCTCATCTGTTCAGGCTTTTGACAGCTGCTGGAACAGTAAGTATGTTTTCATCACACGATGCCTGGCAGGGCATCCTCTCCCTCACTCTGACCTCCGCAATCATCCCATCTGCTTTATTTCAGCATTCCCCCCCTTTGGAATTTGTTCTCAGATCCATCCCAGTGCAGGCAGGGGAGGAGCACCGAGCCCTCCAGGCTTCAATTAATGGAGGAAAAGCACCACAGAGCCTTGGGGCTGGCCACCACCGTTGGGTGACTGCCATCAGCACGCTGGATTTCGGGCCTGGAGGAGGGCTTAATGTGTGGGAGGCACCGTGTGGACCCATTGCTGGTGCATTAAACTTCCCCTGCTGAAATCTTTCCTGGAAAGCCAATTAACGGCACCTAGCGCCCACTCTGGCTGCTCTCACTGTGTAATTCAATTCAGCAACAGCTGACCTTTTTTGGGGGGGGGGGGGGGGGGGAAGGGGAGGCAGAAGGGGGAGAGGGAATAATCTGTGATTTATTACCAGGGAGAGAGCCCACAGCCTGGCCACACAGGGGATTCACTGAGCAAAACAGGCTCAAAACCCTCTTGCGCAGCAGGGGCTGGGGAGCAGGATGGGGCTGCATCTCCATCCTAGAGAACCCCAGGACTGGAAAGCAAACAGAGCAAGGCAGGAGGGGCAGAAGATGCACCACACATAGCCACAGGGCAGCTCCAGCCCAGAAGCTGCACCCCCTCATTTAACAATGCCTGTTTCTTTCTGGGGTGGGGGGGAATGGGCACAACACCCTTCAGATCAGAGAAGATGGGACACTCTCCCATCCCAGCTCATTTCCAGCATGTGCCATGCCCCGGTGATTTACAGGCACACAGAGGGCCTGCAACCCACCTCAGCTTTCAAGGCTTACTTAACACGGGATGAAGGAGATCAGATGGGAATGGATGGATGGTATGTGAGCTGCTCCAGCCAGCCAGGGCTGCTGAACCCTCTGGTTTCTTTCACAAGGCTTTGAAATGGGGAAACGTAGCTTGGGATAATTTATTTGCCAGGGGCACTGGGGAGGGCAGGGGAGTATTTATGAGCCAAAGAAAATCCACAAGGTATGTCTCCAGGGATGCTCTAGCCAGGGCACCAAGCACCATTGCAGCAGGGAAGGGGGAATGTGATCCCTGTCTTCACCCCTGGCTGCCAGGGAGAGGGGTCACCTCCTCACAAATCCAGCCAGAGCCCCCCAAGTCACCCTGCTGGGACATGGAAATTAATGTTGTGCTCAGAGCATCCTCTGGAGAAGGGGGAGGAGCAGACACAGCCGCTCTCTGCAGGCAAGGCAGGCTCTGCCCCCTGATCTCTGCCTCCCCATGGGGTCAGGCAAGCAAGATTTCACCAGGCATGCAGGTCCAGACAGATACCACAGGGATCTCCCCAACACTCCACCAGGATCCCCAACTCAGCTGGACCCAGAGCATCCCCCCAAGGGTCCCACAAGCAAGGGGACCGAGTTACTGCCACCAGGAACTGCTGTTTGCCAAAATAGCACTCAAAAAAATCCCCAAAATCCTGCTCACCACTTGTTTTTGTTGGCACCAAAGGCAGTTTCACTGCTCCTCCTGGCATCCAGCACACTGGAAACATGGTGCTCACATGGGAGATAGCTGAGAGGGAGCAGCTCAGCATCTTAATTGGGGGCACTTGATGCAGATAAGAGCCATGCACTGTGAACCTGGCCAGCCCCAACCTCCAGCCCCTGATGTTCCCATGGATCCGCTCTGCTCTGGTTTCCACACACATGGCCCCAAGCCAGAGGCTTACTTGGAAAAGCAGAGGAAGTCTGCAGAGGAGGAGGGGGGAGAGGGTAATTCCTTGAAATGCTGTCTTTGGGGAAGGGACCTGCAGCCGCTGGAAATTCCTTCCTTGGTTTGGGGCTGGGATCTGCAGTCGTTGGAAATTCCTGCCCCTGGAAGCTCCATGTCAAAGCTCAGGTCCCCCCTCCCCATGGCTGCCAGGCCTGTGCTGTGCCTCGTGCTCGGCACTACATGCAGCAGGACCCCACAGTTTGCAGGGATGAGGTGAAGCCCCCTGGCCCTGGCCGAGGGTGGGGAGGCTCAGCAGGCAATTTCCTACAAGGAGCAGTTCAGAAACCAGTCCAGATGGAAAAGGCAGAGAGCAGTTAGGTGGGGTAGGGAGATTCAGTTTTTAAGAGAGGAGTGCAGCCACAGGCAACGTTACCAAGCCCAGGAATTCAGCTGGATGCCTCCAGAAATGATGCTCAGCAGCAGCATCCTCAGTTGCAGGGACAGACTGTGGGGATGGGAAGGACTGTCAGCCTGGGAACCAGGCCAGCAGCCCCCGGGGCAGGGGGGTTATTGCCTGCTGAGGACAACAACCTTGTGGGGCTGGCAACCCACCCCGGTCCAGCGTCAGCTGCTGGGGATGGTCCCTGGCCCTGTGGGACCCACGAAGCAGCCAGAGCAGGGCCAGGCACAGCTCCGTATCCTGCAGATGCTACTTGCATCCAGAGCAGCAGCCTGTGCCATCAGCATGAAACCTGAAGCCAGCTTGTGTCTGGGAAAATCATGAACTTAGAAAAGGGGAAAATAATAAACTTCTTTTCAAAAAGAATCCCTCTAAAATAGCATTGTGTGGCCGTGTCCTAACCCCCAGGAACCACAGGTTGAGAGATCAAACCTTATTTCTCAAGGGACTGATATCACCATTTGGTATCAATTTTCCATCTGACTGTTCCTTTTTAGGAATTGTTTCTCTTGCTCCAGAAAACGAGTGCTCCCAGGGAGCCCCGGAGCAGAGGGAACCCTGGCTCCAAGCCACCACGCCGAGCCCCACAGCCCCAGATTGCACTGGGATGTCCCCACTGGGCATGACCCCCCAGAGGCACACACCACAATGGGAAAGGGAAACAAGGACTTCATATATGGGGCCACAGTCTGGTGCGCCCCAACAGAGCCAGAGTTTGGGATGTGAACCACCAGAGGAAGGCTGAGGAGTCAAGGAGCCCACAGCAGCAAGGACGGCGCATCCCAAAGAGAGCATCCATCCCCCAACACTGTGCTACCAGCCATGGCTCTCGCTGCCAGGACACGGTGACACTTCAGTTAAAGGAACCACTCAAAGGAAGGAGCACGTGACAGGTTTTTTCCTTCCCTTTTTGAAGGGCAGGAGAATTTCCAACAGCCCTGGGTGGAGGAGGCTGTGCACACACAGGCATTTTTTTCCCAGAAATGGCCCAGCCCCGACTCTGGTGACTGGCGAGGCGATAAAACAAAGCTCCTGTGTCCTCAGGAGCAGAAGCTAGAAGGACATTTAGTCACACTCTTTGAATATGAGGCATTGAGCACCATAAAGTTTAACACCGACACCCACCGCACACACAGGAGCAGAGACTTCCCAGCAGCTCTTGTTTGCTTTCCACAAGGATAACACCCTGGACACGGGTCTCAGCACATGGAGGGCATACCCACAGCACGGCTCACGGCTGGGGGCAGCGCCGGGGCTGCTGGCACTGCGAGGGCCGGGATGCAGGCAGAGATCTCTGCAGCACTGGGCATCTCTCTGGCAGGCTGGTCGGCAGCCAAGGCGGCAGACGACTGCGCAGAGCCCTGTGCCGGCCAAGGGCAGCCCAGGGCCAGGGCTGCCGGGCACCACGTGTGCCAGCACTGCGGCGCAGAGCAGAGAGACACTCAGAGTCAGGCTGAGAAGGGGCTGAAAACAAGGTAGATGCCTCCCCCCACACACCCCCCCATTCCCAAGGATCCCTCCTCACACATGGGGGGGTGCTTGGTTTAAACTTCATACATCCAATAAGGATCCAAGCCCTGCACCACAGCAGAGATCTCCAGCCAAGACAGGATTAAACCAAACCAGGATGGGAACACCAGCAGACCCTGCAGTGCCCAGGCACAGACAAGCCACGCAGGCTCTTCTCCAAAATCACGTGAGCTTGCTGTCCTCCCTCCAACTAGTTCCTCCAAGGCAGAGAAGTACATCATGGCCAAATGGAAGGGGAAACTGGGTGCTACAATTCACTTCATCTCCTCATAGCTCCTCTTGGATGCGCTTTGGGCCCCCCCCAGCCCCACACGGGTGGCTGCATGCACATGAAGTGGGGTGCCCTATAGCTTCCAGGGAGAAAACCGCTTCCCATCAACACACCATGATCCCACCCCTCTACCTGCAACAACATCAGCTACATATTCCTTTCTTTTGCACATTTTGCTTTGATTTTTTTAAGCCATAAACGACACAGACCTGCCCCAGACATGCACCCACCCACCACCTCCACAGCAGCCTCATTCACCACCTTGCGTCGCTCAAAGATTGGGTCTTGCATGTGGAGGACCAGAGCCACAGCTTGCTTGTGCTCAGAAGCAAAACTGCCATGCAACAGGGAGAAGCAGAGCAGAGACTTGCTGATACTCAAACTACAGCTTCCTGTGCTTGCTGGGGTTTTATCCCAGTGATGGGCACCTGGGAGCACTGGGGCACAGGTGGAGGGGTAACACAGGGGCTGCTCCTGCTGCAGGAGGGTCTGAGCCCCCTTCCCTGGCAGCCCTAGAGAACTGCCAGGCTGTCTGTGCTTCAGGGAAGGTGGGATAGAGCTGGGAAAAGGGACCGGGAATACCTCCTGTGCTGCATTTATACCACGTTTGTAAAACCACCCAACCCCCCAGTGCAGGTGGGGAGGGCTGTGCTATCCCTGGTCTGTCTTCCAGCGGACCAGGTGGAGGTTCTGTAGCACAGTGAGTGCAAACAAAGGGGACACTAAGCCCTGAGTGCGTTCCCACCCATCTCCTCTGATCCCCCCACCTGCACTGCTGCCCAGCTCAAGAGGGAACTGCTCACAGCTGGAGATGTGGGGGGATGGAGACGGCTGCATCTCCCGTGGCTATGCCAGGCTGGGTGAGAGGGAGCTCCCAAAGCCCTGAGCAATCAAACGAGATTGCTGTGATAATTACTGAGGCTGTGGAGACCAATTAAGAGCCTTGGGGAGAATGTACCTGGAGTAGGGGTTGGAGAGAAGGGGATGCTTGGCCCTGCTGCAGGGAGGGGGTGCATTGCAGCAGGGTGCTGGCTGGGTCCTGCCAGTGTTTGGGCTGTAGCAGCCCTGAACACTGTGTACAAAGGGACTTGGCAAGGGAGAGCGAGCCAGGGCCAGGGAAAGAACTGGGAGGTTATGAGAAGCATTTTTAAGTGGATTGGAAACTTCACAAGCAGCCAACAAGGTGACTGAAGTACAGGAGTGTGACCACCGGTGGATACCTGTACTGCAGTGTGGCTGGCCAACTGCGGCCACAGCCAGCACACGGGGCAGGGGGACGAGCACCCAGGGGCTCTGCCCATCGCCCTGACCTGGCAGTGGGGGTCAGCTGGGGGTGGCAGATAGTTGCACAGGAGATGGGGGTTTCTGCATCCATCTGAGCTGTCAGCGGGCTGGGATCTGGAGCTCTCTACCCCTGCCTCAGTTTCCCCATCTTCCCGGGGCTGGGGGGAACAGAGCGGGCTTTGCAAAGCACCCGGCGGTTAATGCATGTGTGCCATGTGTGCAGGCAGCTCCCTTCCGGGCGCAGGGCCCCCCGGGCTGGCTGAGCTCGCCCCCCCCCCCGCAAGGACACGGCGGCCGCCGTGATT